>CM055118.1:524195848-524285848 GCA_029206835.1 Rana muscosa | reverse complement strand
GTAACACCGCTGCCAAATGTCTTATACATTGCTTGGCAGGCTTGTGTATGTAATTATTACTCGGCGAGGATGAGAACAAAGCCGTCATAGTCTACAGCTAGCGGAGGTGCTGCTTCATCAGATGGTATTTTGGGGAATTGTTGTTGGGACCAGTTCAGTTCCTTGTCCTATTGTGTTGGCAGTCAGCTGAGTTCCAGTTTTTAGTAAGCAGTCATGTTTTTTTTTTCCTCAAAGTGTCAAGTTACTACTAGGTGCATCTGCAGCAAGTGAATAGCTTAGCTGGCAGGTTGTGTAGTAGTCTGAGAAGCAGCTGATCTGTACAAAGCAAGTCTGTGTACAGTGGCACCCGATCCCAGACTGGATCTCATTACAAACATGAAACGTTGTGTATGGACCAAATCACTCAAATAATAAATTGCCCAGCTGCTTATGTTTACTTTGGCATGTCATGTGTAACAATAGCAAATTATATGTGTTTTATGGAGCAATAAAAAAAGCAAAGTGACCTCTGGGGTGGTTGAAGTGATCTGTCAGCAGATATGCTTGAGCTATGGTAGGACGAGTGTCATGGGGTACTGAAGATCTGCTTCCAGAAGTACTGAACTGCAGGTGAATATGGGTCATTTCATCAGATAAAAGAATCTGTTTAAACAACAAAAAAAAAAAACTCAACCTGATAAAAGATCAGGTGCCACTGCTGTCCCCTACCGACTCTACACCGAGAACTGAGTGATCAAAGAGCACAGGTCACTCAGTTTCCGGGTCCCCCCTGAGCAGAGAGCGGTGACTGTGAGTCATTGCTCTGTGCTTTGCCCCTTCAGTGCTCACTGGAGCGCTGGGCTGTGGAGGGAGCAGGAGCAGCTGGCTCAGGCTTTCAGCGGCACACTGAGGCAGATCCCAACATTATTTTCAGGATCTTTCAAGAGCCGGAACCAGCACTGTGATGTCAGCTGACAGTGTGTTTTTTTTTTTTTTTTTTTAACCGGCTGTCGGCCGAATCTGGGCTACTGGAGTGCACTTGGTTCTGCACTCCTGTGACCCATAGGAGAAGTCTGATCAAAATAACTTTAGACATACTTTTCAGTTCAGTTTATATCGGTATACAGTAAAACCTTGGTTTAAGGGTAACTTGGTTTGAGAGTGTTTTTGCAAGACGAGCAAATTTATTTATTTTTTTTATAAATTTTGACTTTATATACAAGTGATGTCTTGATATACAAGTAGCATCATGTCACAGCTGAGTATAAAAGAGAAGAGAGGGGCCTCTAAGTGTAGCAATGTGGTTACATTTAATGAAGTAACAACATTTAGCAACATATTGCTACACTTGGAGGCTCCTCTCTTTTATACTCTGTAGCTCCTGCTGGATTTTGCTTCTAATCCCCTTGTGGAGGCTTCTATTTGTGGATGGACATTTTATGGTTACACAACCTATCACATTGCTATAATCTTTTTTTATGGACTACAAACTGAAGGACTTATGAATAAATAGTTGTGGAACGAATCATTTGAGTTCCCATGATTTCTTATGGGGAAACTTGCTTTGATATACAAGTGCTTTTGGATTACAAGCATGTTTCTGGAATGAATTATGCTCGCAATCCAAGGTTTTACTGTACATCCATTTATCACGTCTGTTGTTTTTGGTTGCTGAAGAAAAGTCATAAGTGGACAAAAGAAGAAACAACTTTTTTTTTTTTTTTTTAACGGACATGATGTATGTCCGTTTTAAATCCATCTGCCCCCTAGACCTACATTGTAGTTCAGTCTGGATCTGTCTGAAAAACTGACACAGATGAAGACTAAACGCTTGTGTGATAGAAACCCGTAATCTACGTCCCAGCTTGAGGTTTCCTGCAGTTTAGGTCAGATTTTGTTTTATGTCCCAGTTAGTGGTGGAAACATTTCCTTCTGTTTATGAACATTGTTCTTGTGGTTTACTTCGCCCATCTGGCCATTGTATCTGCAGCTTTTTCCTGAGCTTCTGATCACTGGCTGGACCAGCCTTCCACACCTTTAGCACAGAAGAATCTTTTGAAGTAATTTTCAGGTCTCGGGGAGCCCCTGATGGACTGTTACACCTTCAATTCATGGTATGTTGGCCTAATCAGTACCTTTTTGTACATACAGTATAATGATAAATAAAAGAATGTAGCATTCCTAGCATATTTGACATGCAACAGAAGATCATTCTTTACACCTCCCTGCTTTATTTTTTAGCAATTATCATGAAATGAAACCAATATTAATGAACAGAAAATAAGCACAGCCAATGCAAATTGTAGTGCTCTTTTATATTGCTTTGTAGTGAACAAATGTCCTCTTACATTGGTAGTCATTGGGAAAGTGCCTTACATTCGTGGCCAGTGGGAGAAGGACCCCCCTTAGGCTGGAGGAACCCTGGATTGGAGGCTGAGCTAGACCTATTTAATGGAATTCTGGGAAGTGGTCTTAAAGCGAAGGTCCACCTAAAAAAAAAAAAAAAAATAAATAAATAAAAAAAAAAAAATTAAAAAAAATAATAAAAAAAAAAAAAAAATTAAAAAAAATAAATAAATAAATAAATATTAAAAGCCAGCAGCTACAAATACTGCAGCTGCTGACTTTTAATAAATGGACGCTTTCCTGTCCAGGGTGCCCGCGATGTCGGCAGCCGAAGCCGAGCAATCCCTTGCTCATCCCTCGGCTGCCCCCGCCACCATCCTCTCTGAGGGAATCAGGAAGTGAAGCATTGCGGTTCCCTACTGCGCATTCGCGAGTCGCGCTGTGCGTCCTCGCTGTGTTCTGTGTCCCAGAACACAGCGGGGGGGACGGGGACGGGAAGGAGCGTGCATATACCTGTATTATACAGGTATCTGCACCCCCTCCCCCTTTAAAGGTGCCAAATGTGACACCGGAGGGGGGGAGGGTTACAAAAAGCGGAGGGTCACTTTTTGTGTGGACCTCCGCTTTTAAGTATACAGTGGATATAAAAAGTCTGCACACTCCTGTTAAAATGTCAGGTTTCTGTGATGTAAAAAAATGAGACAAAGATAAATAATTTTAGAACTTTTTCCACCTTTAATGTGACCTATAAACTGTACAACTCAATTGAAAAACAAGCTGAAATCTTTTGGGGGGGGGGGGGGGCGGGGGGTAAAACGAAAAAACTAAAATAATGTGGTTGCATAAGTATAACTGGGGATGTAGCTGTGTTCAGAATTAAGAAATCACATTCAAACTCATGTAAGATAGGAGTCAGTACACACCTGCCATCACTTAAAGTGCCTCTGATTAACCGCAAATGAAGTTCAGCTGTTCTAGTAGGTCTTTCCTGACATTTTCTTAGTCGCATCCTACAGCAAAAGCCATGGTCCGCAGAGAGAGGTATCAGTCAGGAGAAGGGTACAAAAAAAATTCCAAGGCATTGCATATACCATGGAACACAATAGATCTGCACGATTAATCTTTAAGAATCAAAATCGCGATCTTTTTCCCTTCCCGATCTTCAAAACAGCATGTCGCGATCTTTCTAACAAGTGCAGAGAGTTCTCACAGCTGGAAAAACAAAATCCAGGCAGCCTGCCAAGTTTTATTACAACATACAAATAAGTAGAAACAAAAGATCTTTTCGTTCTTTTATCAAAGGAAAGAACTCAGGCGTGTAGATGAAGGAAATTTAACCATTGAAAGACCAAACCTTTTCTGAACTTTGTTGCTTACAAGGAAAAATCATTATTTTCTGCTAGAAAATTACTTGGAACACCCAAACATGAGAGAGAGAGAGAGAGAGAGATATATATATATATATATATATATATATATATATATATATATATATATATATATATATATATATATTGTGAGGGGGTTAGCTCGGCAGCGGGTGTGTGTGACCCCCGAGATGGGCTCCCCACACAAAAACAGGCCCAGCAAACGGAGGTTGTGGTTTTCAAAATCAAAAAGGTGCGGTTTATTTTCTATTTACAGTGACAAAACACAGCAAAGCAAAAGAAACATAAACAAAATAAATCCTGGTCAACTTGACCTCTGACTAAACATACAGGTTTCCTAACTAACAACTGGGATCAGCCTAGTGCTGTCCTAGTCCCTAAGTCCCTGGTTTTAAATGTCCAAGCAAATAGCCACACAGGCTTTGTCTCACCGCACAGGGGTTCACTCTCCCTAGACAGTCCACACAGGTCTGGTTCCAGGCATGAGCTAACATCTAATGAAGCTGGGAGTTCTTATAGAGGCCTAAATGAGCTGACAAGCTTCAGCTGGTCTCATCAACTCCCTGTCTGTACGACGCCCAGCCCTCTCCCTAGAGGTATGAGTCATCCATGAGCCCACTAGCCTCAGCTGGGCTTATACAACACTCCACCTAGTTGTATAAGTCGGCGTAAAGCCTGAATCTGGGCGAAATATATCTACCCCCCTGGATGCAACCAGGTGACTTTACCTTCCTGCTGTCACAATATATATATATATATATATATATATATATATATATATATATATATATATATATATATATATATATATATATATATATATATATATATATATATATATATTTTTTTAGCAGAGACCCTAGAGAATAAAATGATGGCTGTTGTCACACCGTATTTGCGCAGCGGTTTTTCAAACGCAATTTAAAAAAAAATACACTTTTAATGAATAAAAAAAATAAATACGAAAAAATGTAAAGTTGGCCCAATTTTTTTTTTTTTTTTGTCGAATGTGAAAGAAGATGTTACAGAGCATCTTGATTTTTATTCTAAGCAAAAAAAAGTGATTCTCATTTTAGGCAGAATCGTGCAGCTCTAGAACACAGTCCATAAGTGGAGAAAATATGGCACAACAGTGACCAAGAACTGGATGTCCCTCCAAAATTGATGAGAAGAAAGCTGGGCAGGGAGGCTGCCAAGAGGCCTACAGCAACATTAAAGGAGCTGCAGGAATATCTGGCAAGTACTGGCTGTATGGTACATGTGACAACAATCTCCCATATTCTTCATATGTCTGGGCTATGGGGTAGAGTGGCAAGATGGAAGCCTTTTCTTATGAAGAAAAACATCCAAGCTCGGCTAAATTTTGCAAAAACACATTCGAAGTCTCCCAAAAGCATGTGGGAAAATGTGTTATGGTCTGATGAAACCAAGGTTGAACTTTTTGGCCATAATTCCAAAAGATATGTTTGGCGCAAAAAAAAACACTGCACATCACCAAAAGAACACCATACCCACCGTGAAGCATGGTGGTGGCAGCATCATGCTTTAAAGTGGTTGTAAACCCCTAAAAAAAAATTTTTTTTTTTTTTAAACCACCTGTAAGAGAAAGCCATAATGACTAGCATAATAGCTCATTATGCATCACTTACCTTAGATCGGGGCGCCCGAAGCCGTCCTCATCTCCCTCTTCAGCCGCAGCCATCGCTGCGGCGATAGCCGGAACGTTACTTCCGGCTATCGCCGCTCCAGCCAATCACAGAGCCGCTCCGGCGCTGTGATTGGCCGGAGCGTCGAAGACGTGACTCAGCTCATGCGCACGGGAGCCGTCAAATCCAGCTAAGCCGAAGCATTGCTGGGACTTAGCCGGATTTGTGAATGGGCTTAGCCCTATGAATGCGCCGTTGTCTACGGCGCGCATGCGCCGTAGACACGGATGCATGTCATTTTTAGCAAATATCTCCTAAACCGTGTAGGTTTAGGAGATATTTCTTGCACCTACAGGTAAGCCTTAATCTAGGCTTACCTGTAGGTGCAAGTTGCAAAAGTGGGTTTACAACCACTTTTAAGGCTGTTTTTCTTCAGCTGGAACAGGGACCTTAGTCAAGGTAGAGGGAATTATGAAGAGTTCCAAATACCCATCAATATTGACACAAAGCCTTCAGGCTTCTGCTAGAAAGCTGAACATGAAGAGGAACTTCATCTTTCAGCATGACAACGACCCAAAACATACATCCAAATCAACAAGGGAATGGCTTCACCAGAAGAAGATCCAAGTTTTGGAATGGCCCAGATATGAATCCCATTGAAAATCTGTGGGGTGATCTGAAGAGGGCTGTGCACAGGAGATGTCCTCGCAATCTGACAGATTCGGAGTGTTTTTCCAAACGGTGGGCAAATATTGCCAAGTCAAGATGTGCCATTCTGATAGATTCATACCCAGAAAGACTGAGTGCTGTAATAAAATCACAAGGTGCTTCAACAAAGTATTTAAGGGTGTGCAAACTTAAGCGACCATATTAATAAATTTTCTTATTTTTACTTCCCTCCACCTAAAATATTTCAGTTTGTTGTTCAACTGAGTTGTACAGTTTATAGGTCACATTAAAGGTGGAAAAAGTTCTGAAATGATTTATCTTTGTCTCATATTTTATTTTTTACATCACAGAAACCTGACATTTTTAACAGGGGCGTGTAGACTTTTTATATCCACTGTATGTACAATTTTATATAAACGTTTACTAAGCTTTAGCATGTTAATGTAATGTCAAAAGTCTTTTTCAATACTTTTAAAAATTTGCAGCGTGCATTAAAATGACACCAGGTGATCTTGCTATGAAGGTTCTTATTTAAACACTTCTATTTTTGTCAGAGGGACAGAACATTGTTACCCTATTGTGCTTCTGTTTTGTCACCCTGTAACAGGGGCTTCTGATGGTGACAAGCGGTCTTTTAATACACATTATGCAGGCATTGTCCACTGTTGTCATTTTCATGAATTCCTTTGTTGTCCCCATCGTAAAATCCCTACCCAAGAATTGAGAGTGGGCCGAAGGAAGTTGGCAGCACTGAGATGCAATACAAGGTAAAAAAACAAGTAGTTTATTACACACATGACGATAGTTTGATACACAATGCTCAAAGGGGTATTAAACCTGAAATTAAACATTTTAACTATTGCAGTTTAACAATTATTAGATTTGGTGGCTGCACAGGTTTTTCTTTTTTTTTTTTTTTTTTTTTTCTTTAGGCTTTTTATTATAACCTTGATGTCCTACATCCCATAAGTCTTCATGTCCATTTTTTTTTTTTTCCTTTCATCTGTAGGAGGGGCTTTCTCAGCTAAGCACACCCTTATGCATGGCCTAAGGGCAGATGGATTCCAGGAAGCAAATGCTGCATGAATCATCTGACCTTACTCAAGATGGCCACAGTTAGAAATGCTAGGGGGTGTATTTCTCAGCAAAATTATAGATGGATGGGGGAGTTTACTTTGAAATCCACGGTTTTCTTGTTGGATTTTCCGATCGCGTGTACGCGGCATTAGAGTTCCCCTCACTTCCTGTTCTGCTGACAACAGTTTCACCAGACAGGATATGAGGCTTCATTCACACTAATGCGTTTTTTGGTGCATTTTGCAGAAATGCATGGAAATTTTTTAACATGGGTTCCTATGGAACATGTTCACATCAATGCATTTTTGTGCCTCTGCGTTTTTTGGAAAGGGTCGGGGACTTTTTTTCCTGCAAAAAAGCAGCGTTTTGCATGTAATAGAAGTCAATGGACCTGCATCCAAAACGCAAGTGCCGCGATTTGGGTTTTTTTTTTTTTTAAGGAAATGTAAAAAAATAAAAATTACTGTATAAAAAAAAAATAAATGCGGTAAAAACGCATGTTGAAAAACGCGGCAAGCACCGCAAAAAGCAAGGCAAAAATGCTCAAAAGCAACATGCATTAGTGTGAATCGAGCCTGAGGCTGGCCATAGATGTTTTGAGGGCTGATAGAAAAAAAAATCAGATTCCCAATCCACACAATATATAGGGTTTAGCATAAATGAGTACACCCAAACAGATTTGGGCCTTTTACTTTCCTTTCAGAATCAACATTACTCTTTCGTCCATGGACCGACACAGCTTCTCTATTGACAAAGTGGGTATTATCCGTTAATTAGGAGTGACTAGGCAGAAAAACTTGTAAAAAGTGTTGCATCACACCTTCTACAGTACCGCCCAGGGGGCGGACCCTCTGGGTATACCCTCTCAGTCTGCATCTTCGCAGATCAGTTTTTTTCTGTCTAGCAAGGAGTAGGACATGGCTCCCTTCGGGCCCATTGGTCCGGGGAAAAAAGATATATATAATATATATATATATATATATATATATATATATATATATATATATATATATATATATATATATATATATTTATTTTTTTTGCTACATTTGTTGTTTCCTGCGATCTTCGATCAACTGCCGACTGGGTGACAGGCTGGATCCTCGATCCTTGTAGTCTCCCCAGTTTCGGCCATCGAGCGTGTGCCGACCCTAGCTACGCGCTGGGTTTTCCACGACATGCCCGTCGCTCCACGGGTGGCCGGTGAGCCTACGCTCCAGGGCCTGCATCGGACCGCTCAGCTTCGGCTGACCTTACGGCCGAGTCGCAGCAGCCTGGCCGGTGAGCTTACGCTCCAAGGCTTGCATCGGACCGCTCAGCTTCGGCTGACCTTACGGCCGAGTCGCAGCAGCCTGTCCGGTGAGCGTCATTCTCCAGGGCATACATATGATCGTCCCTTCTGGGTCCAATCACAGCATGCCTGGCCAACAGTCACCTTCCGTGCGCGGACGATGATCTGTTTGGAATGTCTTCCAGCAGAATACATGCAGGATAGGTAAGTAAAACTCCCCTGCCTCGGCTGGGTGATTTAGCTGGACATTCCTGGAGAGATCAAGTAAGTGGTTGTGGCCCCTTTCTTCCCTCTCTCCCTGCCTTTCCCTCCTCCCTGGGCTTCTAGCTAAAGGTTGCTGGGTGCTGGGGGTCACCTAGGGGGTCCCACTGGAGCGGGGCTGGCTGTAACTAACATTTAAAAGAAATGTCATTTTTGCTTACCTGTGTTTCTGTGTCTCCATGCTGTCGGCGGCCATTTTGAGGTGGTCCATGCCAAGTTTGGCCTCTTGTAACTGCCTGGCGGCCATCTTCCTGTAGTTCGGCCACACCCACTGGCCCCTATCAGGTGATCGGCGGCCATGTTTGTCCACCCTGTATGCAGATATTGCCGTTCGGCGGCCATCTTTTTTGTGGGCTATGGCTGCCTGACCTCTATCTTCTGTCGGCGGCCATTTTCTTAGAGCCCACATTATCTTCCATACAGACGGTTTTGGCAACCATTTTGCGAGAGCCTCCGGCCTCTAGGGTGCATTACACTGGCGCGAAAATTCACACAGGAAGTGCTGATAAAAGAAGCAGACTGACACAGCAGCAAGGGGACAGCATCACAGGCGCAGCATAGCAGTACCTATCCAGGGTGGTGAGTCCTCTGGGTGACCCGGCCTCTCTGCAGCACAGGAGGGTGGCCTATTGATATCTTGCCTGGAGCCCTGTGAGTGTCAGCGTGTGGTCAGCATGGCATCTGAGCCAGATGTCTTCTCCCCTGAAACACCAGATTTAGCAGCTGGTGCCCCTGAGGTGTCTATGAACGTTATGACTGCAATCCTAGAGGCGTTTGCTGCCAGGGTGGAAGCAGCACACGGGAATACAGGGGGTAGTAAACGCCCCATCCCCTGCAATCTTCTGGGGATAATTCTGGTGCAGAACCAGGTCCAGCTACGGCTCGGGGCCCAGATTCTGACGCATCAGAGACTGCAGACCGTGACCGGACAGTGAGAATGACTCAAAGTCCAGGTCAGTACGCGAGACGGCTTTGGTATCTGACCTTATTACTGCAGTGCGGGATATGCTAAAATTGGAAAATACTGCAGAAGCAGCAGAGACTCCGGTCCACTTGGGTTTCATAGACCTGCCCGCACTGCTAAGGTGTTCCCTTGTGTGTCTTTTGATAAACTCTTATACAAGGAATGGGAGAACCCACTGAGGGTCTTTACAGCCCCAAAGAGGTTTGCGGTACGGTACCCCTTTTGAGGAGAGTTTTCTGAAGAAATGGACCTCTCCCCCCTATAGTGGACCCTCCGGTGTCCAGACTTAATAGAGCCACCACAATTCCTGTAGAAGGGGCTCCTGTTTTCTAGGACCCTGTGGATAAGAAGGCTGAAGCACTCGCTTGCTACCTATACTCAGTGGTAGGCTCGGCAGTACGCCCAGCATTGGCGGGGGCCCTAGTGTCTCACACACTTACTGAATGGGCAAGATTGCTACTCCAGGGGTTAAGGAGCGAGATGCTCCTCCTAATGAGATAACATTGGCCGACCTGTTGGTCCAGGGCCTTAGGTTTGTCTGCGAGTCAGACATGAATACTATTCCCCTGCTGTCTAAAACTTCGGTTTATGCAGTAGCAATACGCCGCCTGATCTGGCTAAAAGGCTGGTCTGCGGACCAGACTTCCAAGAAAGCCCTGTTGGATCTGCCTTTTAAGGGCGACAGACTTTTTTTGGGGCTTCTCTGGATGACATCATCAAGGATGCCACAGGAGGTAAAAGCACTTTGCTTCCCCAAATTAGCAAGGGTAAGGGGCCACGCCAAGGGCAAGGGCCCTCCTTTACTGCACACAAGTGTTTTTTTTCGTCCCCCTAGGGCGACAGGGAAAAGACCCCAGGCCGATAAAGCGCCTGCCCAAGGACAAAAGCGTCCCTGGTCCCGCATACCCAATAAGCCTGCGGACAAATTTGCGTCCGCATGAAGGTCCACCCCCACCCAGCTCTCGGGTGGGGAGACGTCTCCGCAAATTCGCGACTCAGTGGACAGCACTAATCTCCGACAGGTGGGTTTGCGAAGTAATCTCCTCAGGCTACAAGATAGAGTTTCTCTCTTGTCCACCGGACAGATTCAACACCTCCAATCTCCAGCTACTACCGACCCGTCGGGAGGCCCTGTATGGGGCGGTCCAGGGTCTACTGGAACGCGGGGTAGTTATTCCAGTTCCAGAACTGGAACAGGGTTTTTACTCAAATCTGTTCATTGTGCCGAAGAAGGAGGGGGTTCGTCCAAGCTTGGATCTCAGAGCCCTCAATTGCTTTGTGAAGGTACAAAGTTTTCGGATGGAGTCGGTTCGATCTGTAGTCACGGCTCTCCATCCGGGGGACTTTCTGGCCTCCTTGGACATCAAGGACGCATACCTGCATGTCCCCATATACTCCAGACACCAGAGGTTTCTGCGATTTGCTATCGGGAAGGACCACTACCAGTTTGTGGCCCTCCCGTTGGGCCTTGCCTCAGCACCCAGGACGTTCACCAAGGTGCTCGCTCCGATTCTGGCACTTCTAAGACAGCGGGGTATCGCTATCACAGGCTACTTATACGACCTTCTGCTGAAGGCCCCTTCAAGCTCAGAATTAGAGGTAAGCGTGTCCATTACCTGTCAGACTCTTCGAGACTGTGGTTGGATACTAAACACGCAAAAGTCAGTATTGGTGCCCACTCAACTCCTAGTGTACCTGGGGTTGATTCTGGATTCCTCAGAGGCAAAGGTATTCCTCCCTGTGGAGAAGTTGCAGACCCTCCGGGCTGCAGTACGGCAGCTGACTTCCAGGAATTGGTCGTCACTCCGTTTTTGCATGCGAGTGTTGGGCCTCATGGTAGCCTCCTTCGAGGCGGTCCCATATGTTCAATACCACACTCGAGTGTTACAGAAGGAAGTTCTGTCCAGATGGAATAGATGCCCTTCATCTCTGGATTATCAAATCCGAGTGAGCCACCTAGTCAGGAGATCCCTGGTATGGTGGCTGACAGCACCGGCTGTAATGGCCGGGAAGTCATTTCTTCCGGTTTACTGGATAGTGATCACGACGGACGCCAGCCTTACAGGTTGGGGGGGAGTCTGGGGTGTCCAGTCGGCGCAGGGTCGCTGGACCCCAGAGGAAGCCCTCCTGTCGCTCAATGTCCTGGAGATCCGGGCGTTCAAGCTGTGCCTCTTCAAATGGTCTCAGAGACTGCAAGGGCATCCAGTCAGGATCCAGTCAGACAACGCCACAGCAGTGGCATATGTCAATCATCTAGGAGGAACAAGAAGCTCAGCTGCAGCATCAGGGATTGCTCGCATCCTGAAGTGGGCAGAGAGGAGCGTACCGGCACTGTCGGCCGTGTACATTCCGGGTGTGGAAAACTGGCAGGCGGACTACCTGAGCCGCCAGATGCTGGACCAGGGAGAATGGTGTTCCAACTCCTCTGCCAAAGATGGGGCACACCAGACGTAGATCTTCTGGCTTCCCGACTCAATCGGAAGGTATTGAGATTTGTGGCCTGGTCAAGAGACCCATGGGCAGACGCAACGGACGTGTTGGTAGCATCGTGGGGTCAGTATCGGCTAATCTATGCCTTCCCTCCCTTAAGGCTTCTTCCTCTTCTGCTCCGCAGAGTGGAGGCAGAGGGAATTCCAATGATCCTAATCGCTCCAGATTGGCCTCAGCGTCCTTGGTACAACGATCTAGTACGTCTGGTAGCAGACGTCCCCTGGCGCCTACCACTACGGAAGGACCTGCTATCGCAAGGTCCCATATTCCATCCTGCTTTACAGTCATTGGCTTTAACGGCATGGCTGTTGAGAACCGGGTACTGAGAGACCGGGGCCTGTCAGACTCGGTAATCTCTACTATGAGAAGTGCTCGGAAACCATCCTCTAGGAAGGTCTATCACCGCACTTGAAAGGCCTACATCTCCAGGTGTGAGGAAATGAAATGGCATCCGCGTACCTATTTGGTTTCCAGAATCCTGCTGTTTTTACAGCATGGGGTAGACCAAAGGCTTGCCCTAAGTACGATTTAAGGGACAGCTATCTGCCCTGGCTGTCTTTTTTCAGCGACCCCTGGCGACTCACTCTCTCGTGAGTACATTTGTGCAGGGGGTCCGACAGGTGGCCCCTCCGGTCCGTCCCCCGTTACCTCCGTGGGACTTGAACCTGGTCCTCTCGGTGCTTCAGAAGGCACCGTTTGAGAATATTAGAGATATTCCCCTGTTGACACTTTCTCAGAAAGTGGTCTTTTTGGTGGCTGTTACGTCAGTTAGACGAGTCTCTGAGCTGGCAGCCTTGTCCTGCAAGGCTCCCTATTTGATTTTCCACAAGGATAAGGTGGTGCTGCGGCCGCAGCCTTCCTTTCTTCCGAAAGTCGTTTCGGCTTTTCATCTCAACGAAGACATTGTACTTCCATCCTTGTGTCCTCAGCCGTCGAATCCTAAGGAGTCGGCGTTGCATTCCTTGGACGTTATCCGAGCTTTGAGAGTATACCTATCTGCTACTTCCCTGTTCCGGAAGTCAGACTCACTGTTTCGGTGGCTGGTCCCAAGAAGGGCCAAGCAGTCTCATCGGCCACCATCTCTAGGTGGATCGGACAGATAGTAATCCAGGCTTACGCCTTAAAGGGTCAGGCGCCCCCCTTTCCTGTCACGGCGCATTCGACCAGGGCAATAGGTGCCTCTTGGGCTTTCCGACATCAAGCGTCTGTTTCCCGATTATGTAAAGCGGCGACTTGGTCGTCCGCTCACACTTTCACAAAATTCTACAAAATTGATGTAGGTGCATCTTCGGATGCCTCTTTTGGCCGCAAGGTTTTGCAAGCGGCTGTTTAGAGTTTCAACTCCTCCGTTGGAGGAGTGCTGTTTTGTGTTTGGGGTGAAGTTTATTTTTATGCTGTTACCACCCCTCGTTTTTTCTCTGACACTGCTTTGGGACGTCCCACTTTGTCAATAGAGAAGCTGTGTCGGTCCATGGACGAAAGAGTAAATAGGATTTTTTACTCACCGTAAAATCCTTTTCTCTGAGTCCATGGACCGACACAGCACCCACCCCTCCTTTTAAGTTTGTACTGCTTTTTGACGAACTGATCTGCGAAGATGCAGACTGAGAGGGTATACCCAGAGGGTCCGCCCCCTGGGTGGTACTGTAGAAGGTGTGATGCAACACTTTTTACAAGTTTTTTCTGCCTAGTCACTCCTAATTAACGGATAATACCCACTTTGTCACTAGAGAAGCTGTGTCGGTCCATGGACTCAGAGAAAAGGATTTTACGGTGAGTAAAAAATCCTATTTTTCTATGGGACACTATACTACAAAATACTCCCACGAATGCGGGCCATTGATTGCAAGCAAGATTTGTTCATTTGCGCACACACAAAGTATTTTTCCAAACAAATTAATTTAACCACTTCCCGACCACCGCACGAGGATATTCGTCGACAGAATGGCACGGCTGCACAAATGGGCGTATATATACACGTCCCCTTTTAATTTGTGGGCCATGTGGTCGAGAGCTCCGTGACCGTGCCCCGCGGAATCGATGTCTGCCGGTGCCACGCGATCGGGTCACTGAGCTGAAGAACGGGGAGATGTTAGTGTAAACACAGCATCTCCCAGTCCTTTCTAGTGACATGTCACTGATCGTCTGTTCCCTGTCATCGGGAACAGCGATCAGTGACGTGTCATGGCAAGCCACGCCCCCTAACAGTTAGAATCACTCCCTAGGTCACACTTAACCCCTTCAGCGCCCCTATAGGTTAACCCCTTCACTGCCAGTGTCATTTTTACAGTAATCGGTGCATTTTTTATAGCACTGATCGCTGTAAAAATGGTAATGGTGTCAGATGTGTTCGCCATAATGTCGCAGTCACGATAAAAATCGCTGATCGCCATCATTACTAGTAAAAAAACAAATATTAATAAAAATGCCATAAAACTATCCCTTATTTTCCCTTATTTTGTAGACGCTATAACTTTTGCGCAAACCAATCAAACGCTTATTGCGATTTTTGATTATTTTTTTTTGTAGCAAAAATATGTATATGTAGAAGAATACGTATCGGCCTAAACTGAGGGGAAAAAAAATGTTTTATATATTTTTTTTATTTATTTTTTTTGGGGATATTTATTATAGCAAAAAGTTAAAAAATATAGATTTTTTTTTTTTTTTTTTAAATTGTCGCTCTACTTTTGTTTATAGCACAAAAAATAAAAAGAAAGCTCTATTTGTGGGGAAAAAAAAGGACGTAAATTTTTGTTTTGGGAGCCACATCGCACGATCGCGCAATTGTCAGTTAAAGCGAAGCAGTGTAGAATCGCAAAAAGTGGCCTGGTCTTTGGGCAGCCAAATGGCCTGGGGCTGAAGTGGTTAACCACTTCTCTACTGTGCACGAAAACCCCCTTCCTGCCCAAGCCATTTTTCAGCTTTCAGCGCTGTCACACTTTGAATGACAATTGCGCAGTCGTGCGACGTGGCTCCCAAACGAAATTTGTGTCCTTTTTTTCCCACAAATAGAGCTTTCTTTTGGTGGTATTTGATCACCTCTGCGGTTTTTATTTTTTGCGCTATAAACAAAAGAAGAGCGTCCAGTTTGGGGAAAAAAAAAACACTATTTTTTAGTTTTTGCTATAATAAATACCCGTTTTTTTTTTTTTTTTTTTTTAAATAACATTTTCCTCAGTTTAGGCCGATACATATTCTTCTACATATTTTTGGTAAAAAAAAAAAATCGCAATAAGCGCGTATTGATTGGTTTGCGCAAAAGTTATAGCGTGTACAAAATAGGGGATAGATTTATAGCATTTTTATTAGTAATGGCGGCGATCTGCGATTTTTTTTTTTTTTTTTTTTTTTTCATTGTGACTGCGATATTGCGGCGGACACATCGGACACTTTTGAAACATTTTTGGGACCATTCACGTTTATACAGCGATCCCTGCTATAAAAATGCATTGATTACTGTATAAATGTGATTGGCAGGGAAGGGGTTAACTACTAGGGGGCGGGAAGGGGTTAAATATGTTCCCTCTATGTGTTCTTACTGTGGGGGAGGGGACTGACTGGGGGAGGTGACCGATGGTTGTCCCTATGTACAAGGGACACACCATCAGTCTCCTCTCCCTCACAGGACGTGGATCTCTGTATTTACACACAGAGATCCACTTTCCTGCTCGTTTCCCGGGCAATCGCGGGTGCCCGGCGGCAATCGCGGCCGCCGGGCACGCGCACCGGGGCCTTGTGAACGCGGCGAGCGCGCGCCTCCTAGCTCGTTTTAAAGGGAGGACGTCATATGACGTCCTCCCAGAACGAGAGTATTCTCCGGCCGCCGTCAATTGACAGTGGGCGGGGGACAAGTGGTTAAGACCATGTTGCAAAAATAAATGAACCCCAATGAAAGTCTAAAGGCCCGTACACACAATCGGATTTTCCGACGGGAATTGTGTGATGACAGGCTGTTGTCGGAACATCCGACCGTTTGTATGCTCCATCGGACAATTGTCGTTGGTTTTTCTGCCAACAAATGTGGGATAGCATGCTTTAATTATCCGATCGTGTATACAGAAGTCCTTCGGACAAAACTGCAAAGTACAAACACGCATGCTCAGAAGCAATGCTAACCATAACACAACATTAGACGTTGCCCAAAGGCTGGTGCTAAAGAGCTGAAAAACCATGTAGTTTCGTGTTTGTTGGCCGACAATTCTTTGCAGTTTGTATGAAAGACAAGTTCATGGCCAACGCCCTTTGGACAAAGGTCCTACACTTTGTCTGTGGAAAATCCGATCGTGTGTACCAGGCTTTAGGAGCAAAGCTAAATTTTAGACAACAAAATCCTAATTAACAAGAATTCAACTACAGGTGAGTCTGATTATTCATTAAACAGATGTCCAGAAGACAGTTGATTTATAAAAGGGCATTGCGTAACAAAAAAAGAGCCCTTCTCATTTCATGCTGTCAGCAATGGCACCACATGGAAGAGAAATGTCACAAGGCTACAAGAAGATGAGCAAAGCTTTACTTATCAGTCCAGAGTGATACAAAAATGGAACTGCAACCATCTCACAGATGTCCAGGCCGTCCACGGAAGTTAACATCTAGACAGGAGCGTCTTCTGATGAGAAGGGTTAAAGTAAATCAGCATGCAAGTTCACTGCAGTTACCTAAAGAAGTAGAAAGCTAAACTGGGGTGATTGTTTCCCTTGACACAATACGGCGTACACTGCAGAGGAATTGCATGCATGGGTGTCGTCCACAAAGGAAGCCTCTCCTAAAGCCCATACACAAAAAAGCCCGCCTAGAATTTGCCAGGGCCCATGCTGAAAAAGACTATTGGGCTTCTGTACTCTGGTGTGATCAGACCAAGATAAATGTTATTGGAACTGACTTCAAGCTGTATGGTGTCGCAAAGGTGAGGAGTACAAAGAAAAATGCATGGTGCCTACAGTGAAACATGGTGGTGGCAGTGTTCTTCTGTGGGGCTGTAGGAGTGCTGCTGGTGTCAGGGAGCTGCATTTCATTGATGGTATCATGAATTCACACATGTACTGCTCTATTTTGAAAGAGAAGATGCATCATCCTCACTTTGGTCTTTGGTCATTTTACTTTTCAAACATAATGACTCAAAACACACATCTAAGGCCACTGTTGCGTTTCTGATCAACAGGGTGAAAGTGATTCAGTGGCCAAGTATGTCTCCTGATCTGAACCCAATCGGGGAATTCTGAAGAGACAAGTTGAGCATCACTCTCCATCCAGGCTCTAAAAAGTCATTCTTGAAGAATAGAAAGATAGATGTTGCGATATCCAACACGAAGTTGCGCTAGACATTCATATAAAGTGACTCTGCAAAATTATTGAATGATATATATACTGCATATAAAGTGCTAACTTGAATTATAATTAACACAAAATCAGATGAATTAAATCGCACTCTATTAAGTCCATACAAAATGATATAGAGTTTCGGATGTGAAGATGACACACACTCACACCCCAGGAAAAAGTGGTGAGAGAGCATTTGACTTCCAACTCTACACACACACTGCCGCTTACCGACTCCCAATGATCTCCCGTTACAGGAGATTAATCGTGCTTCTGGCTTAATACCCAGCCCGGGCCTTTCAGATGCAGAGCAGTGGTCACAGTGTCTTCCCTTGTGATTATCCCTCAGAGGTGTATATATCACCAGTAAATCCCCATAGAAAAATGAAAGCCTCCATAATGTAAAATCGTAGGTGGTTTTATTATGAAAACAAATGGTAATGCACTTACAATTTTGATGATTAAAATGATCATAAAATACAGAGCCGGCCGGCTCTCGATTGCAGCCCGTCACTCCGGGACCTGCGTGTACGCAGTGACGTCCGCATGTCGCTCCTCCATACGCGTTTCGTCACACCTGACGTCGTCCATGTTGCAATATGCAACTTGTTCGTTCCATGCCTAGAAGACTTGGTGCTGTCCTTACAAATAATGGAGGTCATACAAAATGCTAGATGGAGTAGTTTTTGTTGTGGGGTGTATTCATTTTTACATCAACTAATTTGAATAAAACTGAAGATTTTGTGATCTAAGTTTTTTTTTTTTTTTTTTTTTTTTTTTTTTTTTTTTTTTATTATTATTAAACTTACTTTCATCTAATGAGCTGAACAAATGTTCTATAAAACCCTGTTTTGTCAAAATATTGGAAATTATTCTTGTGTTCATTGAAATTGATTAAAATCTTACTTTTCAAAAGGGGTGTACTCATTTTATGCTGAGCACTGTGGGTGAATGGTGGAATCGCCCCTGCTACGCCATTGTATCCTGACAGTGGGTCTCCTCCTCTGTCAGAACACCGTGATTAGTGACTGCAGCTGCTGATCAGCAAGTTTTCCAACAGTCCTGTTCAGATAGAACAAAGTTGGATCGAAATTCAGCTGGTCCCTGCTGAATTGGTGGAATTTTGATCCATCTATGGGAAGCTTAAAGGATAAGTTCACCTTTGGAACCTGTTCCACTTGTATTTAGGGTGGAACATGTAACTTATTCCAGCTCCTGCTCCCCCACCCCCCAAGGCATCCGCTGGCAAAATTGAAATACGTGGCCGTGCGGGGCTCCCCCCCCCCCCCCCCCACATGATCGCACCATTCATTCAGAGTTCACCACTTTCCAAAGAGCAGTCAGGAGTGCAGCGGCTCTATGATGCTCCCCAGCACATCATAAGTTAAATTCAAACCTCACTGGAACATTTAATCATATGCAGATCACCTCTTTAGCACCTTCATTCGAAATAATGATGAAATGCTTACGGAGGATGCACACTCAGCAGGGGACGATTAGCCAAAGCTTGCAGCAACCGTTTTAGTTGACGTACTGTCTCCCAGTTACCTGGAAGTCTTGGCATTGTGTCTGTCCTGATTCACTTCCTAATTACATTCTTCTATACCGTGCAGTAAAGAATCGTAATAATACAAAGGGTTGGAAAAGTGTAAAGGATATAAACATGCCTTGGGTTGTGCAGAATTATTTATTATTGGGTATCTCTGGGACCCCCGTTATTCTCATATCTGTGTGTCATATACTTAGGAGGTGAAATCGCTTGAAAACTTTCGACCTGTTGGTAAAAACTTAAACAAAATGATAAAAGCATTGTTTCCATGACTGACTTTTTAAAATTTAAGGTCCTACTTACACTTTATTTATTTTTTTATTGTTTTATAATCCGTCTGTACAATGAAATGCGTTTTGCAATCGGCTGCGTACCTCAACAGCTAGTATAGTGCACTTTTCCCCTAATTTGGGGCATTCTTCATCTCTTATGGATATCATACGACCACCTTCTTTCTCTAGATCCTATACTGGGATAATTAATAGCTCCAAAGCAATAAAAGGCCATCATGATTTACCATTTAACATCATTCTTTATTTTTAAAAAAAAAGTCACAAAGACCATGCACGCATAGCCAGTGCACCATGGTATGATCACTTTAACCCAGGGCACGTTCACCCCCTTCCTGCCCAAGCCTTTTTTCAGCTTTCAGCGCTGTCGCACTTTTGAATGACAATTGCTCAGTCATACAACGCTGTACCCAAATGAAATTTTTATAATTTTTTTTCCCCCACAAATTGAGCTTTCTTTTGGTGGCATTTGATCACCTCTGCGGTTTTTATTTCTTGCGCTATAAACAAAAGAAGAGGGACAAGTTTGAAAACACAATATTTTCTTTTTACCTTTTGCTATAATAAATTTCCAATTTTTTTTTTTTTTTTTTTTTTTTTTTTTTTTTTTAAAACAAATTTTTCCTCAGTTTAGGCCGATATGTATTCTTCTACATATTTTTGGTAAAAAAATCGCAATAAGCGTATATTGATTGGTTTGCGCAAAAGTTATAGCGTCTACAAAATGGGGGGGGGTTAGATTTATAGCATTTTTATTCATATATATTTTTTATTTTTTTTTACTAGTAAAGGCGGCGATCTGCGATTTTTATGGCGACTGCGATATTGCGGCGGACATATCGGACACTTTTGACACATTTTTGGGACCATTCACATTTTATACAGCGAGCCGTGCTATAAAAATGCATTAATTACTGTGTAGATGTGACTGGCAGGGAAGAGGTTAACACTAGGGGGCGATAAAGGGGTTAAATGTGTGTCCTAGGGAGTGATTCTAACTGTGAGGGGAGGGGACTGACTAGGAGAGGTGACTGATCAGTGTCGCTATGTACAAGGGACATACCATCGGTCTCCTCTCCTCTGACAGGACGTGGATCTGTGTGTTTACACACACAGATCCACGGTCCTCACGCATCGGGTCCCCAGTGTCGCGACGGGCGCGCGCCCCCTAGGGGCCCGGGAAGGTGAAGACGTCATATGACGTCCGCCCAGAAGGAGAGCTGCATCGTCCTGCCATCATATGATCGTGGGCGGGCGGCTAGTGGTTAAAGTGAATAGCATCGCCCCCCTTAGGAACCAAGCATCGTAATCGTCTCAGTAGAAAAAAGCGTCCACTTCCAGGTTTGCGCAATG
Source organism: Rana muscosa (assembly GCA_029206835.1). Lineage (NCBI taxonomy): Eukaryota > Metazoa > Chordata > Amphibia > Anura > Ranidae > Rana > Rana muscosa. Next base: position 524,265,223 of record CM055118.1, on the reverse strand, counting down.
ACGTCATAAGCTCTGCCCTGGTTTGTTTCGTCATGAACCACGTGACTTCCTCAAAGGGGGGGGGGGGACTTTTTTTCCCCTTGAAGTTGCGTGGTTTATGACGAAAAGTGAGAATGGAGGAAGGGGATGTAAAAAAAATGGGGGTGGGATTGGATTGGTAAAAAGTTATATTTGAATGAAGGCATACCCCCCCCCCCCTCTCTCTCTCTCTCTCTCTCTCTCTCTCTCTCTCTCTCTCTCTCTCTCTCTCTCTCTCTCTCTCTCTCTCTCTCTCTCTCTCTCTCTCTCTCTCTCTCTCTCTCTCTCTCTCTCTCTCTTTTCTCTCTTTTCTCTCTTTTCTCTCTTCTCCCCTCTTCCCTCTTCCTTTTTTGTCTGACAACCAGATCTTTTAAATGATTGGGCGATCGGATTTCCTATGGTTTTTTAACCGATTGATTTTCCATCGGAAAACCGATGAAGCTGACTTTCATCAGTCTTGCCTACACACCATCAGTCAAAAAACCGACCGTTCCAAACGCGGTGACGTAAAACACTCCAATGAGCTAAGAAAAATTTAAGTTCAATGCTTCTGAGTATGTGTCGACTTGATTCTGAGCATGCGTGGGTTTTTTATCCGATGGAGTTCCCCACAGACGATAGTAATTTGCTATCGGTTTTTTAACCATCGGATAAATTTAAAACATGTTCTATTTTTAAACACCGATGGAAAAAAGACAGATGGGGCCCATACACGATCGGTTTGTCCGATGAAAAAAGTCCATCGGTTAAACCTAATGTGTGTACAGGGCTTTAGTAGTCAGTCCTAGCAGATACCCATCACCTGTATATATTTCTGAAAGTGTGTGTTCTCTGGTTGAGTAATGTCCTCGACTCGCTTTTATTTAGCTTCATGTGTGGCTTTGTCTTGGAATATTTTTATAGGCAGCAGTGCCTTAGAATAACAGGCTCGACTTTGAACACGGCCTTTTTGAGGCACGGTGGAGAACCAGCTTGTTGTTTCCTGAGGACTTATAAATAGTGTCTGCCTATAAATATTCACTGTAATATGACCAGAACATGTAAACTTCTTGACCTAATAATTATGGCCTATATCAGGCAGTTGTGGAGAGTGGTTTATTATGTTAGCGTGGCCTACATTTTCAGAGTTCAACACAAACTGAGTTTTTTCCCTCCTATTGATTTGACCAGATGTTATATAGCTTAATCGTTTCTTGTTTAATATCAAATCTCATCCAGTCTTGGCAGCCGTTCCATATGTTTGTAAGTCGGTGTTGTCTAGCAAAGTACCATAATATGCTTGCAAAGTGCAAGAAACTGAAATCCCTGTATAATATTATTATTAATAATGGCTTAGACTAATGCTTTGATATAGAAGGTGGGATCTCTGCAATCTGGTGGGTCACTATTGATTACCTTTTGCTCTTTTGGATGCTTCATTCTGTCATTCCCCAACCTACATCTGTTTTCAAATGTGCATATTTGTATAGTTGTCTTCTGTTATGCCGAGTACACACGATCGGAAATTCCGGCAACAAAACCGTGGATTTTTTTCCAATGGAATGTTGGCTCAAACTTGTGTTGCATACACACGGTCACACAAATGTTGTCGGAAATTCCGACCGTCAAGTACGCGGTGACGTACAAGACGTACGACGAGCCGAGATCAATGAAGTTCAATAGGCAGTTCGGCTCTTCTGCTTGATTCTGAGCATGCATGTTGTTTTTTTTTTTTTTTGTGCGTTGGAATTGCATACAGACGATCGGAATTTCCGACAAGAACTTTTCCTGTCGGAAAATTTGAGAACCAGCTCTCAAATTTTTGCAAATGTCCGATGGAGCCTGCACATGGTCGGAATTTCCGAAAAAAAAAAAAAAAAAAAGCTCACATCGAACATTTGTTGTCGGAATTTCCGATCGTGTGTACGCGGCATAAGAACTGTGATGGCTAGATAATGACTGCACAGGCAGCCTCCATTGGCTGATTGTTGGTTCACCTTTTTAAGAAAAAAAAACCCATGCATCATCAGTACATTAAAAAAAAATTATTGTTTTTGAAAAGTGTGTGTGTGTGTGTGTGTGTGTGTGTGTGTGTGTTTTTTTTTTTTTCTTTTTTTTTTTTTTTCTTCTTCAATGTCAGGCCGCAGAGGAACAGCCTGCCAGGTATATTTCAAGTCAAAAATCTCCAAGGTAGAAGACCCTTCCCGTTCTGCCTAGATGGCAGGGTGCTCCGGACATTGGGCAGGTGCCTCAGCTTCACAGGAACAAATGCTCCTTAAAGTGGAACTACGCTGTATCTGAGCACCACAACTTTTAATAATTTTTTTTTTTTTATATTCAAATCAGACTTCATCCAGCCATATCTCCATGCTTTATTTTGCTGAGAAATCACTTTGAAATCAATCCCCCTAGCATTTCTGCCGCTGGCCATCTTGCGTAAGGGCAGATGTTTAATGTAGCATTTACTTCCTGCAATCCATCTGCCCTTAGCTCAGGCATTAAGACAGAAGGGTGTGCTTACCCAAGAAAACCCCCTTTTGAAGACTCCTGGGATGTATGACATAATTTGCCCAGGCAAACCAGGATGTAACTAAAGAAATGTTAAATATTTAAAACAAGTAAATTATGATGTACTTTCTTATCTATTTACTAATGCTAGCAGCATGAGGATTAAAAATATATAGAAGAAAGAACAAAGCTAACGGACTTTACTGGTACCAGAAAATTTTATCCCGAACAATTTAAAATATTGTAGCATATGCTCATAAAAACATGAGAATATAAATATATAATTTGTGAGGGGGTTAGCTCAGCAGCGGGTGTGTGTGACCCCCCTGGATGGGTTAACCACACAAAAGCAGGTGGAGTTGTAGGTGAAAAACAAAAGGTGCGGTTTATTTAAATTATATACAGTGTAAAATATAACAGCAAAACAAAAAGAAACATGAAAAGAAATCCTGGTCAGCTTGACCGCTTACTACACACGTAGTTTCCCTATCTAACAACTAGGTGCAGCCTTGTGCTGCCCCAGCCCCTATCTCCCTGTTTTAGAAGGTTTAGCCACACAGGCTTTGTCTCACCGCACAGGACAGAAAGCACGCTCCCCAGTCTATACAACACAGAACTGGTTCCAGGATGGAGCATCTCCCTTGGCATGCTGGGAGTTCTTGTAGAGGCCCTAATGAGTCCACTTGCTTCAGCTGGGCTCATTAACTCTTCCCCTGCAAGACTCCCAGCACTCCCCCTAGTGGTATAAATTGGCATAAAGCCTGAATCTAGGACATATATATCGTCCATCCTGGATGCAACCTGGTGATTTTACCTGCCTGCTGTCACTATATATATATATATATATATATATATATATATATATATATATATATATATATATATATATATATATATATATATATATATATATATATATATATATATATATATTCACGCTCTCGCGCACACTCTCACGCACACTCTCAAAAAACAAAGTGTCAAGAGGTCAATCAGTAAAGTCCGTTAGTTTTGTTCTTCCTTCTATACGTTTGTTTTGGATGAGGTACCAACACAAAATCCAACTTAAAAATCTATCGGAAGTTTAAAAATGGTCGATGTTGATTGTGAAAGATGTTTCACTTTAAAAACCCCTACATGTGTATTGTGCTCTCTCCCAATTTACAGCATACTGCTGAGCTCAGCCATTACCGCGGCAAAGGGAGAGGGCATACTGCATATATGAACAGGTTTTGAATGAGCCAGAGCACACGTTCCTAGAAAGCTTGGGTCACGTGCCCAACGTCCATTGCCTCTTGCTATCTAGGCAGAACAGGGATAGTGCCCTACCTGGAAGTTTTTTGAGGGGTGGTCCTCTACCTGGAAGTTTTTCGGGATGGACTTTGGAAAGGTCACAGACAGCCTTCAGGTATAACATTGAAAAGAAGCTTTTATGAAAACCTGAGCAGTGTTTGTACTGGGGATGGTAAAATGCATGGGCAGTTTTCTTGCAAAGGTGAACTAAAGCTGGGCAAGGACGGATCGAAATTCAGCAGGTCAGTGTGTTGCCTAGTTTGACAGAAGTCAATTGTTTGACTGCTGTTAAACTAACTCCCTGGAAAATTTCTGTCCATCAGCGGCTGCAGCTTAGGAATCCTTCATCCGCCTCGCATGTGTGGATGGAGGAATCTGTTCAGCCCACCTATGCCAAGCCTCTCTCTTTTTAAGAGAGTGAAATAATAAAATTCTAGAAGTACCCTAGTTATATATTAGAAATCACAAAATGTATTTCTTTATACAACTAGCATTTATGTACCTGAATCGTTGTTGCTCAGCTCGCTATAAAATTCCGTACAGCATGAGTCGAGGTTGTATATAAAGGTGTAGTATGGCCAAAAGCTCTTTTGGCTATACTTCTCCTGGTGATCACTGGAGTGCTCGTTGTTCTGCACTCCTCTGACCCTTATTCAGTCAACAGGTTAAAGTTGTCTGACATCACTAAGCCCGTCCAGGCTCTTGAAAGATCCCGTCTTTAATGGCGGGATCCACACAAAGGACCAAATGGACTGGCAGCTGGCTCAGCCTCTTGGTGCTCTGCTGAGAACCTGAGCCAGCCACTCCAGCCCCCTCCACAGCCCAACGCTCCAGTGAGCTCTGGAGGAGCAGAGAGCCGGTGACTGACAGTCGCCGCTCTCTGCTCACTGAGGACTGAACAATCAGCAGTCTTTGATCACGCCAGTCTTAGATTTGGCTGGGGGACAGATGAACCATCCACTTAGGTGAGTATAAAGCCCCGTACACACGATCGGTTTGACTGATGAAAACCGTCCGATGGGTGGTTTTCATCAGACCAACCGATCGTGTATGGTACCCATCGGTCTTTTTTCCATCGGTTGTAAAAAATAGAACTTGTTTTAAATTTTTCCGATGGATAAAAAACCGATGGGAATTTCCGATCGTCTATGGGCAAGTCCATCGGTTAAAAAACCCACGCATGCTCAGAAGCATTAAACTTAATTTTTCTCGGCTCATCGGAGTGTTTTACGTCACCGCGTTTGGAACGGTCGGTTTTTTGACTGATGGTGTGTGGCCAAGACTGATGAAAAACAGTTTCATCGGATTTCCGATGGACAAATCCATCGGACGAAAATCCATAGGTTATCCGATCGTGTGTACGGGGCTTTAATGTTTTTTTGTGTGGGGTGTGTTTTTTTTTTTTTTTTTCTAGAATTCTGAACGTCTCTTTTAATTCTATGATTTTGGTTGCAGGGTAAAGCAGAACACACATTTGGGAATATAATGAAGATCCTGGTATTATGGGTTTTGCTGGGGAGTTCCATGTTAAGTTCTATTAAGTGGATTAGCTGATGAAACTGCATTTGAGATCAGTGTATAGGGATGGTTGTGTGTGGGTTTTTTTTTTTTTTTTCAACCTGTTTATTTAGTTTTCTGAAAAGGCTCTTTATTTTGCGAACTACTGTGTTTTATTAATGCCACCCCACACCCAGACGCACTCCAGTGAGCTCACCCCACCTCCTCCCACCACTTGGAGATAATTTTGAACTGTTTTTTTTTTCCATCACCCCGCATATTTAACATGGATCTGCTGAAAATAGCACAGGCCTTCTGTTTTGATCTTAAAGGCTTTTCAGTGCTGAGTGTTTGCAGGTTTCTTGTGTTAGTAGATAGTGTTCTAACTAAAGGCAAACAGAATGTCATGTTTACTTTCAGACAGCTGACTTTGCTTGTATAATCAAGTCGGGAAGGTTTCATGACAGTCATGCAACTTTGTCCATTGTTCCACTTTGGCTCAGTGTGGCTGTGACTGTGCTAACAGATCTTTTTGTTAGTTGTGACGTCAGTTGTGACATGTTCAGCAGCGGCCGGTAGGTCACTGATTTTGACCGATGTTCCAGTTTGATTTTGTGTCTGGTAGGATCTGTTGAGTATAGGTTGTTCTGTTATAGTACAAATAAAAGACAGAGGCAGGGTAAGAATACATTTAACTCTGAGTAGCTGAGCTAACGCTACTGATCGTGTCCTAGGTCTTCTTCTTAAAGCAGAACTCTTACTAAACTTAAAGCCCAACTCTGAGTGTAATGATTTTACTAATCTCCAATGTGGTGGTGTGTCTTTACCTTGCTAACGTGTCAAGAGGTCTACCAGTAAAGTCCGTTTTTGGTTTTATTTTTTAATTTAGACTGATTTAAAGGGGTTGTAAAGGTTCGTTTTTTATTTTCTAATTGGTTCCTTTAACCACTTCTCCACCGGGCCTATTCTGGCACTTCTCTCCTTCATGGAAGAAATCATCATTTTTTTTGCTAGAAAATTAATCAGAACCCCTAAATAAAAAAAATTTTTATATATATATATATATATATATATATATATATATATATATATATATATATATATATATATATATATATACATTTTTAGCAGACACCCTAGGGAATAAAATGACGGTCATTGCAAATTTTTATCTTGCACGGTATTTGCGCAATAATTTTTCAAACGCCTTTTTGCTTTCACAAATTAAATACCAAAACAGTAAAGTTAGCCCACTTTTTTTGTATAATGTGAAAGATGCTGTTATGCCGAGTAAATAGATACCTAACATGTCACGCTTTAAAATTGCGCACACTCATGGAATGGCGCCAAACTTCGGTACTTAAAAATCTCCATAGGCGACACTTTAATTTTTACAGGTTACTATTTTCGAGTTACAGAGGAGGTCTAGTGCTAGAATTGTTGCTCGCACTCTACCGCACGCGGCGATACCTCGCATGTGGGGTTTGAACGGAGTTTACATATGTGGGCGGGACTTACATATGCGTGTTCACTTCTGAGCGTGAGCTACCGGGGACAGGGACGTTTTTTCCTTTTTTTTTTTTTTATTTTTTTTTTTTACATTTTTCTTTATTTTACAGATTTATTTATTTTTTTACACTTTTTTTTTTTTTTATCACTTTTATTCCTATTACAAGGAATGTAAACATCCCTTGTAATAGGAATGTGTGTGACAGGTCCTCTTTATGGAGAGTTGCGGGGTCAATAAGACCCCACATCTCTCCTCCAGGCTGGAAAGCATGAGATTGGTGAAAAAAAAATTCACCGATCTCATGCTGACAGCCGCAATTGCGGCTTTGTTTACTTCCGGGTACCGGGCGTGCCGTCACAACGTCGCGCCCGGGACTCCGACGGTCATAGAAATGACTGGTGACCTGGAAATCTCTATCCGGAAATCTCTATCGTCGTGAGCCGGCCGATTCTTTCTCCGGGAGAGCCCGGAGAAGCACTGGATGGTGGTGGGAGGGGGGGGATGTCCCCTCCCGCCACCTATAAGAACGATCAAGTGGTGGAACTGCCGCTATGATCGTACTTATGGTGTGCAGAATCGCCAGCTGCAAACAATGATATCTGAATGATGCTTGTAGCTGCAGGCATCATTCAGATATCTCCCCCTGAAAGTCAGCGACGTCATATGACGTCCTTGGTGAACAAGTGGTTAAGCTAGTGCATTGTTGGTTCACTTAACCTTTCCTTTGATTTCCCTTCTAAATGTTTTTTTTTTTTTCTTTGTCTGAATTTCTCACTTCCTATTCCTCCTTGGTAAGCTTGCCCCCATCATCCGAGCCGTTCTGGCTGGGGGTTAGTCAGCGTGCTCGCCCCTCCGTCTCCCCGCAGCATGCTGACTAACCCCCAGCCAGAACGGCTCGGATGATGGGGGCAAGCTTACCAAGGAGGAACAGGAAGTGAGAAATTCAGACAAAGGAAAAAAACATTTAGAAGGGAAATCGAAGGAAAGGGTATGTGAACCAACAATGCACTAGCTTAAAGGAACCTATTTAGAAAATAAAAACGAACCTTTACAACCCCTTTAAAATAGTTTTAGCTTTAACAAATAGTACAGCTCCCGCAGTGCTTGTCTCCTAGGACATGAACTCTGCATGTCTCCCAGACACAAGAGCTGGTGTGGTGTCTCTGCCCTGCCCTCCAGTTGGTCAACCACAGGAAGCTAGTAAAACCATTGTGTCTGGAGTTGTGCTTTAAGGCCTCATGCAAACTCTCCTGGCAGCAAAAAAGCTTGACACTTTTACAAGCTTTTAATGTGCGTTTTCAAGAGCTTGGCCGTTAATTAATTTTATTGGCCAGAATAATGATTTATTCTGGCCATTGATGTGAATTACCGCTCAAGCGCTAACCATGCCTAGCAGCATTTAGCAGCATCAAGTGTTTTGTTTTTTTGGGGGGGTTTTTCTGCCAAAACTCTGCTGCTCCTGGACACACTGGCAAGTGTTTTTTTTTTTTTTTTCCTGCCTCTAAACTCTCCTGCCACTAAATGCTGCTTAGTCTATGCATGGACACATAGGCTAACATGGAGGGGAAAAAAAACGCCAGATGCTCCTAGATGCAGCTGTAAAAACTTCCAGTGTGCATGAGCCCCTAAAGTGGTTTTAAAGGCAGAAGTTATTTTTTTTATCTTAATGCATTCTATGCATTAAGATAAAAAAGAACTTCTGTGTGCAGCTCCCCCAGCCCCCCTAAAATTTTACCTTGGCCCCATCTCGATCCAGCGATGTTGCACGAGACACTAGGCTGTCCGGGACTCTCCCTCCTGATTGGCTGAAATGCACAGCGGGCGCCATTGGCTGCTGTCAATCAAAGTCAGTGAGCCAATGAGGAGATAGGGGGCGGGGCTGAGCCACGGCTCCGTGTCTGAATGAACACATGGAGCTCGGCTCGGTTGCCCCCCATAGCAAGTTGCTTGCTGTGGGGGCACTTGGCTGGAGGGAGGGGCCATAAGCGCCGAAGAGGATGATCTGGGCTGCTCTGTGCAAAACCATTACACAAAGCAGGCAAGTATGACATGTTTGTAATTTTTAACAAAAAAAAAGAATAAATACTTTTTTAAATCACATTAAGCTGAAATCCAGGCTGGAAAACAAAATGTGCACATGGTTTCAGTTGGGTATTGTATGTAGACCTATTGCTAGCTGCCCATTAATGATTTAGCTTGGCATTACTGGCCGAGATTCAAACAATGTATGGATGGCCTAATGCAGCCTCTTCCAATACTCCTTGCACTGCCAGGCCACCCCCACTGCAAGGGTGTTCTTCTTGTTGTTCTTGTTGTTGTTCTTCTTCTTCTTGTTCTTCTTCTTGTTCTTCTTCTTGTTCTTCTTCTTGTTCTTCTTCTTGTTGTTCTTCTTGTTGTTCTTGTTGTTGTTCTTGTTGTTGTTCTTGTTGTTCTTGTTCTTCTTCTTGTTGTTGTTGTTGTTCTTGTTGTTGTTGTTCTTCTTGTTCTTCTTGTTGTTCTTGTTCTTCTTGTTCTTCTTGTTCTTCTTGTTCTTCTTGTTCTTCTTGTTCTTCTTGTTCTTGTTCTTGTTCTTCTTGTTCTTGTTCTTCTTCTTCTTGTTCTTGTTCTTCTTCTTCTTGTTCTTGTTCTTCTTCTTGTTCTTGTTCTTCTTCTTGTTCTTGTTCTTCTTCTTGTTCTTGTTCTTCTTCTTGTTCTTGTTCTTCTTCTTGTTCTTGTTCTTCTTCTTGTTCTTCTTCTTCTTCTTGTTCTTCTTCTTGTTCTTCTTCTTGTTCTTGTTGTTCTTCTTGTTCCCAGCTTTAAAGCACTTTATTAACAGTCCTGCCAGAATGGAATAATAGGCGTACTGAACAACCTTTCATGAAGAAGGTGCTCCTCCAGGCTTCTTCCAATGCTGCTTACAAAACCAGAAGAAATCAAAGTTTATCTTCTAAATTAGGTGCGGTCAGTGTTTCACATTTTCATATTGTGTGATTCTTGACTGCAGCCTCTTGTAAATGATTCTTCATAGTACCATTTCTCATCCTACAGTCCATGGCCTATGTGGTGGATGCTGATCTTGAAGACGGAGGTGATCTAACCAAAGAATGAACTGGTTTGCATTTCTATTGGTTGGGTTTCAGGGCCATGCAGAATGCAGTTGTTTGACAGGACGTACTTTTTAAATAGTTCACCCCCTTTATTGTAAACTAACTTATTGTGGGTCATTTGAGCTTTTTCTGGACTCAACTGTACAATCTGTTGTGATCTTTTTCACACTGAGGCAGTTTTTAGGCATTTTAGCGATTAGAAATAGCTCCTGAAAGCCCGAGTGCTTTCACAATGGGGCGGTGCGCTTTGCGGAAATGTTAAAAAAAATCTTGCAAGCAGCATCTTTGGGGCGGTTTGGGAGCACTGTATACAGAGCTCCCAAAACACCCCTGCCCATTGCGCTGTAACACGGGCACTTTTAACCCCTTCTTTGGGGTTAAAAGCACCCCGCTAGCGGCTGAAAAGCGCTGCATAAACAGTGGTAAAGCACCACTAAAATGAGTGGCGCTTTAGCGCTAATGCCCGGGCAGCCCCAGTGTGAAAGGGATCTTAGTGCATAAACTAGGGCTCATAGGCCCCAAAACATCAGAGGGGTCTGGTGTGTCGTTTTGATTTCATTTGTGTTCTCTGCCTACCAAAAATCCTTGATCTGTCTAATGCTTTCCTTTGCTAGGAAAGGTATTCTAAACTGGAAAAATAGCCCTGAGTAATGGATCTAGGATTGATGACACAGATGACTATACAAGGCTCAAATTTCTTTGGATTCCAGTAAATCGGCCGCAATTTGAGCTGCTGATAGCCCTGATGACACTACCCAGCATGACGCACTTCAAATGAGAAATCAAAGGAACTAAAGATATAAAGTTGGCCAAACAGTGACTGCTGCCAATCAGCTGCCATCATTATGCAGGTACTCTGACAGCCAGTGGCGGTGCGTCCATAAAGGGTGCACGAGTGCTGCCCCCTCTCTCCTGCCGTCCCTCTATCACCATAGATAGATTCATGCAACGCATGAATTTATCTATGGTCGCCGCTGCCACCCCCTATTCAGGTTCCCGGCCCCTTGCCGGGCACTTGAATTACAGCGGCGGGGTATTTTTTGGAAGCACCTGATTAGAGCCGTAGGCTCTAATAGGCATCCAAAAAAGGTGAACAGCGGGCGCCATGCTGGGCGTTCGCTGTTCACTCAGCTGTGTGTGGGGAAAGCGAATGAATCACTTTCCTAACACTGAACCGCCTCACAACCAATCAGGTGCTCGGGTCTGTGTTACCTGTCACCTGATTGGCTGAAATGACAGGCGTTGTGATCGGACGCCTGATAGGCGGCGTCCAATCATAGCAGAGGACAGGAAGAAAGGGCGGGAGAAGAGATCGAGGCACATGGAGGACACAGCCGCCATGACCTGATTCCTCACTGAGACAAGTTAAGTGCCGGGCGGGCGACAGTTGATGGGCACAGTGGCAGCAATTGATGGGCACATTGGCTGCAATTGATGATTTTTTTTTTCCAGTTTGTTTGCGCCCCCCCCAAAAAAAAAATTGAGCACCAGCCACCACCAGGGTTGCCAACTTTCAGTAAATTTACAAACAGTTTGTAAAATCCATAATTGTTGCATCTGGTAATGAATGTCAGTTACGGACATGCAGCCTATATGTCTGTCATAGACAATCAAGGACAGATGCAAAAAGTACAGATTTTACAAACTGTTTGTAAATTTACTGAAAGTTGGCAACCCTGCCGCCACTGCTGACAGCCGTGGGTGCTGTGGCTGTTACAATACAATACCCTGTAGTGGGAGATTTCTCCAGCTGTGGATGTGGGAATATGTGAATTTCTCTCATTCAGCTCGCTGGGATGAAAGAGAAATCTTTTCTTGTGTGGCCATCTTTAGGCTTTGTGCACAGTCAGGCTGGAACAGAAAAGGACTTCCCCAAATTGTTGCCACATGGGTGGAAGTGCACAATTTTCAAAAGCCTTTGTATGTTGTAGCAAAAACAATACCCTTCACTGTTTAACTTCATCATTTGGAGGGGTGTCCACATACTTTTGGCCATTTATTTGCATCATTTCTGAGATACAAGGAAGGAAACCGCTTTGTCCCAAGATTGTTACATAGTTGAACAAATAAAAATGTCCTTGGCTAGAAGCTTTGTATTGGAGGTCAAAGAATATTTCTACATACAAAGCAGAGCTTTTTTCAAGGTTTTGAAGACAGGGATACGCAGGCAGACCAGCCCCAGATCATGCTGTCCCATCATGGAGTAAGGGGGCACCACCCGAGGAAGTGATCACATGACAAGACACTTAGGGGTATTGTGCTGCTTGTTTTCAGGTGTATGTGAACCCCAACAATGAGCTCAATTTTACTCTGGTAAATACTTTCACAAAAGTGTTTTTTTGTATCTGATTTAAAAGTACTAAAAAACATGTTGATCCTGCCAAATATCTGATGACCTGATCGGTCAGCAGAGACAAAGAGCACAAAAGTTATTCTCCATAAGCGTTGTTCCCAATTCTCACTGTGAACTATAGAACGCTTCCCCGCTATTTAATGTATTAAGTATTCTGTAATTTTAAAGCACTTTCTAGTATGACAGCACAGCTTCTCCATTTAGTGCAGTGAATGAGCCTTGGCGCCTTAGGGCGGGAAGTGTGTTATTGGCAGGATCAACATGAAAAAAATAAATGCCCCGCAAGGAGCGCAGGGGGGTGTTGGACTAATGAAGCCACCACATTTAAGATTTGGTAAGCTGAGATATATTGAATTTCATGGGTTGAGGTTTGCTTTAATGCAATGTTTTTTTTTTGTTCTGAATTTAGGCAGTCTTAGCTGATAACACAAATACGTGTTAAAGTGTTACTAAACCCAGCACCCTGCATTCACTAGATCTGGTCCCCCACAGTACACAGAACATGGAAATGCAGTTATTTTTGTAAATATAAACTGTTCAATACCTTTTCTCATCAGCAGTATATAGCAGTCTTGTGACTTCTATCACTGTCTGGCCGAGCACTGGTTAGAGCTTGTAGGAGGAGTTTTCATTCTCCTCTGAGAGACCTATGAGGCTGCATAACTCCTGACCCTCTGTCTGGACAGTGCTGATTGGCCCTGATCACATGCAAAAAACAAACAACTGAAAAAATCTTTAGTATTACACAACAAACTGAGCATGTGCAGAGTGCCTCCAAGGCTCTGTACTATCAGGAGATGGATTGGGGACTGTGGGGGGAAAAGGGGAGGATCAGAGAAAATAGGATCAAACAGCCTTTTTACACAATGCACGGGATTGACCCCTCCGCTTCCACAGTGAGTATACCAAGCATGCTTTACTGCATATACAGACTGAATATACTGTTGTGGGTTTAGTAACACTTTTTATGCTCTTTAAATGCTCCTGTGCACAGGGCCTAACAGCACAAAGTGATGTAGATTGATGTTACAATGAACCCTACAGTATATGGTCAGTGTTCGTTTGGTCAATAAAGAATTTAAATTTAAAATGTAGCCAGCACATCTAATGATTGTTAACCACTTAACGACCGCTCAATGTATATATACGTCGGCAGAATGGCACCGACAGGCACAATCACGTAGAGTGTACGTGATTGCCTTTGTACAGTTGGGGGGTCCAATCGGACCCCCCTCCTATACAGTGAGCGGTGGCTAAGTGTCCGGGAGCGTTCCGGGATGAGGGGGCAGCCATTCGTTTCTGGCCACCCCCTCGCGATCGCTCCCGGCGAATGGAAATGCCCCCTCTGTCTGTGTCAGACAGAGGGAGCAGGAGGAAGTGATGTCATCTCTGGTGCGGCGCTCACATATACCGAGCGCCGTACAAGAGAAGATATCAGGTCGGTGCACACAACACTACACTGACACCAGGACACATAGGGACATAAATCGCCCCCCCATGCCCCCCCAGACACCCCAGATCACCCCCCCAGCCCCCAGTCACAGTGTCACTGCAGTGACCATTTATTTAGTGATCACTGCAATCAGTGACATTTGTGACTGTAAAAGTGTCACCAAAGTTTAGTCTTAGGTCCAGTGTAGCCCCCTAACCCCCCCCTAATAAAGGTTTAACCCCCTGATCACCCCCCAGATAACCCTTTCACCCCCTATCACCACTGTCGCTTAGCGATAATTTTTCTGATCGCTGTCTTAGCGTCAGTGATGCCGATCGGCAGCCAGTAATTTTTTTTAGGTTCGCCGCAGGTTTTTATAGCATCAGGTACCCCAATATATTATCTAATAAAGGTTTAACCCCCTTGATCGCCCCCCAGGTAACCCTTTCACCCCCTATCACCACTGTCGCTAAGCAATTGTTTTTCTAAACGCTGTCTTAGTGTCGGTGATGCAGATCGTAGCCAGTATTTTTTTTTTAGGTTCGCCGCAGGTTTTTATAGCGTCAGGTACCCCAATATATTATCTAATAAAGGTTTAACCCCCTTGATCGCCCCCCCCAGGTAACCCTTTCACCCCCATCACCACTGTCGCTAAGCAATTGTTTTTCTAAACGCTGTCTTAGTGTCGGTGATGCAGATCGGTAGCTGGTAATTTTTTTTAGGTTCGCCGCAGGTTTTTATAGCGTCAGGTACCCCAATATATTATCTAATAAAGGTTTAACCCCCTGATTGCCCCTAGTTAACCCTTTCACCAGTGATCATCATATAAGTGTTACGGGTGACGCTGGTTAGTTAGTTTGCTTTTTATAGCGTCAGGGCACCCGCCGTGTATATAACCCAATAAAGGTTTAACCCCCTGATCGCCCGGCGGGTGATATCAATTAGGTTTTAGCGTCAGAGAGGGTCTGAGTCACACCCCAGGCAGCGTCAGGTTACTGGCACTAACCTAACACCCACGCGTGAAGCATACACCCCCCTTAGTGGTATAGTATCTGAACAGATCAATATCTGATCTGATCAGATCTATACTAGCGTCCCCAGCAGTTTAGGGTTCCCAAAAACGCAGTGTTAGCGGGATCAGCCCAGATACCTGCTGGCACCTGCGTTTTGCCCCTCCGTCCAGCCCAGGCCACCCAAGTGCAGTATCGATCGATCACTGTCACTTACAAAACAAAAACACACATAACTGCAGCGTTCGCAGAGACAGGCCTGATCCCTGCGACTCCAGTGCTGTAGGAGGTGATTTCACCACCACAGTTAAAAAAAAAAAAAGCAAATATGCCGAAGCATTGGGGCAGCAGGGGCGGAGGAGCGATTTTGCTCCTAATGCCGCGTACATACGGTCGAAATTCCGACGGAGGCTTGCCCGTGGAAAAGTCCGACCATGTGTGCGGCATAACTTTTTTGCGGGAGGATGCCCCCATGCTTCGGCATATATAAATGGTGCGTGTATGCCCATCATTGGAAGTGGGTGGATGAAGGGCGGTATTCTAATGGTGGGCATACCCACCGATCAGTCTCTTTTTTTCGTTCAGCCAACTGGCTGCATGAAATAAAAAGATTACAATACATGTCCAACAAGGACCAGCAACGTACTGGTATGTTGCTGGACTTTGAATGTTTATACCAGAATGATGCCTGCGGGTTTAGGTATCATCTTGGTATCATTCTTTTCAGCCTGCGGCCGGCTTTCATGTAAAAGCAATCCTAGCGGCTAATTAGCCTCTGGACTGCTTTTACAAGCAGTGGGAGGGAATGCCCCCCCCCCCGGATATAAAAAGCGCCATTGGGAAATTGGGAAAGCATTTTATCACACCGATCTTGGTGTGGTCTGATGCTTTGAGGGCAGAGGAAAAAATCTAGGGTCTAGAAGACCCCAGTTTTTTCAAAAAAAGAGTACCTGTCACTACCTATTGCTATCATAGGGGATATTTACATTCCCTGAGATAACAATAAAAATGATAAAAAAAAATAATACTTGGAAGGAACAATTTAAAAATAAAATAAAAAAAGCAAAATTAATAATAAAAAAAGAAAAAAAAAAAAGCACCCCTGTCCTGCCCTGCTCTTGCCCAATGGCGAACGCAAGCGTCGGTCTGGCGTCATATGTAAACAGCAATTGCACCATGCATGTGAGGTATCACCGCGAAGGTCAGATCGAGGGCAATCATTTTAGCAGTAGACCTCCTCTGTAAATCTACTGGGGTAACCTGTAAAGGCTTTTAAAGGCTTTTAAAGGCTTTTAAAAATGTATGTAGTTTGTCGCCAATGCGCGTTTGTGCGAAATTTTAAAGCATGTCGTGTTTGGTATCTATGTACTCGGCCTAAGATCATCTTTTTTATTTCATCAAACATTTGGGCAATATAGTGTGTTTTAGTGCATTAAAATTAAAAAAAGTGTATTTTTTAACCCAAAAAATGCGTTTGAAAAATCGCTGCGCAAATACTGTGTAGAAAAAAAAATGCAACACCCACCATTTTATTCTGTAGGGCCTTTGCTTTAAAAATATATATATATATATATATATATATATATATATATATATATATATATATATAATGTTTGGGGGTTCAACATAATTTTCTTGCAAAAAAAAAAATGTTTTCATGTAAACAAAAAGTGTCAAAAAGGGCTTTGTCTTCAAGTGGTTAGAAGAGTGGATGTAAGCTTCCTAATGTTGTGTATAAAATGCCAGAACAGTTCAAAACCCCCCCAAATGACCCCATTTTGGAAAGTAGACACCCCAAGCTATATACTGAGAGGCATGTCGAGTCCATGGAATATTTTATATGTTGACACAAGGAAAAACGACAATTTTTTATTTATTTTTTTTCTTTTTTTGCACAAAGTTGTCACTAAATGATATATTGCTCAAACATGCCATGGGCATATGTGGAATTACACCCCAAAATACATTCTGTTGCTTCTCCTGAGTACGGGGATACCACATGTGTGAGACTTTTTGGGAGCCTAGCCATGTACGGGACCCCAAAAACCAATCACCGCCTTCAGGCTTTCTAAGGGTGTAAATTTTTGATTTCACTTCTCACTGCCTATCACAGTTTGGGAGGCCATGGAATGCCCAGATGGCACAAAACCCCCCCAAATGACCCCATTTTGGAAAGTAGACACCCCAAGCTATTTGCTGAGAGGTATTGTGAGTATTTTGCAGATCTCGCTTTTTGTCACAAAGTTTTGAAAGTTTTGAAAATTGAAAAAAAAAAACATATATATATATATATATATATATATATATATATATATATATATATATATATATATATATATATATATATATATATATATATATTCTTTCTTCATTTTCAAAAACAAATGAGAGCTGTAAAATACTCGCCATTCCTCTCAGCAAATAGCTTGGGGTGTCTATATTCCAAAATGGGGTCATTTGGGGGGGTTTTGTGCGATTTTGGCATTTTATGGCCTTCGAAACTGTGATAGGTAGTGAGGAGTGAAATCAAAAATTTGTGCCTAGAAATCCTGAAGGCGGTGCTTGGTTTTCGGGGTCCCGTACGCGGCTAGGCTCCTAAAAAGTCCCACACATGTGGTATCCCCGTACTCAGGAGAAGCAGAAAAATGTATTTTGGGGTGTAATTCCACATATAAACATGGCATGTGTGAGCAATATATCATTTAGTGACAACTTTTTGTAATTTTTTTTTTTTTAGTCATTATTCAATCACTTGGGACAAAAAAATTATATTCAATGGGCTCAACAGGCCTCTCAGCAATTTCCTTGGGGTGTCTACTTTCTAAAATGGGGTCATTTGGGGGGGTTTTGTGCTATTTTGGCATTTTATGGCCTTCGAAACTGTGATAGGTAGTGAGGAGTGAAATCAAAAATTTGCGCCCTTAGAAATCCTGAAGGCGGTGCTTGGTTTCCGGGGTCCCGTACGCGGCTAGGCTCCCAAAAAGTCCCACACATGTGGTATCCCCGTACTCAGGAGAAGCAGCAAAATGTATTTTGGGGTGAAATTCCACATATAACCATGGCATGTGTGAGCAATATATCATTTAGTGACAACTTTTTGTAATTTTTTTTTTTAGTCATTATTCAATCACTTGGGATAAAAAAATAAAAAATTCAATGGGCTCAACATGCCTCTCAGCAATTTCCTTGGGGTGTCTACTTTCCAAAATGGGGTCATTTGGGGGGGTTTTGTACTGCCCTGTCATTTTAGCACCTCAAGAAATGAGATAGGCAGTCATAAATTTAAAGCTGTGTAAATTTCAGAAAATGTACCCTAGTTTGTAAACTCTATAACTTTTGCGCAAACCAATAAATATACGCTTATTGACATTTTTTTTACTAAAACCATGTGGCTGAATACATTTTGGCCTAAATGTATGACTACAATTGAGTTTATTCGATTTTTCTTATAACAAAAAGTAGAAAATATCATTTTTTTTCAAAATTTTCGGTCTTTTTCCGTTTATATCGCAAAAAATAAAAATCGCAGAGGCAATCAAATACCATTAAAAGAAAGCTCTATTTGTGGGAAGAAAAGGACGCAAATTTCGTTTGGGTACAACATTGCATGTCCGCACAATTTACAGTTAAAGCAGCGCAGTGCAAAATTCTGAATTCACCTCTGGTCCTCTAGCTACCAAATGGTCCGGGGCTTAAGTGGTTAAAGTGATTTGTAAAGGTGTGTGTGTGTGTGTGTGTGTGTGTGTGTGTGTGTGTGTGTGTGTGTGTGTTTTTTTTTTTTTTTTCTATTAAAATAACAAACCGTCATACTTGCCTGCTCTGTGCAGTGGTTTTGCACAGAGCAGCCCGGATCCTCCTCCTCTTCTCGGGTACTTCTTAAGCTCGCCTGGCCCCTCCCTCCTGTCGAGTGCCCCCACGGCAAGCAGCTTGCTATGGGGGCACCAAAGCCAAGCTACAGCTCCGTCTATCCATTCAGACATGGAGCTGTGGTTCAGCCCCACCCCTCTCTCTCCAGATTGGCTAACTGAGTTTAACCACTTGCTGCCCGCCCACCGTCAAATGACGGCTGGGCGTTACGGCTCTCGTTCTGGGTGGATGTCATATGACGGCCGCCCAAAAAGACCGCTCTCGCGCGCCCCCGGGGGCGTGCAGCGTGGTGATCGCCGTTTCTGCGCCTTGTTGCTAGGACACGGCGCGACCCTGATCTGTGTGAAGAGCTCTTTACATGTGACCACACGGAGATGCCGATAATCGGCTTTTCTCGCCTCACACTGACAGTGTGAGGAGAGGAGAGCCGATCAGCGGCATCTCCTCACAGGGGACAGCTAGGTATGTAATCGGGGAACTAATCATCAGTTCCCTGATTACAATTAAGTGCCCACCACTGCCAGCAATGAGTGCCCACCACTGCCAGCAATGAGTGCCCACCACTGCCAGCAATGAGTGCCCACCACTGCCAGCAATGAGTGCCCACCACTGCCAGCAATCTGTGTCCAAAAGTGCAGCATATTCATGCCGCCTCATCAGCGCCCATCAGTAAAGGAGAAAAATTAATTATTTGCAAACTAAGAAACAAAAGAAAAACATTATTTTTTCAAAATTTCTGGTCCTTTTTTATTTTGGGGGGGGTGGGGAATAAACCTAAGAGTGATTAAATACCACCAAAAGAAAGCTCTATTTGTGTGAAGAAAATGTTAAAAAATTTCACATGGTTACAGTGTAGCATGACCGCGCAATTGTTGTTGAAAGTGTGACAGCGCAGAAAGCTGAAAAGTGGCTTGGGCAGGAAGGGGATTTAAGTGCCCGGTATTGAGGTGGTTAAATGACAGCAGCGGGAGCCAATGGCTGATTCACTTGTGGACATCGCTGGATAGAGAGGGGGCTCGAATTAGTATTGGAGGGGCCTCTGCACACAGAAGGCTTTTTATCTTAATGCATAGAATGCATCAAGATAAAGAACCTTTTGACTTTACAATCACTTTTTTTACAGCTGTAATATATTAAATTTGGGGTTTAACACCACTTTAAATCCCTTGCTCAGGTTCTTTAGTTACTCACGGCCATTACTAAAGCTGGGCATTGATGGCTCGAATTTTGGCTGTTTAGCCCACAAGAGACCGAGAGAAAATCAATTAATTCTCCACCATCTACAGCATTGATGAAGGAATCTCTATTGTATTCTGACAGCCATTGGAAACAGTGACTGCATCTAACAGAGGAGAAGTACAATGCTGCCAGTCCATCTATCTAATGAATGAAGATCCACTTTATTTAAGCTGAAAAGTGAAATTCAAGCTTTAGTTGGTGGTGGGGTCATTTATAGAATCATCAAAACTAAGGAAAAAAAGCATCTTTCTGGTTTTCTACTCCCCTGCTCGTGTATTGTCTGTTTCTCTAGTAACATAACAGAGCTCTTCTTGTTTTTCATCTTTATTGCTTTTGTGGACTATTGTGGTTCCCTTTTCTTGATATCCTGAACTGAAGCAAAATACAGCTGAGTTCACAGGAGGAGAAATACAAACCATCGCTCTGCCTGCCAAAGAAGCAGGAAATCGGAGAAAGCCCTTGCCTAGCCGAGGAGGGTTTAAGGACAAATTCCGTCCAATCAAACTGCAGACGCTGTTGCTATGTGCATTCTTTTTCTGCCTCCTTTGTGAAAGGCAAATGTCTTGTAGTAGCAGCTTTTGGTGAGCATGCTCAGTGGGCAGGATCTGGGTCTAGCACATAACTGGCCACAGACTCATTCTTCCACAATGTGTAGTGCTGTGGAAACAAGGGGCTACATGACAAAGGTGTGGAACGAATTGCGCTCCTCCACACTGCTCCGAGCTGCCAGCAAAAAGACACATCAGCTTTTGTCTGTCTGCAGAAATGAGTGTAACGCTCTGTATGCTGATGGAACTTTAGGAAAAATTCTAGAGCCTATAGATCTTCTTTTCTTTGCTCTGTTTTCACACCGGTATTTATTTATTAACTCGTATATAAGCTTCTGTAATGAGTCATTTCCTCTAGTGCAGATCACTCAACTTGCAGCACTTCCAAAATGAAATGAGGTTGCAGCACTGATGTGAAACTTCTAAATAAAAGATAGATAGATATAATCTCGGCATACAAAAGAAATACTGCACTTGTCCAAAAAAATCTATCGTACAAATAAAATTAAACCATTACAGTGTAAATATTCAGCAGCACCACTAAAGTGAGATATAGGCGGCACAGTGGTGTAGTGATTAGCACTCTCACCTAGCAGTAAAAAGGGTCGCTGGTTCAAATCCCAACCACGACACTACCTGCCTGGAGTTTACATGTTCTCCCTGTGCCTGCGTGGGTTTCCTCTGGGTACTCCGGTTTCCTCCCACACTCCAAAGACATGCTGAAAGGTTAATTGGCTTCTGTCTAAAAAAAAAAAAAAAAAATTGTCCCTAGTATATGAATGTGAGTTAGGGACTTTAGATTGTAAGCTCCTTGAGGGTAGGGACCGATGTGAATGTACAATGTATATGTAAAGCGCTGCGTAAATTGACAGCGCTATATAAGTACCTTTTAAAAAAAAAAAAAAAAAAACATTACATGGTATATACAAAAACGGGGTTGCGCTAAACATAAAATTGCTCATAAAGTGTTGATAGAAAATAGTCCAATTGTAGAAAAACTAAAAAAACGCGGATTTGTGAAATTGCAGATGAATCCAGAAGACCCTCCACCTCGTGCAGATACCACCACAAGAAATATAGACTCTTACCAGAGAGCCTGGATCCTTTATTACAGAGGGTCAAACAGGCTTGATGTAGTAATCTTTGCAGGGGTTATCAGCTGTAGATGTGTCCTCAGATTAAATTAGGAAACACCCCACAACCAGATTTAACCATGCAAATGGAGACGCCAGATAGCGTAAAATACCAAAAGACTAATTTAATAAAAGGTATTGCACTTACATTTGTTCAGATAAAAACCAGCATCGTAAACAACATATTCGGCCGCCATAAAAACATCCAGATACTGTAAACGCAATAGCAGAAAACGGCTCCTTTACCCTGTTTCCTGCTATCGCATTCCCATTTACAGTATCTGGATGTTTTTATGGCGGCCACCTATGTTGTATACAACGCTGGACAAATGTAAGCGCAAAACCTTTTTTATTAAATGAGTCTTTTGGGATTTTACACTATCTGGCGTCTCCTTCATTTGCATGGTTAAATCTGGTCGTGGGGTGAATGGAGCCTGGTCTGATTATCGAGTGACAGTTCTTAATTTGATCTGAGGACACCTCTCCAGATGACGATCCCTGCAAATATTACTACATCAAGCCTGTTTGACCCTCTGTAATAAAGGGTCCAGGCTCTCTGGTAAGAGTCTATATTGCTTAAGGGTGGTGGTATCTGCACGAGGTGGAGGGTCTTCTGGGTTCATCTGCAATTTCACAAATCCATGTTTTTGGAGTTTTTCTACAATTGGACTATTTTCTATCAACACTTTATGAGCAATTTTATGTTTAGCGCAACCCCGTTTTTTTATAAGACTGGTAAGAGTCTATATTGAGGTGGAGGGTCTTCTGTACTTTATGAGCAATTTTTATGCTTTTTAGCGCAACCCCGTTTTTGCATAAAATATATATATCACACAGAAAATGGAGATATGGGTAGATGACAAAGGAAAAGAGGCACCAACATCCCTGAGAAATAGAGCCAAAGGGTTGTGTGTTGTTGTTTGTATTTTTTTTTTCTAAGGGGATTTTTGGGGGTGGCGGCCAAGAATACTAGGATTTACACTGCTCAAAAAAATTAAAGGAACACTTTGAAAACACATCAAATCTCATGCTGGATATCTATACTGATATGGACTGGGTAATGTGTTAGGAATGAAAGGATGGCGCATCATTTGATGGAAATGAAAATTATCCACCTACAGAGGGCTGAATTCAAAGACACCCCGAAAATCAAAGTGAAAAAATTATGCAGCAAGCTAGTCCATTTTTCTGAAATTTCATTGCAACAACTCAAAATGGTCCTCAGTAGTTTGTATGGCCCCCAAGTGCTTGTATGCATGCCTGACAACATCAGGGCATGCTCCTAATGAGGCGACGGATGGTGTCCTGGGGAATTTCCTCCCAGATCTGGACCAGAGCATCACTGAGCTCCTGAACCGACTGAGATGCAACCTGGCGGCACCGGATGGACCGAAACATAATGTCCCAGAGGTGTTCTTTTGGATTTAGGTCAGGTGAGCGTGGGGGCCATTCAATGGTATCAATTTCTTCATCCTCCGGGAACTGGCTGCATGCTCTCGCCACATGAGGCCGGGCATTGTTGTGCACCAGGAGGAACCCAGGACCCACTGCAACAGCGTAGTATGTCTGCAATACCTAATGGCATTCAGGGTGCCATTGTGTAGCCTGTAAAGGTCTGTGCGTCCCTCCATGGATATGTCTCCCCAGATCATCACTGACCCACCACCAAACCGGTCATGCTGAACGATGTTACAGGCAGCATAAAGTTCTCCGTGGCTTCTCCAGACCATTCCACGTCTGTCACATATATGCTCAGGGTGAACCTGCTCTCATCTGTGAAAAGCATGGGGCACCAGTGGCAGACCTGCCAATTCTGGTGTTCAATGGAAAATGCCAATCGAGCTCCACAGTGTCCGGCAGTGAGCACAGAGCACACTAGAGGACGTCGGGCCCTCAGGCCACACCCATGAAGTCTGTTTCTGATTGTTTGGTCAGAGACATTCACACCAGTGGCCTGCTGGAGGTCATTTTGTAGGGCTCTGGCAGTGCTCATCCTGTTCCTCCTTGCACAAAGGAGCAGATACTGGTCCTGCTGATGGGTTAGGGACCTTCTACGGCTCTGTCCAGCTCTCCTAGAGTAACTGCGTGTCTCCTGGAATCTCCTTCATGCTCTTGAGACTGTGCTGGGAGACACGGCAAACCTTCTGGCAATGGCACGTATTGATGTGCCATCCTGGAGGAGTTGGACTGCCTGTGCAACCTTTATAGGGTCCAAGTATCGCCTCGTGCTACGAGTAGTGACACTGATCCTAGCCAAATGCAAAACTAGTGAAAAACAGTCAGAAAAGAGGAGTAGGGCAAAAAAATGTCAGACACCTCCACCTGAAAAAACATTCCTGTTTTGGAGGTCGTCTCATTGTTGCCCATCTAGTGCACCTGTTGTTAATCAGTTTCAGCTGCTTTGCTGTTAATTGAAATTAACAACCCCCTGTGTATAGACCCCTCCCCCCCCCCCCTGCTACTTAACTGACCAGATCAATATCCCAGGAGTTCTGATTCAAAAGTGTTCCTTTTTTAATTTTTTTGAGCAGTGTATAAAAGTACAACAGACATTTTATTAGTACATACAGTACAGAATTAAAAAAGCAATTATGCTTAGAATGTACAAGTGCAAAGGATCATCTTGTCTTCAAGTGTAATTGAAAAAATGGTCACTCAGCATGGTGATTAGAGTGACTATCTCCATGCTGAGTGACCATTTTTTCAATTAAACTTGAAGACAAGATGATCCTTTGATGATCCTAACCATAATTGATTTTTTAATGTTGTACTTAATTGCTGTTGTAATTTTATAAATCCTAGTATTCTCTTTGCCGTCACCCCCAAAAATCCCCTTTAAAAAAAAACACATATCACACAAGTTAAATATGAATTATTCATAATAAATAATAATATAAATTATTAAAATAATAAAATAATCTCACCCATGTGTGTGTGCGTGTGTGTGCGTGTGTGCGTGTGTAAAGGCTTAAATGGTTGTTTAACTGAAAACTATTGTGTGGGTTAGGGTTTATGTGGACAAAATGTCGATTTTATTAACCACTTGCCAACGGCTGGCTGTCATATGACGTCCTGGGCTTTGTGTGGGTATATCTGAATGATGCCTGCAGCTACAGGCATCATTCAGATATCGGCTTTTTCAGCCAGAGATTCCCTACAAGAACAGTCATAGCGGCTGGTCAGCCGCTTGATTGTTCTTACGGGCGGGGAGAGGGGACGTCCCTACGGTGTTTTTACCGACTCACTGCTGCGATCGGTGAGTCGGAGAACGGTTCCGCCGGCCCCGGATGTTTACCATAGAGATTTCCGGCGGACCAGATGTTCGCCAGAGTCTCTATGATCATTGGAGGCCTGGCGCAATGTTATGACGTCACGCCCGGCCTCTGCATTCAAACGGCGCAGCCTCGGCTGGGAAGCGAGGATCGTGTTTTTTTTATTTTTTATTTTGAGATCTTATTGACCCCAGATCTCACTGTAAAGAGGACCGATCATGCATATTCCTATTACAAGGGATGTTTACAAGATAAAAAATATATATATATTTTTTAAAGCGTCCTGTCCAGACGAACTTGCGCGCAGAAGCGAACGCATACGTGAGCAGCGCCCGCATTTGAAAACGGTGTTCAAACCACACATGTGAGGTATCCCCGCGATTGTTAGAGCGAGAGCAATAATTCTAGCACTAGACCTCCTCTGTAACTCAATACATGCAACCTGTAGAATTTTTTTTAAGGGTAAAAGTTTGTCATCCTTGCACGAGCAGGTGCAACTTTGAAGCGTGACATGTTGGGTATCAATTTACTTGGTGTAACATTATCTTTCACAATATAAAAAAAAAATTGGGCTAACTCTACTTTTTTATTTTTTAATTAAAAAAGTAATTTTTTTTTCCTCCAAAAAAAAGGTGCTTTTAAGACCGCAGCGCAAATACGGTGTGACAAAGTATTGCAACGACCGCCATTTTATTCTCTAGGGTGTTAGAAAAAAATATATATAATGTTTGGGGGTTCTAATTGATTTTCTAGCAAACCTGTTTTTAACTTGTAAACACCAAATCTCAGAAGGAGGCTCGGTCCTTAAAGTGGAGCTCCACCCTAAATAGCAACTTTTGCTATTTGGATTCCTCCCCCCCTCCGGTGTCACAATTGACACCTTTCAGGGGGGAGGGGGGTGAAGATACCTGTCTAAGACAGGTATTTTCACCCATATCCGGGAGTCCTCTCTCCGGGAATCTGCGGGAGTTACGTCACTTCCCGCAGACTTCCCTTGGTGTTCTGGGAGACACTCGGCTCCCAGAACACAGGAGCACCAATCAGAACGGCGCAGCGCGACTCGCGCATGCGCCGTAGGGAACCGGGCATGAAGCCGCAGGGCTTCACTTCCTGGTTCCCTCAGCGAGGATGGCGGAGGGAGCAGCAGAGCGACGAGCGGTCGCTCGTCCTCTGCTGCGGACGTCGCTGGACTCCAGGACAGGTAAGTGTCCAAATATTAAAAGCCAGCAGCTGCTGTAGCTGTAGCTGCTGGCTTTTAATATTTGTTTTCCGGCGGAGCTCCGCTTTAAGTGGTTAAATAACATATTCGCCCACCCAGAGCCCAGTGCCTATCCACCAACAGCTGCTGTGCTTGTGGGGTCTGGTGCCACCATCTTGTTTGTGACATCATCAGGAGGCTCACTGTCTTCCATGTCTTAGCCCTCCTGATGATGCTGCACTTGGCATGTGCAGTAGGATTATAAACCGCCCCAAAGCCTGCTGGGATTTGTAGCCTAGGTATCTCAGGAGGCTTTAGGCAGAGAGGGGGCAGGTTTGGCTGTGTCATTCTGTCCCTTGGATAGATTCACCCCATACATTTTTATTTTATTTTTCTCTTCACAGCACACACCAGCAGCCTTTGCTGTAAACCCAAAATAATAGTACTGCGGAAGTAGGATTGGCTACTTATTTAGGTTGTTGGGTTTACTTTAAGGCTAGGTTCACATTTGTGTGCAAATTCGTGCTCATTCCCGCATTACACAAAACGTGGATCTCTTTTGCTGGTGTCCAGTAGTGCTATTAATTCTTAATGGCACCCCAACAGACATTTGACATGAGCATTAGCAATGTACCATGTGTTTTGGTGCAGCACAATATTAACCACTTCCATACTGGGCACTTATACACCTTCCTGCCCAGACCAATTTTCAGCTTTCTGCGCTGTTGCACTTTGACAATTGCGCGGTCATGTTACACTGTACCCAAACTAAATTTTTATCATTTTGTTCCCACAAATAGAGCTTTCTTTTGGTGGTATTTGATCACCTCTGCGATTTTTATTTTCTGCAAAAAAAATTAAAAAAAGACCGAAAATTTTGAAAAAAAAAAGTTGTTTTTTTGTTTCAGTTACAAAACTTTGTAAATAAGTTAGTTTTCTCCTTCACTTATGGGCACCGATGAGGTGGCACGGGTGGGCACAGATAGGCGGCACGGATGGGCACTGATAGGTGGCATGGATGCCAAACAATAATGCCTGCCAATCAGTGGTGCCCATTGTGGGCACTGATTAGCATCCATTGTGGGCACTGATTTGGCATCCATTTAGTATATAATTAGCATCCCTGGTGGTCTAGTGTGCAATACCTATAGGTGGGCTTCCCTGGTGGTCTAGTGGCATCCCTGGTGGTTCAGTGGGCATCCTCGGGGGGGCTGCGCTGATAATGGATCAGCACAACCCCCCCCCCCCCTGTCAGATGAGCAGCTGATCGGCTCTCCTCTACTTGCGTCTGACAGACTTTTCCTGTTTACATCGTGATCAGCTGTGATTGGACACGGCTGATCATGTGGTAAAGAGTCTCCGTCGGAGACTCTTTACCTAGATTGGTGTTGCGGGGTGTCAGACTGATCGATCGCCGCGATGCGCGCCCCCGGGGGCGCGCAGCGGCTCAAAATCCTGAGGACGTCATATGACATCCAGTCAGGATTTTGAAACCACTTTGCCGCCGTCAATCTGTTATAGGGCGGGCGGCAAGTGGTTAACAAAAGGGTGTTTCACTTACTTTTGTGTGATTTTTACATGTAGGGCAGTCGATTGAAATGATGCACAGAAAATGCACTTCTGCTGTGCACCTATATGGGTGTGAACAGAGCCTAAAGCCTGGTACACACTATTTATTTATTTTTATTTAACCCAGTGGGCTGAAAGGAAAAAAAAATCCTGACAGCTCTGGTCAGAGCCTATGTACTAACTATGCAATGTTAGTACAGGGATCTCCCCTGCGGTTCTATTGTGTTCTGACAGGGGGACAGCCCCCTGCCAGAACACTCTGGTCAGTGCTCTCAGCCATTGGCTGAGGGTGTCGGACTGACTGCTGTACACCTGGGTCGAATGCTGGCTGGTTTCTATTGAACCGGCTGCTGCCGCTCGACATTCGGCCCATGTGTACTAGGCCTAAGGCTGCATCCACAAATACCTAGGGAAGGCTGGATGTCCAGCTAATCTCTGCTCTAGAGCTTGAACAAGACACTCTACCCATAACTGAAATATCCATTTTGGGTGGATGGGGAAACCTGGCCATAGAGTAGGTAAGGTATAGATTTCATTAACTGAATAAAATGTTTACTGGAGCCAGGCTACAAATCGGTATCTGGTAAAACAACACGCCTAACTACAGCTGCCAGTTTTATAATCTTAGTTTTCACTACTTGCCATGAACAATACTATAGCAGCTCTTTCCTGGGGAATGATTTTATAGTTCTGGAAAATGAAATGACTGACATTGACTCATGACTCCTTACCATCATCAGACAGGTAAACTGCTGGAAAAGTTTGTTTTTATGGCTGCTCTGGCTCATTGTGGCTTGCCTGGAGCGCTGTCCTTTGACTAGTCAACAAGAGACCCAGAAGCTGAGTTTCGAAATGCAAAACACATATCTTTCTTTTTCGTACATCACGGGACACAGAGCGACTTAGTCATTACTAATGGGTTATATAGATTACCTTCAGGTGTTGGCACTGGCCAATTCCAAACCGGAAGTACCCTCCCCTATATAAGCCCCTCCCATCCGGGAGCACCTCAGTTTTTTGCCAGTGTCTA
This sequence comes from Rana muscosa, assembly GCA_029206835.1. NCBI lineage: Eukaryota > Metazoa > Chordata > Amphibia > Anura > Ranidae > Rana > Rana muscosa. The sequence goes on along the minus strand of CM055118.1, from coordinate 524,236,681 downwards.
AGGTGTTGGCCAAAGAGTAACATGTGTTTTCACTGGGCTTGCGTACAGGTTCTTTTGGGCCTTAGTAAGCTGTTCCGGATCCCACCAAAAAAACTTCATAGCTAAACGGTCGGTACCCGGGCCTTGCAGCAGAAGAGCAAGGTTTTGCCTGTAATGCCTCTCTTAGGAGGGCTGGACCCTGGGATCCAGAGCTCTGGTCATACCCACGACCAAGATGTTGTCTGTGCAGGGTGCTATACAGGTCCAGGGGAGTGGAATCCTTGGGAACCCGGTCCCTGAAGGTTTAATTACAATGCCTGCCGTGATAGGTGAAGTTTGGACTTCTGTGGACCAAACAAAGTCCTGCGGCGGGGATCAGGTAAGTGGGGGGCCCCCAGGAACTTGGTTCTATTGGGGGACCCCCAAGCCTAATTTGTCTTTCTGTCTGTTACCTAACGGTATTCCCGCTAATATCTGTGTATGCCTGTAACTACTGAAAATGTAAAATTTTAATAGTAGTCAAAAAAAAAAGGGACCGCGGTACCTGTGTTAAACCACTAGAGGCCGCTGTAGTCCATTTTTCTTGTCATGTGGATCTTTGGTTTTCTCAAATCAAAAGATCCAGGCAGTTGGTAAGTTTCTCTGTGGGAATCCACTTCCTCTGCCCTGTTGCTGCGCTCATCCACCGCACAGGCCCTCCGGCAAAAAGGGCCCTGGTTCCTAGTCCCTGTTTGATTTTGAAAAGGGCACCAATGGCGCATGGGCGCGCGCGGGCGCGTGCACGCGCCTCCTATAAAAAAAAGGGGCGGGGTGGGTGGATGACGCTCGATCCGCGGCGCTTCTGCGCATGTGCAGGCGTCCCAGCATGGTTAAAAGACACAGTACAAGTGTCAGCTGGATGCAAACAGAGCTAGCAACAAACAGTGGCACACAGAGGCGGTTGATGCAGGCATCCCCATAGAAAGGCACTTTAGTGGACACCAGCTGGTATATAGCAGCAACTGTGTTAGACTATTACCAGCAAAAATTGGTGTATGACGACGGGAATACCTCAGCTTTGTGCTTAAAGGATATGTCGTCCAGACGCTCCGGAAATAGGTCTTCCAGGAAGCCAAAGGGGTCTCCATCGGGCTCTGAGGATATTGGGCATGCTTGTACTGCACCAATCTCCCCTGAGAATTCAGAGGTCAGTAGCCGTAGAAACCCCGCAGGAATGCCTGGTGCTGCGGCTGTCCCCAGTCCACCTGCTCCTGTATATATAACAGAGGAGGTTTTATCCTCAACTCTGGGAGGATTGGAAGAGAGATTAACAGCATTGATCGCTGCTTCCCTGTCACAGGGAAAGCGCGTCCGATCTCCGTCTCCTCCTTCAGAGTGCCTGTTAGTGGAGGAACAGCCCCACACAGAGATCGACCTACCTGAAGGGGATCAGGATGAGGTTGATTCAGTTATAGAGGAATCAACAGTGGAAGAACCTTTCTCAGCATCTCAGGCTGAAAGATTATGGGTTCAGTCTCTGACTAACATGGTCCGATCAGCATTTAAAATGCCTCTGGCGGAACCACCATACACTACGGTTTCCTCGCGGGGGTCGCTAAAAGCTCCCCAGGCTGTCTGTTCCTTCCCAATCCACCCTTTATTAGAAGGGCTTATTTACCAGGATTGGGAGCATCCTGATAAAATATTTGCTCCCCCCCAAGAGATTTTCGGTGATCTATCCCATGGAGGATAAGTTCATAAAAAAATGGAGGGTCCCTACAGTGGACGCAGCCATCTCTTCTGTTAACAAATCACTGACATGTCCAGTAGATAATGTTCCAATGTTCAAAGACCCAATAGATAAAAAATTGGAGTCTTTACTAAAATCTGCTTTCTCTACAGCAAGCATGGTGACACAACCTGCGGTAGCAGCGATTGGAGTCTGCCAAGCAGTGAAAGATCAGTTGAAACAAGTCTTAAGGGACTTACCAGATCAGCAGGCTCTTGCCCTAGCTGACCTGCCTAGAGCCTTGTGTTTTGCGGTGGACGCCATAAAGGATACAATCAAACAGGCCTCCCGCTTTACGCTGTCTATAGTACATATGCGTAGGCTTCTGTGGCTCAAAAACTGGTCTGCTGAAGCTCCCTGTAAAAAACTGCTGGTTAGCTTCCCATTTCATGGAGAACGCTTATTTGGAGAAGATCTGGACAAATATATCCAGAAAATTTCTGCCGGTAAAAGTTCACTCTTACCGGTTAAGAACAAGGGTAGAAGTCCTTCTTTTAAGAGGCCTACTTCTCCAGTCCCGGGCACATCGGCTGTGAAGCAGTTCCGACGGCCTCCGCGGTCAAATTCAGGGGGCAGAAATCAGGGACAATCACAGGGTAACAAGAAGCCCTGGATCAAGAGAGGTACAAAACCTCCCCCCAAGGCATGAAGCGTTGCCCCCACTCAATCGGGTGGGGGGAAGACTTCAGTTGTTCACAGAGACCTGGCGGGACACCATCAGAGACAGATGGGAGCTCTTCGCAGTAAGTCTGGGATACAAGCTGGAGTTAAAAGGCACTCCTCCTGCCCAATTTATGAGGTCAAATGTGCCAAGAGATCCCCAGAAGAGAGGATCCCTCCTTCTGGCACTAGAACAACTATTGCTCCAAGGTGTAATCATGAAGGTTCCCCTGGAAGAAATCGGATTCGGGTTTTACTCAAACCTTTTCACAGTCCCCAAACCAAATGGGGACGTGAGGCCCATATTAAATCTAAAAGGGCTAAACAAGTTCCTAAATATCAGGACTTTTCGGATGGAGTCGATCCGATCGGTGGCCACTGCCCTACAAGGGCAGGAATGGTTAGCCTCGATCGACATAAAAGATGCTTATCTGCATATTCCCATCTTTCCGGCCCACCAGAAATTTCTACGCTTTGCAGTAGAAGGGCGCCATTTTCAGTTCAGAGCCTTACCTTTCGGTCTGGCCACAGCACCACGAGTGTTCACAAAAATTCTGGCCCCATTATTGGCCAATCTAAGAACACAGGGTGTAACGATAATGGCATATTTAGACGACCTGCTACTAATAGACCACTCAGTGGAAAAGCTGGAAGTAGCTATTCACAAGACAATCAAGTATCTGGAATATCACGGTTGGATTATCAACCGGGACAAGTCAGCTCTAAGACCAGTCAAAAGTCTGGAATACTTAGGGCTAAGGCTGGATTCAAATCAGAGAAAGATTTTCTTACCTCCAGAGAAGGTGTCGTCTTTAAAAGATTTGACCCACTTAGTGGGTACAAAAAGAAAACCATCCATACGCCTCTGCATGAGGCTGCTGGGAAAAATGGTGGCTTCATTCGAAGCGGTACCCTACGGTCAATTCCATTCAAGGAATTTGCAAAGGGCCATACTGTCAGCCTGGAACAAAAAAGTTCAGGCTTTAGACTTACCAATGTCCCTGTCCCCTTCCGTTCGCAAGAGCCTCCATTGGTGGTTGGTGCCCCAGAATCTGGAAAAAGGGAAACCCTTCAGTCCGGTTTCTTGGAAGGTAGTCACTACAGATGCCAGCCTCATAGGCTGGGGGGCAGTACTGGAGCAATGGTCTCTCCAGGGAAAGTGGTCAGAAGCAGAAAAGGCCCTGCCCATCAATCTCTTAGAGATACGAGCAGCCCGGTATGCCCTAGTAGCATGGACATCCAAACTCCAAGGGTCCCCTGTCAGAATTCAATCAGACAATGCCACAGCAGTGGCATATATCAATCACCAGGGTGGCACCAGGAGTCGTGCAGCCCAGAGGGAAGCAAATTGCATCCTGGAGTGGGCAGAAAAATATGTCCCAGCCATATCCGCGGTTTTTATCCCAGGAGTGGAAAATTGGAGAGCGGACTTTTTAAGTCGCCAACAATTATGCCCGGGGGAATGGTCTCTTCACCCCGAGGTTTTCCAGGCATTATGCCAGCGGTGGGGAACACCGGATGTAGATCTGCTAGCATCCAGATTCAACGCAAAGGTGGACAGATTTGTGTCTCGCACAAGGGATCCTCTAGCTTGCGGCTCGGATGCCCTAGTGTTCCCTTGGGATCAGTTCAAGCTGATATATGCATTCCCACCGCTACAGTTGTTACCGCGATTACTCCGCAGAATCAGGGTAGAAAAGAAACCAGTGATTCTGGTGGCTCCAGCGTGGCCCCGAAGGGCATGGTACGCGGAGATTGTAAAAATGTCAGTGGGGAGTCCTTGGACCCTCCCACATCGTCCGGACCTGCTGTCGCAGGGACCGATATACCACCCTTCCTTACCAGCCCTAGGTTTGACGGCCTGGCTATTGAAGCCCACATTCTGAAAAAGAGAGGGCTCTCTAATTCTGTGGTATCTACCATGATCAATGCCAGGAAGCCGGTATCCAGGCAGATCTATTATAGGATCTGGAAAGCGTACATTGAGTGGTGTGAGGCCAAGAAATGGCATCCACGTAAGTACGTAATAGGGAGGATTTTGGACTTCCTACAGTGGGCTGTAGATAGGAAGCTGGCCTTGAGTACTATCAAGGGTCAGATTTCGGCCTTGTCAATATTTTTTCAAAGGCCCTTGGCTTCGCATTCACTAGTCAAAGCTTTCATACAAGGAGTGATGCGTATTAGCCCTCCGGTTAGTATTCCCATATGTCCTTGGGACTTAAACCTGGTTCTGTCAGTTCTACAGAAACAACCGTTTGAACCATTGCAACACATTTCCTTGGTTCTTCTCACCAGGAAATTGATTTTCTTAGTAGCCGTTTGTTTGGCTAAAAGAGTATCGGAATTAGCCGCCTTGTCCTGTAAGGAGCCATATCTGGTTGTCCATAAGGACAGAGTAGTATTACGTCCTCATCCAGCCTTTCTTCCTAAGGTGGTATCGAGGTTTCATTTGAACCAAGATGTGGTTCTTCCTTCTTTTTTCCCCAAACCTAGTTCGGTAGAGGAAAAGTTATTGCATTCTTTGGATGTAGTAAGAGCAGTTAAAGCTTATCTAAAAGCCACTGCTCAGATTTGCAGAACGGATACTTTTTTTATTCTGCCGGAAGGCCCTAAAAAGGGTCAGGCAGCATCAAAATCCACTTTAGCCAAGTGGATTCGACAGGTCATAATACAAGCCTATGGCTTGAGAAAGAGACCGCCTCCGTTCAAAGTTAGGGCGCACTCCACAAGAGCAGTTGGAACTTCATGGGCAGTGCATCACCAGGCCTCCCTGGCTCAAGTATGTAAGGCCGCAACATGGTCTTCGGTACACACGTTTACTAGATTCTACCAGGTAGACGTTAGAAGTCAGGAGGATGTCGCCTTTGGGCGCAGTGTGTTGCAGGCCGCAAAAGATCCTCATGCCTGATGGCGCCCAGCTTATGTATCCCTCCCCTCATTTGGCATTGCTTTGGGACGTCCCATTAGTAATGACTAAGTCGCTCTGTGTCCCGTGATGTACGAAAAAGAAAAAGGGATTTTTATAACAGCTTACATGTAAAATCCTTTTCTTGGAGTACATCACGGGACACAGAGCTCCCACCCCTCTTTTTGGGACACTTATTGCTTGGCTACAAAACTGAGGTGCTCCCGGATGGGAGGGGCTTATATAGGGGAGGGTACTTCCGGTTTGGAATTGGCCAGTGCCAACACCTGAAGGTAATCTATATAACCCATTAGTAATGACTAAGTCGCTCTGTGTCCCGTGATGTACGAAAAAGAAAAGGATTTTACAGGTAAGCTGTTATAAAAATCCCTTTTTTTACAGCAATCAGTCTGACGGTCTGCAAACATTCACTGCAGGTAAATCACCCTGGTGCTTGTGGTTTTTAAATGACCCTGCTTGGTTCACTAATAGTGAATGTTTCGTAAAAGTAACACTTATTGCTTAAGATGCCCCAAAGTGTTTACTTAAACATGTTCCCCTTTCCAGAACAAATGTAAAGGTGAACTAACACTGTACACCTTTCCGAGTTCCCCCTCCCTGTCAGTGCCCATACCACCCGTGTAGCAGTCTGGGGATTTGAAATCCCCTCTCTTCTAATCCTTTTTCTCTCTGCAGTACTTTCAGGACAGATCTGGGCAAATCTGGTTGGTCAGCAGTGGCACAGGGCTCCGCCCTGATCCATTCCGGAAGTTCTGCAGATAGAAGAGTGGGAATTTCAAATCCCAGGGCGCTACACTCTCTGCATGGGCACTGACTGATTTTTACCCACAGAGGTAAGTACAGCAGGTGCTGGGGGGGGAGAAGGTGTACAGTTTCCGTTGACCTTTTTAGTTAAAGCTCAATTCCAGGAAACTGCACTGCAAGGGTTAAAATTTGTGTCTAGGGGATTTGGAAATGCAGATGTGTTTACTTTTTCTCCCACAGGCTTATTTGCCCTGCTAGAGACAAGTCCCTGCAGCCTCTTCTTCCCATGTCTCAAGGTCTAATGTCCTCCGATGTCATAAAGAACAAAGCAGAGCCCGTAGCCCTGCAGTAGACGGTGGACCTGAAGATGCCGATTCTACCATTGGATCATGGGGGAGCGCCATCTGCCAGGGGAACCGAGGACCAGGTTAATAAAAGTGATTTTCCCCCCTAGACTAAACAAGCAGTTAACCCTTGCAGTGTGGGCACAGCCCGGTTGCAATGAAAATGTTTCAGGTTTCCTGTTTTTTTTTGGGCTTTAAAGTGATTGTAAAGTGTCATGTATTTTTTATTTATTTTTTAAATAACAAACCATGTTATACTCCCCTGCTCTGTGCAGTGGTTTTGCACAGAGCAGCCCGGATCCTCCTCTTCTTGGTCCCTCTTTGTTGCTCCTGGCCCCTCCCTCCTATCGAGTGCCCCCTCAGCAGCAGCTTTCTATGGGGGCACCCGAACTGAGTCAGAGCTCCGTGTATCCATTCAGACATAGAGCCCTGACCCAGCTCGGCCCCCCTGATTGGGTGACTGACTTTGACAGCCGCAGGAGCCAATGGCGACGCTGCTGTGTCTCAGCCAATCAGGAGTAGTGTCCCGGATGGCTTAGACATTTGTGGACATCACTGGAGAGAGAAGGGGCTTTGGCAAGTAATTAGGGGGTGCTGGGGAGGCTGCTACACACAGAATGTTTTTAATCTAAATGCATAGAATGCATTAAGATAGAAAAAAGCTTCTGGCTTTGCAAGCACTTTAAAGCTGAACTTCTGCCTTATCCTCAGTCTTGCATAGTTGCACATACTACTCTACTGTACTGAAATTCTTAGTCTGCTTTCCCTACATACTGTGAGCTTCTCACTATGCATTACAAGTCGGATAAAGTCCCACCGCATTTCCTGGCTGAAGGACATCCAGAATCATTTAGCTGTTTCCTCCCCAACCTTGTCCCTGGCCTACTTCTTTTATTCATTGGATTTCAGTCCTTTCCATCATTATAGACCCAGCATCACATGTGGGCAATTACCACCCCTTCCTGTTTTCAGGAACCTATGTACAGCACCCTGCTGGGCCTTGCTCATCAGTTATGATCTGCCTGCATTGTATAGAGAAGTAAAACGACCCGGCGCTGTCACTGGGTCTAAAACCAGTTATGTTATGTGAATGGAAAGGTCTTATATAATAATTTTTATTATCAGGTTGAATCGGTGGAAAGGGAGGAATCAGGGAAGGCAAAATTTAAACACATTAAAGTGGCCGTAAACCACTCTCATCCTTTCCAAACTACTGCCATAGTGGTTATCTATAACCTGCATGTATCCTTACCTGTCAAATGTCTCCCTTCTGTCTGTTATGAGACCCGAAAAACTGCAGATTCTGTGGGTGTGTCTGTTGTCCCGAGCTCGGTGGGTGGAGTCGTGATGTCAGTAGACTCCCCGCCCACCTCTACACTCCCCTTGTCGACATGCATTTTCTCCTGTGTATTTCTTACACTGAACTTCTGCTATGATCACTAACATCCAGTCAAAACCCAGGAAAGTCACTACATGACTTCAGCATGCCCAATCATGCTTAGGTGTGAAGCAGCCAATCCTGAGAGAGCTGGAGAAGAAAGGAGGAAGGGGATCTGAAGTACAGTAAACCCCCGTTATATCGTGGTTCAGTTTTCGCGGTCCCGGTATATTGCGTTTTTTTCTGTAAGACCTATTAACATTATTTTATTGATTAAATCCTTGTTAATTTAAATATGTTTGTGTTTTCCATTGCTCTTGCTATGTCTCTCAGTATCTTTTATGTATTTAAATGTGTTTCTATTGTTTTAAAAGTGTGTTTAAAGACCTTAAAATGCTTTTAAAGTACAGTGAAAGCTATAAAAACATGCCTAGTGTGTATTTAAATGGGGTATTTCTATTTCGCGGATTTTCACTTATTGCGGGTGGGTCTGGAACGTAACCCCTGCGATGGAAGGGGGTTTACTGTACACAGAATGTCTCTTTCTGGCTCATGCATAAGATATGTAAATCACCTGTCACTCAATGCAAGGGGGATGAACTGACTACTATTTCTCTGTGTGTCCATTTTTTATCTTACTGAAAAAAGATAAGAGGATTGCTTAGAGCTGGATTAACTCTTTGTGGCAAGACTGGGCACAGATGACATGAAATCCTAATACTGTACAAGGTGCAAACCTTAATTAAAAAAAAAAAAAATTGGGGTTTATATCCACTTTAAGGCTAGCCATACATGGTGCGAATTTCTTTCCTGCAACCACGGGTTGCAGGAAAGAAATTTTCACGATTCCCCCATCAACACAGACAGTACTGACAGGGGAATCCCTCCTGCCAAACAATTGTCTTCTCCCTGCGGGGGGGAAATGTCTCTGCGTCTTATGGTCCGAATGTACATCAGGCAATGCCCCCCGCCACTGCCGGCACCGCCCCCCGCCGCCGCTGGTAACTCCCCCGCCACTGCAAGAAAGTGCCCCCGTACGAAAAAAGGCCCCCCACGAGTTCCGACGGCCGCACAAATAGAGTCTCCCGTAAAGCGGCATAATGTGAATTTCCTGCTGGGCTCGGCTATACTCGGGCGGGAGGGGGCGGTCCCCGCTCAGCTGGGCTCGGCTATACTCGAGAAGAGGGGCGGACCCCGCTCAGCTGGGCTCGTCTATACTCGGGCGGGAGGGGGCGGTCCTCGCAAAGCTGGGCTCGGCTATACTCGGGCGGGGAGGGGGCAGTCTCCACTCAGCTGGGCTCGGCTATACTCGGGAAGAGGGGCGGTCCCCGCTCAGCTGGGCTCGGCTATACTCGGGTGGGAGGGGGCGGTCCCCGCTCAGTTCACTTCGGCTGTGCTCGGGTGGAAGGGGGCGGCCCCCACTCAGCTCACTTCGGCTGTTCTCGGCTATGCTCGGGCGGTCGGTATTGACGTCGGCTTGGCTCAGCAGAGGAACGGTCACAGTGATGTAACATGTAAGCAATAATGACCGGAAAATGTATTAGAAGAAGGATACTGACCATGTCGGCAGCCCCTGTCCTTGTCCATGTCCACAGCCCCTGCCCCTGTCCGCAGCCCCTGTCCATGTCCGCAGCCCCTGTCCATGTCCATATCCGCAGCCCCTGTCCATGTCCATATCCGCAGCCCCTGTCCATGTCCATATCCGCAGCCCCTGTCCATGTCCGCAGCCCCTGTCCATGTCCGCAGCCCCTGTCCATGTCCGCAGCCCCTGTCCATGTCCGCAGCCCCTGTCCATGTCCGCAGCCCCTGTCCATGTCCGCAGCCCCTGTCCATATCCGCAGCCCCTGTCCATGTCCATATCCGCAGCCCCTGTCCATGTCCATATCCGCAGCCCCTGTCCATGTCCATATCCGCAGCCCCTGTCCATATCCGCAGCCCCTGTCCATATCCGCAGCCCCTGTCCATGTCCGCAGCCCCTGTCCATGTCCGCAGCCCCTGTCCATGTCCGCAGCCCCTGTCCATGTCCGCAGCCCCTGTCCGCAGCCCCTGTCCATGTCCGCAGCCCCTGTCCGCAGCCCCTGTCCATGTCCGCAGCCCCTGTCCATGTCCGCAGCCCCTGTCCGCAGCCCCTGTCCATGTCCGCAGCCCCTGTCCGCAGCCCCTGTCCATGTCCGCAGCTCCTGTCCATGTCCATATTTTAGTACACCATTTGGTTCAGAATATTTATTTTTTTCTTGTTTTCCTCCTCTAAAACCTAGGTGCGTCTTATGGTCAGGTGCGTCTTATAGAGCGAAAAATACGGTAATCGTAAGAAAATCCGTCAGGCTGGTTGTACCCAAGATGATCGATCAACTATGTACATTCAGCCTGCCTATAAATGGTTCAAATCTCGAACCGGCCTAAACTTCAGCTTTAAGTACAGTATTAAAATGAAGCTAATGTGAGTCGGCTCTCTGTTTTGAAATTTGAAAATCAGTTAAAGCCTTCCCTAATATATACAGGTCCTTCTCAAAAAATTAGCATATTGTGATAAAGTTCATTATTTTCTGTAATGTACTGATAAACATTAGACTTTCATATATTTTAGATTCATTACACACAACTGAAGTAGTTCAAGCCTTTTCTTGTTTTAATATTGATGATTTTGGCATACAGCTCATGAAAACCCAAAAATCCTATCTCAAAAAATTAGCATATCATGAAAAGGTTCTCTAAACGAGCTATTAACCTAATCATCTGAATCAACTAATTAACTCTAAACACCTGCAAAAGATTCCTGAGGCTTTTAAAAACTCCCAGCCTGGTTCATTACTCAAAACTGCAATCATGGGTAAGACTGCCGACCTGACTGCTGTCTAGAAGGCCATCATTGACACCCTCAAGCAAGAGGGTAAGACACAGAAAGAAATTTCTGAACGAATAGGCTGTTCCCAGAGTGCTGTATCAAGGCACCTCAGTGGGAAGTCTGTGGGAAGGAAAAAGTGTGGCAGAAAATGCTGCACAACGAGAAGAGGTGACCGGACCCTGAAGAAGATTGTGGAGAAGGACCGATTCCAGACCTTGGAGGACCTGCGGAAGCAGTGGACTGAGTCTGGAGTAGAAACATCCAGAGCCACCGTGAACAGGCGTGTGCAGGAAATGGGCTACAGGTGCCACATTCCCCAGGTCAAGCCACTTTTGAACCAGAAACAGCGGCAGAAGCGCCTGACCTGGGCTACAGAGAAGCAGCACTGGACTGTTGCTCAGTGGTCCAAAGTACATTCGGAAATCAAGGTGCCAGAGTCTGGAGGAAGACTGGGGAGAGGGAAATGCCAAAATGCCTGAAGTCCAGTGTCAAGTACCCACAGTCAGTGATGGTCTGGGGTGCCATGTCAGCTGCTGGTGTTGGTCCACTGTGTTTTATCAAGGGCAGGGTCAATTCAGCTAGCTATCAGGAGATTTTGGAGCACTTCATGCTTCCATCTGCTGAAAAGCTTTATGGAGATGAAGATTTCATTTTTCAGCACGACCTGGCACCTGCTCACAGTGCCAAAACCACTGGTAAATGGTTTACTGACCATGGTATTACTGTGCTCAATTGGCCTGCCAACTCTCCTGACCTGAACCCCATAGAGAATCTGTGGGATATTGGGAAGAGAAAGTTGAGAGACGCAAGACCCAACACTCTGGATGAGCTTAAGGCCGCTATCGAAGCATCCTGGGCCTCCATAACACCTCAGCAGTGCCACAGGCTGGTTGCCTCCATGCCACGCCGCATTGAAGCAGTCATTTCTGCAAAAGGATTCCCGACCAAGTATTGAGTGCATAACTGAACATAATTATTTGAAGGTTGACTTTTTTTGTATTAAAAACACTTTTCTTTTATTGGTCGGATGAAATATGCTAATTTTTTGAGATAGGATTTTGGGGTTTTCATGAGCTGTATGCCAAAATCATCAATATTAAAACAAGAAAAGGCTTGAACTACTTCAGTTGTGTGTAATGAATCTAAAATATATGAAAGTCTAATGTTTATCAGTACATTACAGAAAATAATGAACTTTATCACAATATGCTAATATTTTGAGAAGGACCTGTATAAACAGAATGTTCTAATTTATCGTCCAAGTTTAAAAATGCTTTCCAAAATATTCACTGACGTCAGATTTTTGTGTTTTGGAGTAATCAGATTTATGACTGTAAATTCAGCCAGTTACTGATTATAATGGCAACAGGGCATTCAGATAGCAGCCTCCTCTTATCAGACTTGGCATGTGGTTAAAAAAAAAAAAGCTACGCACTGGAATTGCAAAAAAAAAAAAGCTGAAGCAGTGAATAGTTATTGTCGCTTCATATTAGGGCTTATTCACCAGCCAACACAAGAACAAGACAGTTTGTCCTATTGCTGTTCACAAAAAAAACAACAATAACTTATGTAGCGGGTATGTGCTTTTCTATTTGAATCTGGTGGGGAAACTGTGATGTATGGTTCCCTGGGGCCCACCGGGTGGCGCTGTCACTTTGGGCCCGGGGTTGAGCCATCATTGCAGTGTTGTACCTCCTTTTTGGCCCCTCTCAGCGGTTGTATGGTGGGGCGGGGAACCCGCCGTGCTTGTTGGGAGGGGGTAAAAAGGGGGCGGCCATTTTTGGAAGCGGGAGTCGAGTCCCGGGCACCTTCAGCCTGAGGGCGGTGGTTCGTGTCGGTCCTCTGGGTGGCCTAGGCCCGGAGGACGTTCGGAGGTCGTGTTCCATCCCAGGCACCTTTAGCCTGGGGTGAGGTACTTGGATGGCGATCCAGGACTGAGGGTCCCGGACTAAGGCTCCGCGAGGGAGGAACTTCCTAGGGGACCCCGGGAGGGCGTACCCGAATCCAGTGGCATAAGGGACCGGAGGGGGTACTTACCTGAAGACCTGGTGCAGCAAATTGCCAGTGACGGGTGAGCCTCCGGAGACCGCCGGGAGGGATGCCTTCCTCGATTGGGAGCAGAAACCTACTTCTGGGAAGGAAGTAGGAGAGTTCATTGTGCCTGGGCCTACTCGCATCCACACCCCCTGTCTGTTCTGTTCGTTGAGGGAGTCCAACTGATTGTGTTCACTTTTCCATGAGAAGAATAAAGGAGTGTTGGACTTTAGTGGTGTGGAGCTCATTTACTGGCAGACACTGTTCGAGAAACCAGGAGGAGGCTCCAGACGCAGAACACCGACCCGAAGGTAAATGAGAATTGTTCTCCCGCCACGCACACACACCTGCAGTGAGAACTTGGCGTGGTGACCTCGCACTCTCTCCTCTGAGTTACCCCTAGACAAGAGCCAGAAGAATTGAGAGGAGAGAGAGGGGGCCACTACACTTATTTTTGTGCAGTGCATCCTGAAGCACTGTAATGTGGCTGGGTATAATCCTTTATTTTAAAGATCATAAATGCTCTGCAATGTGTTTAAAAATGCATTCCAGAATAATTAAAACCCGCATCTCGGCACATGTGCCATGGTGTGAATGAGCCCATCAGAATAGATCATCAGAATAGCTGTCCTCGCTGACTTGTGTTTTTAAGGTGCATGCTCCAGGCTTATTCTTGTCCTTGATAGACAACTTAGTGGTTCACTGACCTGGACCAATTGGTTTGAAGGCTCAGGAGACTTGGTATGCTGATGTTTTGTCCATGCCTTTAACCAAGGAGTGACAGCAGGATAAGGATGACAAGCTTAAGGCTTCTTCAACACACTATTCATTTTTTTTGTTCAACCCAGCGAGGTGAACGAAAAAAAACTGAGGAGATCCTGTACTAACAATCCGATTTTTAGTACAGTGATTTTCCCACTGAGCTATTGTGTTCTGATAGGGGGACACCCCCCCTCCCCCCGCACGCCAGTACACTCTGATCATCGCTCTCAGCCATTGGTTGAGAACGCTGATCAGATGATGATTAGCAGACCTTTTTCGGTCGTGCCTCTGACAGAAGCCAGACTTTTGGCTGGCTTCTGTCGGACCAGCTGCCGTACACAGGGGCCGAATGTTGGCAGGTTTTAGAATCGGCCAATATTGCCTAATTTTCGGCCCATGTGTATGGCCCTTTAGGCTGGCCATAGAGGGAACGGATTCTTCCATCCAAACAACCAAGGTGGATCGAGGAATCCTCCCCACTGAGACCTTATACTTTCACAGTGGAGACTCTGCTATCAAAATACACCGATCAGGGGCTGCAGTTGCTGATTAAAAATATTTTCCAACAAGAGCGGCCACACATGGATCAAAATTCGGCCAATCTCTGCTGAACTGGACAAATTTTGATTTTATGTATGGCCAGTTTTATCCTTCTATCACTCCTCGGTCATAGCTATATGTGCCTTAATTATCCCATCCCTGTCATATCTGATCATTAAACAATTGTTGGCCTTAAAAAATAAATAAAAACGGACAGGTTTTACCCGTTAATGTAAGTGAAAAAACAAGACAGTAAAGATATTCAGATTAGCAACGATCAAACTTCAACCAATGGATTGTTGACTTTTATTGCAGTAAATTGTATTGCTATATATAATTGATGTCAAATAACTGAGCAAATACATATGAGAAGAAAAGAGCAATACCTTGTTACATGATTAAGCTAACTAGCTAGAACTGGAATTTAAATACTGTTCTGATTACTTAGCTGGATTAGAGATGATGCAAAAGGTGGATGGATAACCACATGTATTAGTGCCAGGCTCTGTTCTTTCTTCTTATGCTCCGTACTCTGCATCTTGTATGTCTAGTTTGCAATCAAAGCCCAGCTCCAGCCAGACCTTCTCTATGGTTTGAGAATAAGGAAGTGTTAGAATATTGGTAAGTTTTCATTGCTGTCTATATATCCCTGTTCAGATTACCTCATAGTCTACACAGGAAATAAAGACTCTGTTCTCCGATGGGAACACATAAAAATGTGACTGGGGTTTTAGTCGTTGTCGTCCCCCCCCTTCGCCTAATGGATCACAGGAGTGCTGTTTGTTCTGCACGCCTGTGACCTGTTTTCAGCAGCCCGCTGTCGGCTGATGTTCGTGATGTTCCAGGCTTTTTTAAAGCAGAGGCATATCTAGTGCAAATGGCGCCTACGGCAAGCACTGAAACGGCGCTCCTGTCAAAAGAATGGAGTACAGTGATCAGTAGAGCAAAGGACTGTGTGTCATCGGGGGGGGGCAGAACGGCACGCGCTGGGGGGGGTCAGAACTAGGGTTGTCCCGATACTAGTATCGGTATCGGGACCGATACCGAGCATTTGCCTGAGTACTTGTCACTGACTCTGTCCATTCACATAACTGAAACATCGTAACTGGTATTTACGATGCTTCAGTTTTATGAATGGAGAGGAGCTTCTGTCTCCTGTCCATTCATTTTCAGTGCAACTGAGGCTGCTGAGAAAGGGACTGGGGAATCGGTGTCCCTAGTCCCTTTTCTCTGTCTCAAAGGTGAGATGTCAGAGGTCTGTTAAGACCCCTGATATCTCACCAAAGCCCCCCACCAGGGCTAAAAAAAGAACAAAAAACATTGCAATAAATGATAAAAAAAATAAATGAATTGTAAAAAAATACAAAAATAAAAATAATAAAAATAGAATAAAAAAGAAAGCATTGTAAAAAAAAAAACATAACAAAAAATAGTAAAAAATAAAAATTGAGAAAAAAAAAAAAATACTGACACGTGCCACTGTCACATGACATTAAAAAAAAGTATCGGTAATCGGTATCGGCGAGTACTTGAAAAAAAGTATCGGTACTTGTACTCGGTCTTAAAAAAGTGGTATCGGGACAACCCTAGTCAGAACGGCACGCGCTGGGTTCAGATCGGCACGCGCTGGGGGGGTGGTTCAAGCAGGGCATACACCAAGGGGCAGTCACGATGCTTTAATGAGTTTCATTTCTCACTGGTCTACATGAATAGGAGATGCAATCCCATTATTTGTCAGCTAACAGCACCTTTATGAAAAGCTGCAGTAACTCAGCAGACTCAGCATAGAGGTGCCTGTAAACTAATTCACAATGTACTGCTAGCACCGCAGAGCTCACCTCCAGGAACATTCACTCTGCTCAGCTTCTCACACCTCCATCTTCAAGACGAGCGCGATCTCGGGGGTCAGGGTCAGGCACATCCCCATCCTGGCCAGTCAAGCAGCAGCCTGCAGGAGAGAGGCTGAAAAACTGCTGGGGGAGGTACAGAGGGCGCAGATTGCAGTCCCGATGTGTCTGGGCAGTAATTCATGCTGAGAATGGCTGTGAGTTGTCCTGACCGCAGCTCTGGTTACCCAGGGTGTGCTTGGCCTCGGAGTCTGTAATATTTTTTCGGGGGGAGCAATTGCCCCCCTGGATCCGCCCCTGCGATCTCCTCTTCATATGGCAGCCATTGACACTTGCCATTTCTCCTCTACCTTGGATATGCCGCTGCTTAAAAGATGCCGACCATACGGTCAGGATCTGCCCAGAAGCCTGGATCGGCAGCTCGTTCAGCCTCTCAGTGATCCGCTGAGGGCCTGAACTGTCCCTTCCACAGCCCAGTGCTCCAGTGAGTGCTGGAGGGGAAAGCAGAGATCCGCTAACTTGTATTTAAAACTCCTGAAGTTCCTGAACCACCTTGTATGTGCATTATAATATTGCCCTTGTATTCAGCCCCCTTTACTCTGATACCCCTAACTAAAATCAAAGGGAACCAATTGCCTTCAGAAGTCACCTAATTAGTAAATAGAGTCCACCTGTGTGTAATTTAATCTCAGTATAAATACAGCTGTTCTGTGAAGCCCTCAGAGGTTTGTTAGAGAACCGTAGTGAACGAACAGCATCATGAAGGCCAAGGAACACACCAGACAGGTCAGGGATAAAGTTTTAGAGAAGTTTAAAGCGGGGTTAGGTTATAAATGATCCCAAGCTTGGAACATCTCACGGAGCACTGTTCAATCCATCATCCGAAAATGGAAAGAGTGTGGCACAACTGCAGACCTACCAAGACATGGCCATCCACCTTAACTAGGTGGACGGCCAGGCAAGGAGAGCATTAATCAGAGAATCGGCCAAGAGGCTCATGGTAACTCTGGAGGAGCTGCAGAGATCTACAGCTCAGGTGGGAGAATCTGTCCACAGGACAACTATTAGTCATACACTCCACAAATCTGACCTTTATAGCCATTGTTGAAAGAAGGCCATAAGAAGTCCCATTTGCAGTTTGCAAGAAGCCATGTGGGGGACACGGCAAATATGTGGAAGAAGGTGATGATCTGGTCAGATGAGACCAAAATTAAAATTTTTGGTCTAAAAGCAAAATGCTATGTGTGGCTGAAAACTAACACTGCACATCACCCTAAACACACTATCCCCACTGTGAAACATGGTGGTGGCACTATCATGACGTGGGGATGCTTTTCTTTCAATAGTGGCAGGGAAGCTGGTCAGAGTTGATGGGAAGATGGATGGAGCCAAATACAGGGCAATTTTAGAAGAAAACCTGTTGGTCTGCAAAAGACTTGGGACTGGGGGGAAGGTTCGCCAGAGCTACAATGGAATGGTTTAGATCAAAGCATATTCATGTGTTAGAATGGCCCAGTCAAAGTCCAGACCTAAATTAAATTGCGAATCTGTGGCAAGACTTGAAAATTTCTGTTCACAGATGCTCTCCATCCAACCTGACAGAGCTTGAGCTATTTTGTAAAGAAGAATGGGCAAAAAAGTCACTCTCTAGAGATGTTCAAAGCTGGGGGAGACATCTCCAAAAAAACTTGCAGCTGTAATTGCAGTGAAAGGTGGTTCTACAAAGTATTGACTCAGGGGGGGCTGAACACAAATGCACGACACACTTTTCACATATTTATTTGTAAAAAATGTTGAAAAACATTATTTTATTTTCCTTTCACTTTAACAATTATGTGCCACTTTGTGTTGGTCTATCACATAAAATACATTTACGTTTTTTTTTTTTTTTTAAAACTCTTTTTATTAAAATTTTTGCACAGTACAGCGTTCAAGGAGGCACATAAACAGTTACATTGCTACATTTACGTTTTTGGTTGTAACATGACAAAATGTGAAACATGTCAAAGGGGTATGAATACTTTTTCAAGGCACTGTATATCCATACACTGAAATGCAAAAAGGCAACTGCTAGTTACACTGCTGTTAACTCAACCTTCATTGTCCCATTTTATTTTTTGACATTATATATATATATATATATATATATATATATATATATATATATATATATATATAAAATAATGTAGCGCCCACCCCATTTAGGGGTGCTATATACTCAAATTTAGGGGCTGGTCTGAGATAGTAGTTGGGCTCAGACCGTTCTCATTTATAGGTTGTGCTATTTTCTTTCTCGTACATCACGGGACACAGAGCGACATAGTCATTACTAATGGGTTATATAGATACCGTCAGGTGCTGGCACTGGCAACTTCCAAAACCGGAAGTACCCTCCCCTATATAAGCCCCTCCCATCCGGGAGCACCTCAGTTTTTTGCCAGTGTCTAAGGTGTTGGCCAAGAAGAAACGTGTTTTTCACTGAGCTTGCGTACAGGTTCTTTTGGGCCTCAGTAAGCTATTCCGGATCCGACCAAAAAAGCTTCATAGCTAAACGGTCAGTACCCGGGCCTTGCAGAGAAGAGCAAGGTTTTGCCTTTAATGCTTCTCTTAGGAGAGCTGGACCCTGGGATCCAGAGCTCTGGTCATACCCACGACCAAGATGTTTTCTGTGCAGGGTGCTATACAGGTCCAGGGGAGTGGAATCCTTGGGAACCCGGTCCCTGAAGGTTTGATTACAATGCCTGCCGTGATAGGTGAAGTTTGGGCTTCTGTGGACCAAACAGAGTCCTGCGGCGAGGAAAAGGTAAGTGGGGGCCCTCGGGAACTTGGTTCTATTGAGGGACCCCCAAGCCTATTTTGTCTTTCTGCCTGTTACCTAAGGTATTCCCGCTAATATTCTGTGTATGCCTGTTACTACTGAGAAAATGTAAAAATTTTAATAGTAGGCAAGAAAAAAAAAAAAAAATGTAAGACCGCGGTACCTGTGTTAGACACTAGAGGCCGCTATGGTTCTTTTTTCTTGTAATGTGGATTTTTTTCTTCCAGAATCAAATCCAGGCAGTTGGTATGTTCTCTCCTGGGAAGCTGTCTCCTCTGCCCTGTTGCTGCGCTCATCCATCCCCGGGCCCTGCGGCAAAGGGACCCTGGCTCCCATCTAGCTCCTTGTTGTTTTCAAAAAAGGCGCCGAAGGCGCACGTGCCCGCGCGCGTGCGCGTGCACGCGCCTCTATTCATAGAGGCGATCTGGAAAAAGGGGCGGAGCGGGTGGATGACGCTCAGCTGTGCGCCGCGGCGCTACTGCGCATGTGCGGGCGTCCAGCGTGTTTTAAAGCACATTATAGCTGGCTGTTGAAGTGCACAGACAGAGCTAGCAACAATATAAAGGCACACAGAGGCGGTTGATGCAGGCATCCCCTAGAAAGGCACTTTAGTAGACACCAACTGTGATATAGCAGCAATTGTGCTAGACTATTCTCAGTAAAAGTGGTGTATTACGGCTGGAATACCTCAGGTTTAGGCTTAGGAATATGCCGTCCAGAAGCTCCGGAACTGAATCTTCCAGGAAGCAAAAGGGGTCTCATCGGGCTCTGAGGATCTTGGGCATACTTCTGCTGCACCAGTCTCCCCTGAAGTTCAGAGGTAAGTGACCGTAGAGACCCCACAGGGGTACTTGGTACTGTGGCTGTCCTCAGTTCACCTGCTCCTGTGTATGTAACAGGAGGTTTTTTCCTCAGCTCTGGGAGGATTAGAGAGAGATTGTCAACATTGATCGCTGCCTCCCTGTCAGGGAAAGCACGCCCGATCTCCGTCTCCTCCTTCAGAGTGCCTGTTAGCAGAGCAACAGTCCCATACAGGGATCGACCTGCCTGAAGGGGATCAGGATAAGGTTGATTCTGTTATAAAGGAGTCAACAGTGGGGGAACCTTTTCTCAGCATCTCAAGCTGAAAGATTATGGGTTCAGTCTCTGACTAACATGGTCCGATCAGCATTTAAAAATGCACCTTGCGGAACCATCAACCACTACTGTATCCTCGTTGGGGTCGCTAGAAGCCCCCAGACTGTCTGTTCTTTTCCACTTCACCCTTTACTGAAAGGGCTTATTTACCAGGATTGGGAACGTCCTGAGAAAATATTTATTCCCCCAAGAGATTTCCGGTGGTCTATCCCATGGAGGATAAGTTCATAAAAAAAAAAAAAAAAATGGAAGGTCCCTACAGTGGACGCAGCCATCTCTTGTATGTATAAATCACTGACATGTCCAGTGGATAATGTCCAAATGTTCAAGAACCCAATAGATAAAAGATTGGAGTCCTTATGAAAGTCTGCTTCTTTCTACAGCAAGCTTGGTGACACAACCAGCAGTAGCAGCTATTGGGGTCTGCTAAGCAGTGAAGGATCAGTTGAAACAGGTCTTGAGGGACTTGACAGATCAGCAGGCTTTGCCCTAGCTGATCTACCTAGAGCCTTAGGCTTTGCGGTTGACGCCATAAAGGATTCAGTCCATCACGCCTCCCGCCTTACGCTGTCTATAGTACATATGCGTAGGCTTCTATGGCTCAAAAACTGGTCTGCTGAAGCTCCCTGTAAAGAATGGCTGGTTAGCGTCCCATTTCATGGTGAACGCTTATTCAGGGAAAACCTGGACAAATATATCCAGAAAATTTCCAGCGGTAAATACGCTCTTGCCGTTTAAAAACAGAGTTAGAGGTCCCTCTTTAAGAGGCCTGCTTCTCCAGTCCCTGAGGCATCGGCTGTGTAACAGTTCCGACGGCCTCCTCGGTCAATTCCCGGGGGTAAAAAACAGGAACAATAGCAGGGTAATGAGAAACCCTGGGTCAGGGGAGGTACAAAACCTCCCCCAAAGTTAAATTCATTGAAGGGTTGCCCCCACTCAGTCGGGTGGGGGGAGGACTCCAGTTGTTCGCAAGAGACCTGGCGGGACACGATCAAGACAGATAGGTGCTCTCCGCGGTATGTTTGGGATACAGTTTGGAGTTAAAAGACTCCCCTCTTTCCCATTTTTGAGGTCAAACGTGCCAAGGGATCCCCGGAAGAGAGAGTCCCTCCTGTGGCACTAGAACAACTATTGCTCCAAGGAGTAATTATGGAGGTTCCCCTGGAAGAATGAGGGTTCGGGTTTTACTCAAACCTCTTCACAGTCCCGAAGCAAACGCGGACGGGAGGCCCATATTCTAAAAGGGCTATACAAATTCCTGTATATCAGGACTTTCCGATGGAGTCGATCCGATCGGTGGCCACTGCCCTACAAGGGGAGGATTGGTTAGCCGCGATCGACATCAAAGATGCTTATTTGCACATTCCCATCTTTCCAGTCCACCAAAAATTTCTACGCTTTGCAGTAGAAGGGCGCCATTTTCAGTTCAGAGCCTTACCCTTCGGTTTGGCCACAGCACCACGAGTGTTTACAAAAATTCTGGCCCTTTATTGGCCAATCTAAGAACACAAGGTGTAATGATAATGGCATATCTGGATGACTTGTTGCTGATAGACCACTCAGTGAAAAAACTAGAAGTGGTTGTTCACGAGACAATCAAGTATCTGGAATATCACGGTTGGATTATCAACCGAGACAAGTCAGCCCTAAAACCAGTCAAAAGTCTGGAATACTTGGGGCTAAGGTTGGATTCAGGCCAGAGAAAAATATTCTTGCCTCGAGGAAAGGTGTTGTCTTTGAAAGATTTGATCCACTTAGTGGGTACAAAAAAGACAGCCGTCCATACGCCTGTGCATGAGGCTGCTGGGAAAAATGGTGGCATCATTCGAAGCAGTACCCTACGGTCAATTCCATTCAAGGAATTTGCAAGGGGCCATACTGTCAGCCTGGAACAAAAAAGTTCAGGCCCTAGACTTACAATGTCCTTGTCCCCTTCCGTTCGCAAGAGCCTCCGTTGGTGGTTGGTTCCCCAGAATCTGGAAAAAGGGAAATCCTTCAGTCCGATTTCTTGGAAGGTGGTCACTACAGATGCCAGCCTTATAGGCTGGGGAGCTGTACTGGAGCAATAGTCTCTCCAGGGCAGATGGTCGGATGCAGAAAAGGCCCTGCCCATCAATCTCTTCGAGATACGAGAGCCCGGTATGCCCTAGTAGCATGGACATCCAAACTCCAAGGGTCCCCTGTCAGAATTCAATCAGACAATGCCACAGCAGTGGCATATATCAATCATCAGGGGGGCGCCAGGAGTCGTGCAGCCCAGAGGGAAGTAAATTACATCCTGAAATGGGCAGAAAGATATGTCCCAGCCATATCTGCGGTATTCATTCCAGGAGTGGAGAATTGGAAGGCGGACTTTCTAAGTCGCCAGCAATTATGCCCAGAGGAAGGGTCCCTTCACCCCGAGGTTTTCTGGACAATATGTCAGCGGTGGGGAACATCGGATGTAGATCTTCTAGCATCCAGATTCAACGCAAAGGTGGACAGGTTTGTCTCTCGGACAAGGGATCCCCTAGCTTGCGGCTGGGATGCCCTAGTGTTCCCTTGGGATCAGTTCAAGCTGATATATGCATTTCCACCGCCACAATTGTTACCTCGATTACTCCGCAGAATCAGGGTAGAAAAGAAACCAGTGATTCTGGTGGCTCCAGCGTGGCCCCGAAGAGCGTGGTACGCGGAGATTGTAAAATATCAGTGGGGAGTCCTTGGACTCTCCCACGTCGTCCGGACCTGCTTTCGCAAGGACCGATATACCACCCTTCCTTACCAGCCCTAGGTTTGACGGCCTGGCTATTGAAGCCCACATTCTAAAAAAGAGAGGGCTCTCTAATTCTGTGGTATCTACCATGATCAATGCCAGGAAGCCGGTATCCAGGCAGATCTACTATAGAATCTGGAAGGCGTACATCGCCTGGTGTGAGGCCAAGAAATGGCATCCACGTAAATACGTAATAGGTAGGATTCTGGACTTCCTACAATGGGCTGTAGATAGGAAGCTTGCCTTGAGTACTATCAAGGGTCAGATTTCGGCCTTGTCAATATTTTTTCAAAGGCCCTTGGCTTCGCATTCACTAGTCAAAGCCTTTATACAAGGAGTGATGCGTATTAGTCCTCCGGTTAATATTCCCATATGTCCATGGGATCTAAACTTGGTTCTGTCGGTTCTACAGAAACAACCATTTGAACCATTACAGCATATTTCTTTGGTTCTTCTCACCAGGAAATTGATTTTTCTAGTAGCCATTTGTTCGGCTAAAAGAGTGTCGGAATTAGCAGCTATGTCCTGTAAGGAGCCATATCTGGTTATCCATAAGGACAGAGTAGTGTTACGTCCTCATCCAGCCTTTCTTCCTAAGGTGGTATCGAGGTTTCATTTGAACCAAGATGTGGTTCTTCCTTCTTTTTTCCCCAAACCTACTTCGGTAGAGGAAAAGTTATTGCATTCTTTGGATGTAGTAAGAGCAGTTAAAGCTTCTCTAAAAGCCACTGCTCAGATTCGCAGAACGGATACTTTGTTTATTCTGCCGGAAGGCCCCAGAAAGGGTCAGGCAGCGTCAAAATCTACTTTAGCCAAGTGGATTCGACAGGTCATAATACAAGCCTATGGCTTGAGAAGGAGACCGCCTCCGTTCAAAGTTAGAGCGCACTCCACGAGAGCAGTTGGGACTTCATGGGCAGTGCATCACCAGGCCTCCCTGGCTCAAATCTGTAAGGCCGCAACATGGTCTTCAGTTCACACGTTTACTAGGTTCTACCAGGTGGACGTTAGAAGTCAGGAGGATGTCGCCTTTGGGCGCAGTGTGTTGCAGGCCGCAAAAAAAAAAAAACCTCATGTCTGATAGCGCTCAGCTTATATATGGTGTATCCCCCCCCTCATTTGGCATTGCTTTAGGACATCCCATTAGTAATGACTATGTCGCTCTGTGTCCCGTGATGTACGAGAAAGAAAATAGGATTTTTATAACAGCTTACCTGTAAAATCCTTTTCTTGGAGTACATCACGGGACACAGAGCTCCCGCCCCTCTTTGGGGACACTTATTGCTTTGCTGCAAAACTGAGGTGCTCCCGGATGGGAGGGGCTTATATAGGGGAGGGTACTTCCGGTTTTGGAAGTTGCCAGTGCCAGCACCTGACGGTATCTATATAACCCATTAGTAATGACTATGTCGCTCTGTGTCCCGTGATGTACTCCAAGAAAAGGATTTTACAGGTAAGCTGTTATAAAAATCCTATTTTTATTTCTCCAGATGGTATACTGGTGTGCAGTTCCCTGTGGCCTGTAGGTGGCACTGCCATGACAGGTCAGGATTGAACCATCCGCACTAGTGCTGTGCCTTAGGGTGTCCTCTCTCGGCAGCAGTACAGTGGGCGTGGTTGGCCTGCTGTGCACACTGGGAGAGCATACATAAGGGGCAGACGCCGCCTGGGAGGGGTCGCTCTCTGGAGTTCATGAGGGGAGTTCAGGAGCTTGGCGCCCGGCCCTCCAGGCCATGGGGCCACGTGCGCATCAGTCCCAGGCACCTTTTAGCCCTGGGGCTGCATCTTCAACACTGGGCCCAGCACCTTTAGCTGGAGCCCACTTCTGGGAAGAACATACCTCCCAACTTTGTAAAGTCCCATCGCGGGACATTCCGATGTCCCCTCTCCCCTGCCAACCAGAGTTGTGTTGAGCGGGGGGGGTGATGGTTGCCGCCGGAACATTTTGAAAAAAAAAAGAGGACATGCAAAAAAATAAAAAGTTGTTGGGCGGCGGGGGGCCGCCGATCGGGGGGGGCCATACTAGTCCGCCGATCGCGGGGGGGGCTCTTACCTGCTGCTGCTGCTCCTCTTCTTCTGTTCATGTTTCCTGCTGTGCGGGAAGCAAGATAGTCGTGCGGGAAGGAGGAGCCTCTGCGGGTAAAACCCGCACAATCCGTGCCAGTTGGGAGGTATGGAAGAAGAATCCCGCTTCTAAGAGGAGGCCGGGGAGGACCTTTTTGACGGCCCAGTGAGAGTTCACAGTGAAGGGAGGGGCCCGGTAACTTTCTGGAGGGATTCATCTATCCACCAAGGGCCTAGTAATGTGCTGCTGCTGGCACCTGTCCTTATTGCAAAAGCTGAGAAGTTCGGGGCCTGATAGATTCTGTGGCAGAGAGTCTCCCGATCGTATCAAGGAAAATAACCTAATTAAACGTCCGAGCATCACTTCGGCTGCTGGGATCCACTTTGCAGGAGACTATCTGGGTGAGCTGAACCTACTCAGGGATAGAGTGGTGATTGTAATATGATTGTAATATCTACTTGTGCCTGGACCTACCTCCCAAACCTTGCTGTCCTGTCTCTCTTCCACCCTTTCCTATCTGCTGAACATTGAGAAAATAAACACAACGTTGGAGTTTAGAGAGGTGTGGACATTGGAATTACTGGGGGGAAAACAGAGACTTGTCCCTATATCCTAGGAGATGAGAACCAACTGATGGAGAACCTAGCTGTGGGACCCAAATACATAACACCGCTTAACCTCCTCAACCAGGAGGGTACGGCATATAGTATGGTGTGCCCTTTTCCTGCAAGTGAGCCAAAGGTAGGGAAAAGGGTCTGTGTGATTGAGATATATATATATATATCTATAAATTCTTGCCTTCTACACAGACTGATGCTGAGTGGTAGCCCCTTATATTTCTAGTGCTGTAGAATCTATGAATTGTAGAGAGAACACCCTCCTTTGTTTGGTATGGAGTGTTAATATGTAATGACTGGTTAATTTCCAGGACCTGTTGGAAAGGCTTATGTTCTTTCTCATCCTTTCCGTAATGCACGCTTTTCATTCTCAGATCCTCTTTGGTGTTAACAGTGTGTTTTACTCGGTAAATACCTCTGGGAATAAAATGATTGGATGAGTGGATTAATTACTTTGCTACCAATCCATCTTTAGTATCTGCAATTATTAGACTTGAAGTCCTGACTGCACTCTAATCTGCTGGGGAATTAGTGCAGCCTTTGAGGTTAATACCCCTCTGCCCTGTATTTTTTAAACTAATTTCCCTTCAGAGTGGTACTTTGTATTGCCCTTATTTGCCCTTATTTTCCCTTTCCTATTGTCTATCAAGCTATTCCTGTGTAAAGTTGGTTTTGTGTATGGCATAGTGTTGGAGGTGTGGACATGATCCAACCTCCAGTTTTTCTGTCCCCCCCCGTGATCATTCTATTAACATGCACCTTTGTAGGGGCCAATTGTGACTGCTGTCCTCCACATGGGAACAGACCGGCTTGGATCCAAAGCACATGGTAGCTTTTCTCAACCTGGCTCCAGTGGATTACATCAAAACCAGATTAACACAAATTGCATGTACGTCCCGATTTAAGCACAGTTCCAGGATTTTCTGGCTAGCATTAGCAGTTTACTAATTCTGTGTTTTCCCTGACTTCACTTAGTTTTTTTACCATCGTCTCAACCAATACAGTGTCTATACTGCCAGCAGCCGAGCAGGATTTTATCCTCTGCAGAATGTCCATCGGTACACATACAAGCCCATACAGACTGTTTCACCATGGCCCTCCTGTATCTGGCACTTGGCGCTGACACTAGAGAAAATCTAATCCTGCAAGGTCCCACCTGTGATATGTGGTCACTCCCTGGGGAAATGCATCACTCAGAGGGATTAGAACACCTTCAGGTTTTTATTGCTGTCTGTGTCCCAGTTAGGGAGATTTACTCTTCTATTTGTCCTATCCTATAGAATAAAAATTTATTCTGGCCATTGAAATGAATTGAATTGGTGCTCAAGCACTAAGCGCAGCTAGCATTAATCACTTGCCGACCGCCCCATAGAAGATTTACTGCTACATGGTGGCCACGCTGCGCAGGATCATGTGTGTGTGTGTGTGTGTGTGTGTGTGGCGGGTGGTCATATTTAGGGGAGGCATCTGAGTGGTATCAGGCTCAGATACAACAATTGTTAGGATTCCTGGACCAATTTATGTCGGAGGATATCAATGGTGTTTAGTTCCCTGTGGCCTATAGGTGGCACTGTTGCCATGGGCTGGGGTTGAACAATTGGAGGGCTGTGCCCTTTGTGTCCTCTCGCGGCAGTAGTACAGCGGGGCGGGAAACCCGCTGTGCATGCTGGGGGAGGGTATAAAGGGGGCAGACATCTTCCACATGAGGTCCGCGCCCAGGCACCTTCAGCCTGGGTGCATGTGCGTGGAGTCCCTGGGTGCCCTAGGCCTGGGGACGGAGTTGCGGTTCCACCCCAGACACCTTTAGTCTGGGGTGAGGTACTCTCTGGAGGCCTGGGGCCCAGTACCTTTGACTGGGTTCCGCAAGGGATCGAGGGCTCCTAGGGTGTCCTACGGTGTTGGACACCCGAATCTGGGACGAGGAGGCCAGGGAGGTGACCCTTCCAAAGACCCAGTGCAGCATTTGCTGGTGACAGCGGGGCCTCTGGTAACTGTCCGGATGGATGTCCTCTCTCTGACCGGGGCCATTTCCTATAGAAGGTAGTCCACATTCTCATGGTCTGTGGCAGGGACCCATCGTGAATCAGGTCGGTGGCAGAAACCCAACAACCAGGTCTGTGGCAGAGGCCTTATTCATCTGGTCTGTGGCAGCGACTGTGCGCCAAGCCTGTTCGCGCTATAACGGAACAGGAGAAAACCCAAATTCAAGTTTGTGCCTGGACCTCCTCCCCACTGTGTTCTGTTCTATGTCTGACCAGTCGCTCTTAAAGGACTATTTATTGCTCTGAAGAATAAATAAGTGTTGGACTTTCAGTGGTGTGGAACTTGACTTTCTGGGAGTTAAAGGGTCATTCTCAAGGGAAGTTTTGGCTCTGGACAGGGGCACAGGCCCAAGGGAAATGGTTATAGCTCACACCTCTACACACAAGAGGATACGAGCTGGTGGTGCGCCACACTCTCCTCCCTGGTCCCCTAGACGAGAGCCATTGACCGAGAAGAGAAGTAGGGAGTGAGAGGTGAGATCGCTATATATATATATATATATATATATATATATATATATATATATATATATATATATATATTAGCGCCTGCCCCTCTTCTCTCTCCGTGCGGCTCGCACTGTCTCTCTTCTAAGGGTATCTGGTAGGGTGGAGAGAGAGAGAGCGGGTGGGCTACGCCTAGCCTCCACCACATGGGAATGCCTGTAGTATCAGCAATGTCCTGTTTACCTTCGGGTCTGTGCCGTGCACCCGGATCCTCCCTCCAAGAGTCACCGTGAACTTCGTCCGCCAGGAAGTGAGCCTCACACCATTAAAGTCCAACACTCCTTTATTAGAACACACCATACAGGGACTTCCTTGATAGTTAGGACAGAAAAGGAGGTGTGAGTGTGAATAGGCCCAGACACAAATTCCCTCCTCCACTCTCCTCCTGGAGAGTGGGCTATGGTCTCCGCACGAGAGGAAGGGGATCCTTCTGGACGGTCTCCGACAAGAGACTCACCCGTCACCGGCAGTCTGCTGCACCGGGTCTTCGAGTGAGGAGCTCTCTCCGGTCCATTGCGTCTTACTCAGATTCAGGCCTCCATCCCCGAAGTGCCTTAGGACCCTTCCCTCGCGGAACTCAGTGTTGGGCACTGAGCTCCGGACCTTCTTGCAAATAGGTGCCTGGGGTGGAACACGATCTCCGTTGGTCCTCTAGGCCGAGGCCTCCTAGAGGACGAGCACGAACCCACGTCCGTAAGCTGAAGGTGCTTGGGACGAAGACCCCGTGACCAAAATGGTCGGCCCCTTTTATCCCCTCTCCCAGCAAGCACGGCGGGTTCCCCGCCCCACCATACCGCTACCGAAAGAGGACAAAAAGGAGACTCGACACAGTGATATTCGTCCCTCCGGCCACGGCGGCAGCGCCACCTCGTGGACCGCCGGGAACATAGCACTGATGTCACGGCTAGATTAAAAAAATGCACCCGGGAAAGTAAGTACCCGCTACATATATATATATATATATATATATATATATATACACACACACACACACACACACACACACACACACACACACACACACACACACTGATGTGATCCTGCACTTCCGGGTATCGGGCGCGAGTGCATGCCACCGGTGGCTGATTTTACACAGCGGGAGCTGATTAGTGGGTCCTGCGATCCCGATGTCCGCAGGCACTCATTGATCATTCAGTACACTGACAGAATGGCAGTCTTTCTATGTAAACAAGGCAGATTGCCGTTCTGCCAGGAACAGAAGGCATGGCTACTGTGTTGAGCAGAAACGCTGATCCATGCCTTCCACTAGTAAAGGCACCTCCCCCACTACACTGAATTAGTGAACAGTTAACCTTTTTATCACCCCTGATGTTAACCCCTTCCCAGCCAGTGTCATTAGTACAGTGACTGTGCAAATTTTTAGCACTGATCACTGTAATAATGTCACTGGTCCCCAAAAAAGTTTCAGCCCTGATTTCAAATCGGTGGCAATTGCCATCAATGGCACCGTCCTAATCGGCCGCACCGATTTCAAAAAGTAGTTTTCTGTACTACTTTTTGCGACTTCGGGCTGCGATTTACATTGACATCTGTGAAGAAACCTGCACAGATGTCTCTGAAATCGCGGCCGAAATCAGGACTGACATGCGGGAGTGAAATCGTGCGAGTTCAGCTGAACTCGCACGGCTTCATTCCCGCAGCTCAGTGTGAACCTAGGCTTAGTCAGGTGTCCGAGTTGTCCATCACAATATCGCAGTCCCGATATAAGTTGCTGGTGGCTGCCATTGCTAGTAAAATCCATAAATATGAAAATATCCTGTAGTTTTGTAGACGATATAAATTTTGTGCAAATCAATATACGCTTATTGGGATATTTTTTTTTACCAAAAATATGTAGCAGAATACATATTGGCCTAAATCGGCGAGGAAAGTTTTTTTTTTTTTTTTTTTTTTTACTTGGATATGTTTTATGAGCAGAAAGTAAAAAATATAATGTTTTTTTTTCAAAATTGTTATTTCTCTCTTTATCGTGCAAAAAATGCAGACGTGAATAAATACTATCAAAAGAAAGCTCTATTTGTGGGGGAAAAAAGACATACATTTTATAGGGGTACAACGTCGCACAACCGCGCAATTGTCTGTCAGTAAAAATAACATGGTGCCGTATTGTGAAAAATGGCCTGGTCAGAAAGGGGGTAAATCTTCCGGTGGTTAATTGTGCGTTTTGTCGTGTTTACACACGTTGACACGCATCAAGTGTATTTTTTTGCCAAAATGCTGCTGCTCCTGGCGGTGTTTTGTTCTTTTGGGAGTTTTTTTTTTTTTTTTTTTTTTTTTGGTCTTGCCTCTAAACACCTTTTTGTATGTATGGGCACATAGGCTAACATGCAGTGGTGTTTAGAGGCAGGAAAAAAAAATGCGGTTGCCCTGAAGCAGTGTCAAAAGCATCCAGTGTAACCCTTAAAAATGACACATCCAATGAACGTGAGCCCTAAAACTTTCCCTCTGTACAGGAGCGTCTGTAATAAAGACTGGTGAATGCTGCTCTCTCTGCTTGTGCAGGGTGACTGGTCTTGTCTCCGCCCCCTCCTGTAGTGTTTTCTTCTGGCAGCCTGTAGTGGGTGGAGCCTACTGTGTCCCTCCCACAGCACTGCACAAGCAATGTACAGCACAGTGATGTCACGGCTACATTTACATGGTAATATCTGGGCTTCCTAAGACAGGTAGTATATTTATATCCTTTGTGGCTACTGAGGAATACATTTACATTTTATTGTTTTTCTGCCTGGATTTATTGGATGTATCTGCAATTATTGGAAGTTTCCTATAGAAAATAATTTCCTCTTATCTGCTTATTAAGTTGAAATTCAAGAAAGTTTCATGCTGTATACACATTCAAAATACATACATGGGAGCTGTTTTTACCTGCCAAAGAATATATACTTGTGTATAGACACTCTTCACTATATATAGTACCAGCAGTTCCCATTTCCTGTAGACGAGTCTCGTTATATTTAGCACAGTTGGACACAGAGAATACCAGTGACCCTGGTGGTATGTTTTTAGACTTTATTAGGAAGCGTACATGAATATAAATAGAGTATAGAAATGCTAAGCAGACATCACTGTTTTGTCTGCATCTTTTCACGTTGTACGTTTCCTGCTTGTGTTTATATCCTGTATTATGATTCTAAGGCCCCTTTCACACGATCCGTGTCCATGTACGGGCTCCGCTTTGCTCAGCGGGGATCGCTCCGTTGATCCGCGCTGAGCAGGCAGATGACAGGTCTGTCTCCGCACACTGTGCAGGGACCGACCTGTCAGAGCGCCGCTCTCCCCTATGGGGGATCGGATGACGACAGACGGTAGAGTCTGTTGTCATCCCATCCGATCCGCAGACGGATGGAAAAGTAGGGTTTTCCTCCGTCACACTTTGGCGGGTCGGATGTCAGCGGACATGTCACCGCTGACATCCGTGGCTCCATAGGGGTACATGGAGCATCCGTTCAGGTCCGCCTAAAAAACTAAACGGTCCGTCTGTGTGAAAGAGCCCTTAGGCCCCTTTCACACAGATGGATAGAATGGTGCTTTTAGCTGCGGATTTTCTAGTTTTTCTACCGCAGCTAAAAGTACACAATGCTTTCCTATGGCTCCATTCACACACAGCGTTTAGCTGCGGTTTTCGTTACATGCGGTTCGGTGCGAATAGAAAAAATTTAATTGAATGCGTCCAGGTGCGATGTAGCGCAGCTATTTGCACATAACCGCAGGTAATCGCGGTCTTTTGTGTCAACTGCGGATAGCAGCGTGTGGGAAAAAAAAAAAACAGGAAGCACATCATAATCAGTAGGTATAAAAAGGGTTGCTATGGGAATGACTACCGCAGCTAAACGCGGCCGCATGTAACCACACGTAAACGCAGGTAATCGCAATGTACAAATGCAGCTAATCGCAGTGCATGGAGCCTTGAATTTCACAGAACATTTCTTTTTCGTACATCACGGGACACAGAGCGACTTAGTCATTACTAATGGGTTATATAGTTTACCTTCAGGTGTTGGCACTGGCCAATTCCAAACCGGAAGTACCCTCCCCTATATAAGCCCCTCCCACCCGGGAGCACCTCAGTTTTTTGCCAGTGTCTAAGGTGTTGGCCAAAGAGTAACATGTGTTTTCACTGGGCTTGCGTACAGGTTCTTTTGGGCCTTAGTAAGCTGTTCCGGATCCCACCAAAAAAGCTTCATAGCTAAACGGTCGGTACCCGGGCCTTGCAGCAGAAGAGCAAGGTTTTGCCTGTAATGCTTCTCTTAGGAGGGCTGGACCCTGGGATCCAGAGCTCTGGTCATACCCACGACCAAGACGCTGTCTGTGCAGGGTGCTATACAGGTCCAGGGGAGTGGAATCCTTGGGAACCCGGTCCCTGAAGGTTTAATTACAATGCCTGCCGTGATAGGTGAAGTTTGGACTTTTGTGGACCAAACAAAGTCCTGCGGCGGGGATCAGGTAAGTGGGGGCCCTCAGGAACTTGGTTCTATTGGGGGACCCCCAAGCCTAATTTGTCTTTCTGTCTGTTACCTAACGGTATTCCCGCTAAATATCTGTGTTTGCCTATAACTACTGAAAATGTAAAATTTTAATAGTAGTCAAGAAAAAAAAAAAAAAAAAACAGGGACCGCGGTACCTGTGTTAAACCACTAGAGGCCGCTGTAGTCCATTTTTCTTGTAAATGTGGATCTTTGGTTTTCTCAACTCAAAAGATCCAGGCAGCTGGTAAGTTTCTCTGAGGGAATCCACTTCCTCTGCCCTGTTGCTGCGTTCATCCACCGCACAGGCCCTCCGGCAAAAAGGGCCCTGGCTCCTAGTCCTCTGTTGGTTTTCGAAAAGGGCGCCATTGGCGCACGGGCGCGCGCGCGGGCGCGTGCACGCGCCTCCTATGAAAAAAAAGGGGCGGGGCGGGTGGATGACGCTCGATGCGCGCCGCGGCGCTTCTGCGCATGTGCGGGCGTCCCAGCATGGTTAAAAGACACAGTACAAGTGTCAGCTGCATGCAAACAGAGCTAGCAACAAACAGTGGCACACAGAGGCGGTTGATGCAGGCATCCCCATAGAAAGGCACTTTAGTGGACACCAGCTGGTATATAGCAGCACCTGTGTTAGACTATTACCAGCAAAAATTGGTGTATGACGACGGGAATACCTCAGCTTTGTGCTTAAAGGATATGTCGTCCAGACGCTCCGGAAATAGATCTTCCAGGAAGCCAAAGGGGTCTCCATCGGGCTCTGAGGATATTGGGCATGCTTGCACTGCTCCAATCTCCCCTGAGAATGCAGAGGTCAGTAGCCGTAGAAACCCCGCAGGAATGCCTGGTGCTGCGGCTGTCCCCAGTCCACCTGCTCCTGTATATATAACAGAGGAGGTTTTATCCTCAACTCTGGGAGGATTGGAAGAGAGATTAACAGCATTGATCGCTGCTTCCCTGTCACAGGAAAAGCGCGTCCGATCTCCGTCTCCTCCTTCAGAGTGCCTGTTAGTGGAGGAACAGCCCCACACAGAGATCGACCTACCTGAAGGGGATCAGGATGAGGTTGATTCACTTATAGAGGAATCAACAGTGGAAGAACCTTTCTCAGCTTCTCAGGCTGAAAGATTATGGGTTCAGTCTTTGACTAACATGGTCCGATCAGCATTTAAAATGCCTCTGGCGGAACCACCATCCACTACGGTTTCCTCGCTGGGTTCGCTAAAAGCTCCCCAGGCGGTCTGTTCCTTCCCAATCCACCCTTTATTAGAAGGGCTTATTTACCAGGATTGGGAGCATCCTGATAAAATATTTGCTCCCCCCAAGAGATTTCCGGTGATCTATCCCATGGAGGATAAGTTCATAAGAAAATGGAGGGTCCCTATAGTGGACGCAGCCATCTCTTCTGTTAACAAATCACTGACATGTCCAGTAGATAATGTTCCAATGTTCAAAGACCCAATAGATAAAAAATTGGAGTCTTTACTAAAATCTGCTTTCTCTACAGCAAGTATGGTGACACAACCTGCGGTAGCAGCGATTGGAGTCTGCCAAGCAGTGAAAGATCAGTTGAAACAAGTCTTAAGGGACTTACCAGATCAGCAGGCTCATGCCCTAGCTGACCTGCCTAGAGCCTTGTGTTTTGCGGTGGACGCCATAAAGGATACAATCCAACAGGCCTCCCGCTTTACGCTGTCTATAGTACATATGCGTAGGCTTCTGTGGCTCAAAAACTGGTCTGCTGAAGCTCCCTGTAAAAAACTGCTGGTTAGCTTCCCATTTCATGGAGAACGCTTATTTGGAGAAGATCTGGACAAATATATCCAGAAAATTTCTGCCGGTAAAAGTTCACTCTTACCGGTTAAGAACAAGGGTAGAAGTCCTTCTTTTAAGAGGCCTACCTCTCCAGTCCCGGGCACATCGGCTGTGAAGCAGTTCCGACGGCCTCCGCGGTCAAATTCAGGGGGCAGAAATCAGGGACAATCACAGGGTAACAAGAAGCCCTGGATCAAGAGAGGTACAAAACCTCCCCCTAAGGCATGAAGTATTGCCCCCGCTCAATCGGGTGGGGGGAAGACTTCAGTTGTTCACAGAGACCTGGCGGGACACCATCAGAGACAGATGGGTGCTCTCCGCAGTAAGTCTGGGATACAAGCTGGAGTTAAAAGGCACTCCTCCTGCCCAATTTATGAGGTCAAACGTGCCAAGAGATCCCCAAAAGAGAGGATCCCTCCTTCTGGCACTAGAACAACTATTGCTCCAAGGGGTAATCATGAAGGTTCCCCTGGAAGAAAGCGGATTCGGGTTTTACTCGAACCTTTTCACAGTCCCCAAACCAAATGGGGACGTGAGGCCCATATTAAATCTAAAAGGGCTAAACAAGTTCCTAAATATCAGGACCTTTCGGATGGAGTCGATCCGATCAGTGGCCACCGCCCTACAAGGGCAGGAATGGCTAGCCTCGATCGACATAAGGGATGCTTATCTGCATATTCCCATCTTTCCGGCCCATCAGAAATTTCTACGCTTTGCAGTAGAAGGGCGCCATTTTCAGTTCAGAGCCTTACCTTTCGGTCTGGCCACAGCACCACGAGTGTTCACAAAAATTCTGGCCCCATTATTGGCCAATCTAAGAACACAGGGTGTAACGATAATGGCATATCTAGACGACCTGCTACTAATAGACCACTCAGTGGAAAAGCTGGAAGTAGCTATCCACAAGACAATCGAGTATCTGGAATATCACGGTTGGATTATCAACCGGGACAAGTCAGCTCTAAGACCAGTCAAAAGTCTGGAATACTTAGGGCTAAGGCTGGATTCAAATCAGAGAAAGATTTTCTTACCTCCAGAGAAGGTGTCGTCTTTAAGAAATTTGACCCACTTAGTGGGTACAAAAAGAAAACCATCCATACGTCTCTGCATGAGGCTGCTGGGAAAGATGGTGGCTTCATTCGAAGCAGTACCCTACGGTCAATTCCATTCAAGGAATTTGCAAAGGGCCATACTGTCAGCCTGGAACAAAAAAGTTCAGGCTTTAGACTTACCAATGTCCCTGTCCCCTTCCGTTCGCAAGAGCCTCCATTGGTGGTTGGTGCCCCAGAATCTGGAAAGAGGGAAACCCTTCAGTCCGGTTTCTTGGAAGGTGGTCACTACAGATGCCAGCCTCATCGGCTGGGGGGCAGTGCTGGAGCAATGGTCTCTCCAGGGCAGGTGGTCAGAAGCAGAAAAGGCCCTGCCCATCAATCTCTTAGAGATACGAGCAGCCCGGTATGCCCTAGTAGCATGGACATCCAAACTCCAGGGGTCCCCTGTCAGAATTCAATCAGACAATGCCACGGCAGTGGCATATATCAATCATCAGGGTGGCACCAAAAGTCGTGCAGCCCAGAAGGAAGCAAATTGCATCCTGGAGTGGGCAGAAAGATATGTCCCAGCCATATCCGCGGTTTTCATCCCAGGAGTGGAAAATTGGAGAGCGGACTTTCTAAGTCGCCAACAATTATGCCCGGGGGAATGGTCTCTTCACCCCGAGGTTTTCCAGGCAATATGCCAGCGGTGGGGAACACCGGATGTAGATCTGCTAGCATCCAGATTCAACGCAAAGGTGGACAGGTTTGTGTCTCGCACAAGGGATCCCCTAGCTTGCGGCTCGGATGCCCTAGTGTTCCCTTGGGATCGGTTCAAGCTGATATATGCATTCCCACCGCCACAATTGTTACCGCGATTACTCCGCAGAATCAGGGTAGAAAAGAAACCAGTGATTCTGGTGGCTCCAGCGTGGCCCCGAAGGGCATGGTACGCGGAGATGGTAAAAATGTCAGTGAGGAGTCCTTGGACCCTCCCACTTCGTCCGGACCTGCTGTCGCAAGGACCGATATACCACCCTTCCTTACCAGCCCTAGGTTTGACGGCCTGGCTATTGAAGCCCACATTCTGAAAAAGAGAGGGCTCTCTAATTCTGTGGTATCTACCATGATCAATGCCAGGAAACCGGTATCCAGCCAGATCTATTATAGGATCTGGAAAGCGTACATTACGTGGTGTGAGACCAAGAAATGGCATCCACGTAAGTACATGATAGGGAGGATTCTGGACTTCCTACAGTGGGCTGTAGATAGGAAGCTGGCCTTGAGTACTATCAAGGGTCAGATTTCGGCCTTGTCAATATTTTTTCAAAGGCCCTTGGCTTCGCATTCACTAGTCAAAGCCTTTATACAAGGAGTGATGCGTATTAGCCCTCCGGTTAGTATTCCCATATGTCCTTGGGACTTAAACCTGGTTCTGTCGGTTCTACAGAAACAACCGTTTGAACCATTACAACACATTTCCTTGGTTCTTCTCACCAGGAAATTGGTTTTCTTAGTAGCCATTTGTTCGGCTAAAAGAGTGTCGGAATTAGCAGCTATGTCCTGTAAGGAGCCATATCTGGTTGTCCATAAGGACAGAGTAGTATTACGTCCTCATCCAGCCTTTCTTCCTAAGGTGGTATCGAGGTTTCATTTGAACCAAGATGTGGTTCTTCCTTCTTTTTTCCCCAAACCTATCTCAGTAGAGGAAAAGTTATTACATTCTTTGGATGTGGTAAGAGCAGTTAAAGCTTATCTAAAAGCCACTGCTCAGATTCGCAGAACGGATTCTTTGTTTGTTCTGCCGGAAGGCCCCAGAAGGGGTCAGGCAGCATCAAAATCTACTTTAGCCAAGTGGATTCGACAGGTCATAATACAAGCCTATGGCTTGAGAAAGAGACCGCCTCCGTTCAAAGTTAGGGCGCACTCCACAAGAGCGGTTGGAACTTCATGGGCAGTGCATCACCAGGCCTCCCTGGCTCAAGTATGTAAGGCCGCAACATGGTCTTCGGTACACACGTTTACTAGATTCTATCAGGTAGACGTTAGAAGTCAGGAGGATGTCGCCTTTGGGCGCAGTGTGTTGCAGGCCGCAAAAGATCCTCATGCCTGATGGCGCCCAGCTTATGTACCCCCCCCCTCATTTGGCATTGCTTTGGGACGTCCCATTAGTAATGACTAAGTCGCTCTGTGTCCCGTGATGTACGAAAAAGAAAAAGGGATTTTTATAACAGCTTACCTGTAAAATCCTTTTCTTGGAGTACATCACGGGACACAGAGCTCCCACCCCTCTTTTTGGGACACTTATTGCTTGGCTACAAAACTGAGGTGCTCCCGGGTGGGAGGGGCTTATATAGGGGAGGGTACTTCCGGTTTGGAATTGGCCAGTGCCAACACCTGAAGGTAAACTATATAACCCATTAGTAATGACTAAGTCGCTCTGTGTCCCGTGATGTACTCCAAGAAAAGGATTTTACAGGTAAGCTGTTATAAAAATCCCTTTTTTACATGCTTTTAACTGCGGCAAAACAGCCGTCCGTATGAAAGGCGCCTTAAAACTATTTTGTTTGTTCAACTATTTGCCATTCATAGTTTTCAGTTTTTCAGGCCTAAATCCATGTAAAGTCAATATTCAGAATTTTCTCTTACAAGTAAGAGCCCATTCACACAGGGGCGGCACAACTTGTCCCGCGACTGTGCTGGGCGTCTTCAAGACGACTTCAAAGGTGACTTCAAAAATGACTTCTGTATTAAAGTCAATGGAAGTCGCCCTGAAGTCGTCTTGAAGTAGTACAGGAACCTTTTTCTAAGTCAGAGCGACTTCAGTCGCTCCGATTAGAACGGTTCCATTGTACAGAATGGGACGCGGACTGAAGTCCACTCTCTGCTGTCGTCACGGATATCAGTCCAGGCACAGCGTCATCCCGACAATGAAAGTCTGGATCCACCAGGTGCCTGTATTGACACCCATTTCAGCCTCTCAGCGAGCCATAGAGAGCCTGAGATGGCCTGCTCCGCCCCCTCCACAGTTGAGCGCTCCAATGAGCGAGGAGGGAGAAGAGCAGAGAGCTGTGACCTACTTTTATTTTTTTTATATTATCTTGAAGAAGCTTGTGCTTTTTTGGGCTCTTTTGCATGTTTTTATTGAGCTTCTTAGCACTCTTTTTTTGAGCTTTCTTGAGCATAAGCATTTATTTGTATTTATTTTTTACAAACCCTCCCCTCAGTTAATTTTTCCTATTTTTTTATTTATAAATTTTTTTTTGTGTATTTTCGAGCTTCTTCGAGCAAATTTGTGCATTGTTTTGTGCATTTTTGGCACGAAAGCCTCGTACACACGGCCGAGATTCTCGTCGAAAAAAACATGTCGTTTTTTTTCGACGAGATTCTTGGACAAGAAAATTGTCCCGGCCGAGTGTACACATGCTCGATTCAAAGAACCCGCGGTTCTTTGAATGGAGCGTACGCGGCGACGTCATCGACTACAACGAGCATGCGCTCGTCACATTCGATGCCGTCGCCGCCATCTTGGTATACCCTATCTATGCCTAGGAAGCTACCGCGCATGCGTCAAATTCATTTCGAACATGCGCGGGCTTCCGGGAGGACAGGTAAGTGTACACACACTCACTTTTCTCGTCGAGAAACAGGCTGACGAGAATCTCGACGAGAAAATAGAGTGCAGGTTCTCTATTTTCTCGTCGAGGTTACTTGTCGGTTTTCTCGACGAGAAACCATACACACGAACCAATTTCTCGGCAAGACATCTCTGCCAGCAAGTTTCTTGCTGGTTCTTGCCGAGAAACTCGGTCGTGTGTACGAGGCCTTAGGCATATTTTCTGCTCGCAAGCTCCTCTCTAAAAATGCGAATTTGGTGGGGTTTTTTCTGCCTGTAAAAGCATATGCCTGTAAACGCCTTTTAAAAAGCCCATATTGTGCCTGGACACGTTGGCTAACATGGAGGGGAGTTTCCAAGCAGAAAAATTGAGAGCTCAAAAGCCTGTAGGAGCCGCTGCTTTGAGTTGCAGTGTGCATGAGCCCTTAAACCCAAAAGCAAACCTTTTTATTACATTGCAGATTACCAATTTGTAGATGTGATGGCTGCATTTGTTTTTAATTTTTAGGCTTTTTTTTTTTTTCGCATGATTTTAAAGTAGTGCGATTTAAAGCCTGACTTCAACCACTACTTCTGTGGACCCCAGAAGAGGATGATCGGGGCCACTCTGTGCAAAACAAACTGCACAGTGGAGGTAAGTACGACATGTTGTTTAAAAAAAAAAAAAGAGGGTAAAAACCCCTTTAAGGCAGGCCTTACACAGTTAAAATCTGAGCCGATTCAGCAGGAACTGTGTATGGGTAGGCTGAATGTACCAAGTTGATCGATCAACTTGGGTACAACCAGCATGCCAGGTTTTACCTGCGAATATCGCTAGCGGCTGATATAGCCGCTAGCAATAATCACTGTCTCCCAGCGGGGATGGCTTCTCCCGCCCTTCTCTGCCCCCGCCAGGAGTAGACAATGATCCGGCAGGAGCACAGACAGTGTTGATGGGGGGAATCGAGCTAATTTCTTTCCTGCAAAAAATACATTTGTTTTCCGTGTATGGCTGGCCTAATACAGGTGGTGTGTTACTGGGCAGATCACCAGGTGAACACGGAGGAAAACAAAAACTAGTGCAGCCACAACATCTAATGATTGGTAAGCTTCAATACATATATATCAAATTTTGAGGTTTAATACCGCTTTAACTGTTTACCACTCACATTCCCCTTTATAATGTTCCTCATGCCCTGCACTGAGAACATGTTGATAAAGGTCAATTGGCAGAACTAGCAGCTGTCACTGGCATCTCACAGTGGCCAATCAGAAATGTTCCAGATCATGTTGTTACTATATCATGGTGATCACCTGGCATTGTTGTATGAGAAGTCTGGAGCTGGCTGTCTGAACTGTCTGTCTTATACAGAGAGAGACACTGACAGGAACAGTCAGCTGGTTGTGGTTATTAACCACTTCCATACTGGGCCTATTCTGGCACTCCTCTCCTACATGTAAAGTCATTGTTTTTTTTGCTCGAAAATTACTCCGAACCCCCAAACATTATATGTTTTTTTTAGCAGACACCCTAAGGAATAAAATGGCGGTCATTGCAACTTTTCATCTTGTACGGTATTTGCGCAATAATTTTTCAAACACCTTTTTTTTGTGGGGAAAAAACTGTTTCACGAATTAAAAAAATAAAACCGTAAAGTTAGCCTAATTTTTTTGTATAATGTGAAAGATGATGTTACACCGAGTAAATAGATACCTAACATGTCACGCTTTAAAATTGCGCACACTCATGGAATGGCTGCAAAGTTCGGTACTTAAAAATCTCCATAGGTGACGCTTTAAGTTCCTTTACAGGTTACCAGTTTAGAGTTAGAGAAGGTCTACTGCTAGAATTGTTGCTTGCGCTCTAACGCACATGGCGATACCTCACATGTGTGGTTTCATTGGTGTTTACATATGTAGGTGGGACTTGCGTGTGTGTTCGCTTCTGAGCGTGAGCTACTGGGGGCAGGGGGCGTTTTTTTTTATTTATTTAAATGTTTTTGTTTTTTTTAATCACTTTTATTCCTATTACAATCAATGTAAACATCCCTTGTAATAGGAATCTATCGTGACAGGTCCTCTTTATGGAGAGATGCAGAAGAGCCGTAGCTGTAGCTGCAGGCATCATTCAGCTATCCCC
>CM055118.1:522742509-522973792 GCA_029206835.1 Rana muscosa | reverse complement strand
ACTTTGAAGCGTGACATGTTGGGTATCAATCTACTCGGCGTAACATTATCATTCACAATATAAACAAAATTGGGCTAACTTTACTGTTGTCTTATTTTTAATTAAAAAAAGTGTTTTTTCCCCCAAAAAAGTGCACTATTAAGACCGCTGCGCAAATACGGTGTGACAAAAAGTATTGCAACGACTGCCATTTTCTTCTCTATGGTGTTAGAAAAAAATATATATAATGTTTGGGGGTTCTAAGTAATTTTCTAGCAAAAAAAATGTTTTTAACTTGTAAACACCAAATCTCAGAAAGAGGCTCGGTCCTTAAAGCCGAGGTCCACCCGAATTTTTTTTTTTTAAAGCCAGCAGCTACAAATACTGCAGCTGCTGACTTTTAAAAAATGGACACTTACCTGTCCAGCGCGCCCGCGATGTCGGCAGACGAGGCTGAGCAATCGCTCGGTCCTCGGATGCTGCCGCCGCCGCCATGCTCAGTGAGGGAATCAGGAAGTGAAGCCTTGCGGCTTCACTTCTCGGTTCCCTACTGTGCATGCGCGAGTATCGCTGCGCCATCACTGGTCCCCGCTCTCCTGGGAACAGTGTTTTCCCAGGAGACAGCGGGGGGACGGGAAGTGGCGTAGACTCCCACGGGAGTCTATGCCCAGAAGTGGGTGTAAATACCTGTCTTAGACAGGTATCTGCACCCCCCTCCCCCCTGAAAGGTGCCGAATGTGTCACCGGAGAGGGGGAGGGTTCCGAAAAGCGGAAGTTCCATTTTTGGGTGGAACTCCGCTTTAAGTGGTTAACCACTTCCCAGCCACGCTATAAACAAAAGATGTCTACAGCGCGGCTCTCATCTGCCAGGAGGGCGTCCCTGGAAGTCCTCCTGTAAACAAGTCCCCTGCGCGCCAGCGCGGGCGCGCATCGGGGGAGAACTGTGCCCGCCAAGTCACGGGGGTGCCGATGCGCGTTCCTGGCGGCTGCGATGGCCGCCAGGTACCCGCGAACGGCATTTACAGAGCCAGGGACGTGGATCTCTGTGTGTAAACACAGAGATCCACGTCCTGTCAGGGAGAGGAGACCTTGTACATAGGGACACAGATCGGTCACCTCCCTCAGTCAGTCCCCTCCCCCCACAGTAAGAATCACTCCCAGGGAACACATTTAACCCCTTCCTCGCCCCCTAGTGTTAACCCCTTCCCTGCCAGTCACATTTATGCAGTAATCAGTGCATATTTATAGCACTGTTCACTGTATAAATGTGAATGGTCCCAAAAAAGTGTCAAAAGTGTCCGATGTGTCCGCCGCAATATCGCAGTCCTGACAAAAATTGCAGATCGCCGCCATTACTAGTAAAAAAAATAAAAAAATAAATGCCATAAATCTATCCCCTATTTTGTAGACGCTATAACTTTTGCGCAAACCAATCAATAAACGCTTATTGCGATTTTTTTACCAAAAATATGTAGAAGAATACGTATCGGCCTAAACTGAGGGAAAAAAAAAATTGTGATATTTATTATAGCAAAAATTTAAAAATAGTGTTTTTTTTTTTAAATTTACGCTTTCTTTTGTTTATAGCGCAAAAAATAAAAACCGCAGAGGTGATCAAATACCACCAAAAGAAAGCTCTATTTGTGGGGGAAAAAAGGACGTCAATTTTGTTTGGAAGCCACGTCGCATGACCGCAAAAATGTCATTCAAAGCGTGACAGCGCTGAAAGCTGAATATTGGCCTGGGCAGGAGGGGGGTTTAAGTGCCCAGTAAGGAAGTGGTTAACTAATAATTTTGTTTGTAAATGTCTCCTTTAAGGGAGGCGTGGCAAGGGGTGTGTCTTATTCCTACATACTCATTGCTTATAGGTGTCCCTCATTCCCATCTCAAAAAGTTATGGTTGTATTTATATTGTTGAGGGAAGCCGCTGCCCTCATTAGGAATGTTCTGGATTGTTAATAATTAATTGTCTCAGCTTTAGTATTTGTCCATACATGAACAGCGTGGATTTGTCATGCATTTCAACTGCTGACCAAAGCCATGTGAGAGAGAGAGAGTCACAGAGCAGCAGATGTGTTGCTGGGAGGATTTAGTGAGCAAGCTAAAGGAAATGATTAATGTCATTTTATAAGTCTGCACACAATAATTCCTCACATGTCTCAACATAGACCAACAGTAGAACCTTCACCTTTATCATTCCATGAGCTCCAGGCAAGTGACTTTGCCTAGGCTGAGATGAGGCGATCAGTCTGCTGCAGGCAGGAAGGAGTGTTCCTCAGTCTCCTCTCCCCTGTTCATCAGACTGCAACATTTGAATTTTGTAGCAAATTTGTAGCAAGGAAGGTGAAAGGCTCTATCAGGCGCTGATCTAAGGCTGGTTTCACACTGGGGCGGTGGGGGCGGTGGCGGTATAGCGCCGCTATTTTTAGCGGCGCTATAACGTCGGGATTGTTGAGCTATTCGGCCGCTAGCGGTGCGGTTTTAACCCCCGCTAGCGGCCAATAAAGGGTTAATACCACCCACAAACCGTGGCTACAGCCGCGGTTTGCGGGCGGTATTACCGCGGTATCCCATGCATTTCAATGGGAAGGAGCGGTGGAGGAGCGGTAAACACACCGCTCCTCTCACCGCTCCAAAGATGCGGCTAGCAGGACTTTTTTTTACCGTCCTGCTAGCGCACCGCTCCAGTGTGAAAGCCCTCGGGGCTTTCACATTGGAGAGAAAGGAGCCGCTGTTTAGGCTCGGTTTGCAGGCGCTATTTTTAGCTAAATAGCGCCTGCAAACCGCCCCAGTGTGAAAGGGGCCTAAGTGGTATTAAACTCTGTTCTAGCACTTGTACCTAACAGGCAAGCCTATAGTAAGGCTTACCTGTAGGTACTATGAATATCTCCTGAACTTGTACAGTTTAGGATTTATTCAGAGTGCATGCAGCTGGTGACGTTACTGGCGCATGCGGTCTGAAGGTCTGGCATACAGTGCCGGACCTTCAGAGCCTGTGCCGTAAACAGCGGCTCCAGCGCACATGCGTGCAAATGACATCATCGTGCCCCCCGGCAACTCATGTAGCTGGAGGACACAAACCCAGAAGGAAGACCAGGGGAAGGTGTCAGCCATCTCAGCGATGACAGCGGGGCGCTGGAGGGCTTAATTCTAAGATATATCTCTCATAATGCATACTAGCACATTATGACATTGCCTTGCAGGGGATTTTTTTTCCTCCAATAACCCTTTCAACACCGGGCTTTTTATACCACCTCAATACGGGGCCTATTCTGGCACTTTTCTCCTACATGTACAAATCATCATTCTTTTGCTAGAAAATTACTCAGAACACCCAAACATTATATATGTTTTTTTAGCAGACACCCTAGGGAATAAAATGATGGTCATTGCAACTTTTTATCTTGCACGGTATTTGCGCAATAATTTTTCAATTGCCTTTTTTTGGGAAAAAAAATGGTTTCATGAATTAAAAAATAACAAAACAGTAAAGTTAGCCCAATTATTTTGTAAAATATGAAAGATGATGTTACCCCGAGTAAATAGATACCTAACATGTCACGCTTTAAAATTGCACACACTCATGGAATGGCGCCAAACTTTGGTTCTTAAAAATCTCCATAGTCGACGCTTTGAATTTTTTTACAGGTTACCAGGTTAGAGTT
The DNA here is from genome assembly GCA_029206835.1 of Rana muscosa. Taxonomy (NCBI): domain Eukaryota; kingdom Metazoa; phylum Chordata; class Amphibia; order Anura; family Ranidae; genus Rana; species Rana muscosa. The sequence goes on along the minus strand of CM055118.1, from coordinate 522,970,148 downwards.
ACAGAGGAGGTCTAGTGCTAGAATTGTTGCACGCGCTCTAACGCACGTGGCGATACCTCACATGTGTGGTTTGAACGGCGTTTACATATGTGGGCGGGACTTACGTGTGCGTTCGCTTCTGAGTGCGAGCTACCGGGGACAGGGGCGTTTTAAATGTTTTTTTTTTTTTTTACTTAATTTTTTTTATTTTGACACTTTTTTTTCCTATTACAAGGAATGTAAACATCCCTTGTAATAGGAATGGTGTGTGACAGGTCCTCTTTATGGAGAGATGCGGGTCAATAAGACCCCCCATCTCTCCTCCAGGCTGGAAAGCATGAGATCAGGAAAAATAAATCACTGATCTCATGCTTTCAGCCGCAATCGCGGCTTTGTTTACTTTTGGGAACACGGGCGTGACGTCATCACATCGTGCCTGTGCCTCCGACGGTCATAGAGATGACTGGTGACCATCTGGTCACCAGTCATCTCTATGCTTGTCATGTGACAAGACAGTGGAGCCGGACGATTCTTTCTCCGGGCCCCCGATGACACGGGAGAGCCCGGAGAAGCACCGGATGGCGGCGGGAGGGGGGGATGTCCCCTCCCGCCGCCTATAAGAACGATCAAGCGGCAGAACCGCCGCTATGATCGTTCTTATCGTGCGCAGAATCGCCGGCTGAAGAGAAGGATATCTGAATGATGCCCACAAAGCCCAGGACGTCATATGACGTTCAACCAGAATGGGAAGCGGAGAGGACGTGTTACACAGAGGCTCCTGTTATCTTGTGCTCTTATCCTCTTAAAGTAGTTGTAAACCCACAAAAAAAAAAACCTGTAAGACAAAGGCATAATGAGCCAGTATGCATAGCATACTATCTCATTATGAAATACTCATCTTAGATCGAAGCCCTCGCAGCGGTCCCAGTTCACAGCTCTGGCCGGCGACATAGCTCCAGGAGTTACTTCCGGGTATCACGGGCTCCGGCGCTGTGATTGGACGGAGCTGCGATGACATCACTCCCGCGCATGTGCGCGGAAGCCGCCGGTAAAGGCACACTGGCTGAAACAATGGCATGAACATGCCATTGCTTCAGTGCGCATGTGCCGATAAAATGGGGATATCTCCTAAGCCATGCAGGTTTAGGAGACATCCGGGGTAGCTACAGGTAAGCCTTATTATAGGCCTACCTGTAGTAAAAAGTGGATTGTAAGGGTTTACAACCACTTTAATAGGGAGCTACTTGCCGTCACCCTGCTCAGCAAACCACTTATCTCCAACCAGCGTTGCCCATGCCAGTGCGGAAGTCCTCCAGGAAGAAGAAAGCGGCTGGCGGGCACCGGATTCCCCGCCTGTCACACGTCCCAAGGCCATTTTGTCTCCACGTGTGCAGCTCCAATCTTCTGTGGCTGTGCAGACTAACGAACAGTGCGGGCGGATCATGGCGACTGCGCCTGGAGATAGCCCAGGGACATCTTCTCCTGCTGCCATATCGGAGGATCCTGCAACAGCAGCTATCCTTATGGCTATAGAGGCAAGTAGGACCTCTCTCATGACGTGCATAGACACCCAGGCCCTGGATTGTGGTCTAATGAGGAAGGTTTTACCCCTTTCATGACCAGGCCATTTTTTGCTATTTAGCACTGCACTACTTTAACTGGTATTTGCGCGGTCATGCAATGCTATACTCAAATTAAATTCATATAATTTTTTTCACACAAATAGAGCTTTTACTTTCTGCTATGAAACATATCCAATAAAAAATAAATAAAAAACGAATTTCTTCATAAATTTAGGCCAAAATGTATTCTGCTTCATGTCTTTTGGAAAAAAAAAAAACAATAAGTGAATATTGATTGTTTTTTGTGAAAGTTATAGTGTCTACAAATGATGGTATATATACTGGAATTTTTATTTTTTTATTATTATTATACAGGATTTATATAGTGCCAACAGTTTGCGCAGCGCTTTACAACATTAGGGCAAACAGTACAGTTACAATACAATAAAGGAGGAATTGTTAGAGCTTACAATCTAAAAGGGAGGGCCAAAAGATAATAACTTTGGGGGATGAGCTGATGGAAAAAATAAAAGTACAGTTGTTAGGTGGAGGCAGACTAGGCTTCTCTGAATAGAAGGATTTTCAGGGATCGCCTTAATTTGTATAAAGTAGGAGATAGTTGGACAGATTGGGGTAGGGAATTCCAAACAATGGGAGAGGCTCGGGAGAAGTCCTGGAGGTGAGTACGGGAGGAGATAAAAAGGGAACTAGAGAGCAGGAGGTCTTGGGAGGAACGAAGAGAATGATTTGGTTGGTACTTTGAGACCAGGTTAGTGATGTAGCTGGGGGCAGAGTTGTGGATGGCTTTGTAAGTTATTGTTAGTATTTTGAATATAATTTGTTGGGATAGTGGAAGTCAATGAATGGATTGGCAGAGAGGGGTAGCAGACGCTGAGCGGTTGGTAAGGTGGATGAGTCTGGCAGCAGCATTTATGATGGACTGAAGGGGGGATAGCCCATTAAAAGGTAAACCAAAAAGGTGGGAGTTGCAGTAGTCGAGGCGAGAGATAACCAAGGAGTGAATTAGGAGCTTTGTGGTGTCATTGGTTGGGAAGGGATGTATTTTAGAGATGTTGCAGAGGTTGAGGCAGAAAACCTTGGAAAGTGATTGGATGTGGGGCCGAAAGGAGAGTTCAGAACCCAGGATAACACCTAGCACCCTGGCATGCGAGGATGGGTTGATGGTAGTGCCATTGATCTTGACAGAGAAGTCAGGGAAAGGGGCAGGTGGGGGAGGAAATATGATCTTGGGTTTGGACACTTTGGGGTTGAGGGAGTGGTGTGACATCCAGAATGATATGTCTGTTAGTAAATTAGTGATGTGTGAGGAGACTGATGGAGTGAGCTAAGGGGTAGAGAGATAGATTTGGATGTCGTCAGCATAGAAATTATATTGAAAGCCCCCCCATGAGTCCATCCCTTTATGACTACAGTGTACCCATCTTCTGATGACTACTTCTAGCACAAAGCTCAAATCATCTCACCACTGGTTTCTTGAACATGACAATGAGATCACTGCACTCCAATGGGTTCCACAGTCACCAGATCTCAATCCAACAGAGCACCTTTGGGACATGATGGAATGGGAGATTTGCATCATGGATGTGCATTCGATAAATCTGCAGCAACTACATGATGCTATTATGTCAATATGGTCCAAAAAGGGAAAAGGGGGTCCAACCCGGTACTAGGAATGTGTGCCTAATAAAGTGGCCGGTGAGTGTATGTCAAAATTGTTCAAGCTAATCAATCTTTCTAAAAGTATTTTCCTTTTGACTCCGTGTAAGATGACAAAACGTAATACATTCAATATGTAGCACCACCGCCACCCTCCTTCTCCTCTCTTTGGCTCGTTCACAGGAGAAGAAGGCGCGCAGTCTCCACCATGCCCGTACCCCCTGGGTTGCAGAGGTTAAGCACACTTGTTTTCACTTACGGGTCTTTGCAGCAGGGCTCCCCCTCAGTGTCGGCTTCCGTCCCTAGAATGTAAGGACAAAAGTCTCATACCCAAGTAACTCCAAGGTCCACACCAGTATCAACTCCAACATAGAGTTTATTTCTTTATGCATGAACAAAATGAGGAGAAGAGAAAGGTGTTAGGAAGACAGATCAGTTCAGGCACTCTTGTTTCTTCGCCACTCGGTCCCGAGTGGGTATAGCTCACCCGGATAGTCACCCGAAGGCACTAGCAGCCGGCGTGTAACTCGAACAGTTTATTAGATTCCCTAATGGATGCGTTCAGGAGATCCTCTGCCACAGAATCTATAGTGTCCCAAACCTCCAACTGGTCCTGTTGTTTAGATCCCTTTTTCCGGATGGATGACATCCCTCCGGATAGTTACTGGGCCCCTTCCTTCACTGTGATCTCTCACCAGTCCTTCGGAACGGTCCTCCCCTAGCCTCCTCTTCCAGAAATGGGTCCCCTCGCAAGGCGGCACCCTGGGATTCCTCCTCCCGAAGTGGGCTCCAGCTAAAGGTGCTGGGCCCAGGGCTGAAGTTGCAGTCCCAGGACTAAAGGTGCCTGGGACTAAGGTGCACGTGGCCCCATGGCCTGGAGGGCCACGCGCTACGCACCAGGACTCCGACTCTGGAACCAAAAAGAACCGACCCCTCCCAGGCGGCGTCTACCCCTTATGTATCCTCTACCGGCATGCACAGCAGGCAAAACCACACCCACTGCACGGCTGCCGAGAGAGGACACCAAATCACTGCCCCATTACCTGTGGTTCAACCCCGAGCATAAGTGACAGCGCCACCCATACTTCTGAGGGGAACTGCACACCAGGCAAAGCAACAGCAAGGCAGAGTCCAGCAAATTGAAAGATTCAAGCTAACTACCCCTCGAATCACCCTTAAATTTGGTATAGCAATCCCTAAATTTGGGACCCCCGCTACAAATATATAAGTCCTGATCCAAAATTCCTTGACTTTAGAATGGTGACGCCAGATATGCAAACCAAGCTGTTATCTTGGCACCTTTGGGATGGGGGTGTCTAGGAGCAGACTTGGAGATCCTGGTTGGAATAAATACTAACCAAACAGAACCATACAGAACTCAGGGACAATATTGGAGTTTTTAGTTGATGGAGATCAAGCCTGGGTTTAGTCCCCTTCATCTTCATCGACCTTTTCTATTGCCAACATGTTCATGAGGCCCATTATGGTGTTTACTATATTAATACTAAATAAATAAATACTTCATACGTACTCAGGGCCGCCATCAGGAATTTTGGGGCCCCTTACACAGCTTCAGGCATTGGACGGGGGGGGGGGGGGGGGTTTCTGCCGCCGCAAATTGTTGAGGCTTTGGGTGCCGACGAACAAAAAAAAAAAAAAAAGAACAAAAAAAAAGGGGGGTTGCCATCTGGGGCCCTGGGGACCTCCTGGCCTCTGGGGACCTCTGGGCCCCTTACAAAAAAAAAAAATTAAATAGGAAAATAAATAATAATAAAAATATATATATATTTTTTTAAATAATAATAATTCTCTCTCTAAAAAAAAAAGCAGGGTTGCCATCCGGGGCCCTGGGGACCTCTGGGCCCCTTACAAAAAAATAAAAAAATTAAAACAAAATATTTATTTTTAATAAAAAATAAATAAAAAAGGGGGGTTGCCATCCGGGGCTCTGGGGACCTCCGGGCCTCTGGGGACCTCTGGGCCCCTTACAAAAAAATAAAAATAAATATATATATATATTTTTTTAATGAAAAATAAATAAAAAAGGGGAGTTGCCATCCGAGGCCCTGGGAACCTCTGGGCCCCTTACAAAAATAAATAAAAATAAATTTAAAATTAAAAAAAAACAAAAAAAAACAAACGGGGGTTGTCATCCGGGCCCCTTACAGGTGTACTGCCTGTACCCCCCTGATGGTGGCCCTGTATGTACTAAAACAATAAATAGCTGTTGTAATGACGGATCATCTACTTACGCTCAATGCACTATGAGTTTTAATCACAAATTTAAACCAAGAATTTAGTACTGCTTTAAAAAAAGTTATTTCACTACATACTGTAATTGTAGTGATAGCAACCATTACTCACCCTACCATTTAAATGAAGTTTGGTGAATATGTTTGCCAGGGGCATAGTAATTGAAGAACTCAGTGTTGGGCTATATAGAAACACATTGAGGGAAATACATTTACTCATTTATTTACTCTATTTATGAGAAATTCTACTAATATTTTATAAGAAAATAAAAGTGTTCCCCACCAAATTGTGCCACCCTAGGCTACAGTCTTTGTGCCCTCTCTGTAAATCCAAGCATCAGTGTTACAAAAAGCAATATAATAATACAGTAATAACTACTATGGTATATAGAAATTCTTAGTGTTGGAACAAATACAATTCTGCTGGGACCAGGCAAAAATTGTTCTTGTTCTGTTTGGCTGTAGTAAGCTTATTTAAAAGACAAAATAATTAGTGCCTGTAAAAGCAGTATCAACTATTCAAGGGGTACCATCATCCAGGGCAGTGTTTCTCAACCTTTCAACACAAGTAGGACACCCAACATTAGAGGTGATTTATTCTTCCAAAGCAAATACACTTTTGTAAACTGGTACTGACTAGTATTCCAATGTTTCTCTTCTCCCTCAGTTTTTCTCCATCACTTAGCTAATGTGGCCCCAACGCTGATGGAGAGGGGCAGGGGAGGGTCAAACAAGGATGCTATGCAAGCGACTGACATCCTCCTTATCAACTGTTGCCATTGGTCGCTAGGAGGTTGGCAGCTAAAAGGTTGTGATGGTGTACAATAAAAACCTGTGGCTTTGTGTAACTAAAAGGCAGCCTTCATCCACACGCTGGCTTGCATACAATTTTTGGGCAATTCTTAAGGCCCATACACACGATAGGACTTTTTGACTTTGACAACAAATGTCCGACAGACCTGTTTGATCGGACAATCCGACCGTGTGTACGCTCCATCGGACAAACTTTTTCGCTTTTTCATCGGACAAATGTTCGCTGTGAGAACAGACAAACTTTCCGGCAACAAATGTCCTACGTCGGCTAATCCTATCGCGTGTACACAAGTCCATCGGACTAAAGTCCAAAGTACAAAACACGCATGCTCAGAACCAATGCAAAAGATCAGACAACAATAGCAGAAGTTGCCCACAGGGTGGCGGTAAAGAGCATTTTGGTGAAAATTGGCTGAAAAAATCCTGCCGTGTGTATGCATACCAAGTTCAAGGCCAACGCCCTTTGGACCAAAATCCACAGAAAAGTCTAATGCCGCGTACACACGATCATTTTTCCCATCGGGAAAAATGACATTTTTTTTTTCGCCGAGAAAAACGATCGTCTGTGGGCTTTATGCCGTTTTTCTCGTTGAGAAAAACGGCAGGAAAAACGACGAGAAAAATTAGAACATGTTCCAAATTTTCTCATCGTTTTTTCCATCATTTTTTTCCGCGGCAGTTTTCCCATAGGGAGACACTGCCGCGGAGCCCACAGACGGTCGTTTTTCTCGTCAAAGAAAAAAATGACGGGAAAAACGGTCGTGTGTGGGGGAACATGCCGTTCCCTCGTTTTTCATTTTTTTTCATGCCGTGATTCACGGCGGTGTTTTCACCGCCGTGAATCACGATCGTGTGTACGCGGCATAAGGGCTCTTTCACATGGGGCGGATCAGTCATGATCCGCCCCGTGAAGCTCCGCTTGCTCAGCGGGGATCGCTCAGTTGATCCCCGCTGAGCCGGCGGATGACTGGGCGGTCATATACTATCTCTGGATGCTAGTAATTTTTTACATTCTAGGGAAAATGCTGCGGCCAATCTTGAGCCTGATACTGTAGCTGTTATGATATTCAGTTTGTTTTTGTATTTGTCTGCCTGGCTTTTAATGGGCTGATTGTAATAAAATTAACTTTTTAATTTTTTAACAAAACATTTTATGTGTGAAATCGTTGTCTTTGGGTACTGAAACAGTCCATCAGTTGAGGCCACACCTCTCTTTTTGTTGTTTAGTTGTTATTAACCACTTCTCCACCGGGCCTATTCTGGCACTTCTCTCCTTCATGTAAAAATCATAATTTTTTTGCTAGAAAATTAATCAGAACCCCCAAACATTATACTTTTTTTTTTAGCAGACACCCTAGGGAATAAAATGGCGGTCATTGCAACTGTTTGGCCTCGTACACACGACCGATTTTCTCGTCGTAAAAAACACGTCGTTTTTTTCGACGAGATTCTTGTTAAGCTTGTCGATTTTCTCGTCAAGCTTTCTATGCGTACACACTGTCATTTTCCAATTTCCTCGTGGTTCTCTGCGCTCACGTCCAGCACGTACGACGGCACTATAAAGGGGAAGATCTTTTTTCTTGGCGCCACCCCTTGGGCTGCTTTTGCTGATCTCGTGTTACCGCGTGTGAAGTAAAAGTTTGGGAAGAGACGATTCGCGCTTTTCAGTCTTCGTACTTTTCAGATCGTTTTCTGCCGTTCAGTTTGTGCTTGTGGGTTTGTATCTTGACTTTCAGGGCGTCTAGGCAGGTCGTATCTGTTTTACAGTGCGTTATTGCCTGTTCGTTTCTGAATTTCAGTTCGTTATTCATAGGCCTTGCTGTTCTAAAGTGCGTTCTGTTCTGTACGTTCTGATTAGACGACCGTTTCCTAGCCATGTCGCCTGGACGTTCTCGTCGTCGAGTTCGTGCTGTGCGTGCGCTTGGTGTTGGTCTGCTTGTTTTGGACCAAGACCAGTCCATGAATGGTGTGAGGAGGAGTTCATGGACCAAGAATTGGTTGCTCCAGCGGGACCAATTCTGCCACATGCCTCTGCTGCGGGAGATCGTCGAGAATAATCCTGAGGACTACAGGAATTTTCTGAGGATGTCTGACCCCGTTTTTCAGGAACTGTTGGCTTTGGTGTCCCCCTATATTACCAGGAAGGACACCGTTATGCGGGAAGCCATCAGTGCTGAGCAGAGGCTCATCGCCACGTTACGTTATCTGGCGACAGGGAGAAGTCTTCAGGACTTGAAGTTCACCACAGGCATCTCCCCCAGGCTCTGGGCCTCATAATCCCAGACACCTGTTCTGCCATCATCCAAGTCCTGCAGGAGGACTATATTAGGGTAAGTTTTCTCCCTTAACATCACATTTTATGTATTACATGTATGCTAATGTATTGTATTTCTTTCATCCTTCCCTAATTACCATGATTGTAATATGCTGAGAATGTCCCCTTTGTCCCCATGCATGTTGGAAGCTTTAGATTGCCCCTTTTTTTTCCTCCCTAAATATTTCCCCTCACTAACTTTTCCAGCAGGGGCGCCTGTTGCTCCAAATGTTGGGGGATTCCAACCCCAATTTCGGAAATAAACTTCCTCCTTTTTTGCTCTGTTGCCTAATAAACGCCCCCAGTTGTCCCCTCCAATGCAGCCATTTAGTCCCCTCTAATGCAGCCAGTTTCCCCCCAGCCCTGCACTTACCTTCTTGTGGTCAGCGCCATCCTTCTTCTGTCCTTGATGTCTTCTCCTTCCCTTCATGTTGCATCAGCCAATCATGTTACCATTAAACAGACTTGGTGAACATGATTGCCAGAGCAGCCTGTCAGTGTTTACACAAGGAATGCCCCCCTCCTTGCGTCCCCGATTTTTCTTTGAGGAAGCCAATTACATCCCTCAGGTTGTAATTTGCAAGACTTTTTTAATACCTGTTTCTGCTCTGCAATTTTAACCCCCTAAATGACGCAATTATTCATATGTCGGTCGCTTTACAAGAGGCCATCCACCTGAATAGTGGGCGGCATAGACAATACATAGGTTCATGCAACGCATGAACCTATGTATTGTTCTGAGTGATGGGCACAGGAGAGAGGGGACAGTGCTCCAGCGCCCACTCTGGACGCACCGCCACTGCAATGCTATCCTTTGGCCAAACACATCTCCCCCCCCCCAAAATAATTTAGTAATGGCCCATCAGAGGGGGTGATGAATATGATAAATGAGCCTTCCATTATACTTTTTTTACACACCTTAATAAACGTATAATTTGATTGATGTTGGTCTCTAATTTTTTGGGATAGAATTTCCTTGTAATGTATGCCTTTGTTTTTCTAATATTATTTCATCTTGTTTCACTCCACAGCTTCCTTCCACGCCACAGGAATGGCAGACTGTGGCATTGGAGTTTGCCACGCGGTGGGACTTCCCCAACTGCGGTGGTGCCATAGACGGGAAGCACGTCCGCATCGTGCCGCCACCCCGTTCTGGATCCTACTACTACAATTACAAGGGGTTTCATAGCATTGTGCTGATGGCGGTGGTGTCAGCACGGTATGAATTCCTCTATGTTGATGTAGGGAAGAATGGCCGGATGTCCGATGGGGGATCCTTCATCCAGACGGAGTTTGCCCTCCGTCTCCAGAGTGACGACCTTGCATTGCCACCGGATGCAGGGAATATTGAAGGACTCCCCTTTGTTTTCTTGGCTGATGAAGCCTTCGGACTCGGACGGCATCTTATGAGGCCATTTCCACAGAGGACCCTGACCCCAGAGAAGAGTGTGTTCAATTACCGGCTGGCCAGGGCCCGAAGAGTCGTTGAAAATGCCTTCGGCATAATGGCCAGCCGGTTCCGCCTTTTTATGACTTCCATCCACTTGGCGGACTACAAATTAAACTATGTAGTGTTATGCTGCTGTGTGCTACACAACTTTCTGAGCCAAAAATCACATTCCTATATGGCCTCAGTTTTGCCAGAGGCTGGACTTTCCCCTGCAAATCCCCTTCCGGGCCTGGAATCTGCCCGTCTTGGCTTGCCCCCCCAAAATGCCCGTGTGGTTCGTGACAAATACATGGAGTATTTCACGGGTAGGGGGGCAATTCCTATGCCAGCCTATGTCTAAGTATCCCAATAAAAATCTTGTTTAAACCTTTAATTATTTGTTCTTTCCTGTCTCCTAGTTTGTCTTTGTGCATTTGTAGTGGCAAGTGTATTTTACTTTAGTAAATAACAACCAATTTCACTATGTTACCTTACAAAAGAACCAAATAAGCTTAGAGAGTATTATAAAAAGAAGCTACACGTTGTTTGTGGTCAAAAATTTTACTCTCTGCACATTTTTTTTTGTTTTACTTTGGGGTTGGCCTGGCCACAACCCGGCAAATTTTGGCTTATGAAAATACAAAAATACCACTTGCATTTCTAAAATGACAACATTGGATACCTCTGAGCAATCTGAGACATTCAGTTACACAAACTATGTCTCTATGTGCCCGTCCTAATATGGGGTCCTGCCACCCCTTGCCCAGCCCAAAATTCAATATGCACACATTTTTACTTTTTTGCAAATAGGAAGTTTACAATCCTGATCCCTATTGTCAACATGTGCTATCTGCCATCAGGGGTGATCAATGGACGTGTTTTGGGGGTGCATCCCCTTCCTCAGTTCACCGACTTTTGATACGAGGAAGGGGTTGCACCCACAAAAGACGTACATGGATATCCCCTGATGGCAGATAGCACATGTTCACACACTGTGTGCATATTCAATTTTTGGCTGTTTTGTTACTTAAAAAATTAGAAAAAATAGAAAAACAAACATGTAAAAACAAATGTGTTTGGATGGCTTATTGAATTCTCCCCAAAACATCGAGAATGTCTTTAAATGTTTGTTCCATCACATGGATTCTTTGTTTAATTAGGTCCAGTTCCGTGCTACATTCCATCACTTGCTGGATGAGGCGGAGGGCACTGTCAGCAGAGAACGGTGTGCTATCCTTCACAACATTTCCATCCCCTAAAAACCATAAAAAAAAATTAATCAAACTCTGCAGGCCTACCTCGCTTACCTTAAGCTGTGGTGTCAGATACTGACCTGTTGTGGTGACCAGATCCACAACGTCATCCACCTCTCCTTCCTGCACTTCTCCTTCCTCCACCTCAACTTCCTGCACATCTTTCGGTTGTGGATCTTTGGGAGTTTGGGGTTGCTTGGAAGTTGTGGGGTGCATGTGCTCCCTGGAGTGTCCTCCTCCCAGGCTTCTCTCCCCTATGAGAATAAAACCAAAGGTCTATTTATCACACTGTAAAAATCTCATTGTTAAACTTAAAACAGGATAAATTGTTTGGAAGTGGGGTACAAGTGTGTGTTTGTGCGGAATTTAAAGAAAAATGCATTATTTATGACCCCAAATATGTTTAGTATTCACATTTGGATGTAATTTTTTGGACATGGAGGCACCACAAATAAACTCTGATGCACCTGTGTGGGACACCCAAAAAAGGCGGGTCTGGTGGCCCACACTATAGTGCTCCAAAGTACAGATGTGGAAGCAGCTGCTGAGTGTCCTCTCCTTTACACTGATTAAAGTTTGCATTTCATTCTCCTTACAAACACATCATCTAGACTTAAAAATTATCCACAATACTTGGTCAAAAATGGCAGATGTCTAATTACTTTTGGGGGTCTTAAATAAGCGAAAACCGCGGATAGTGGCCGAACGAAGTGTCGGTAACGTAACGAACGATTACTGTGCCCAACCTAGTTCAAAATATTACATTTTGGAAGGGAGTACAATATGCTAAAAAAAAAAAAAATGACAGTTTCTAAAAAGATTAATAGCAGAAAGGTCGTCATTTTACTTACTTTTAGCGAGCATCCTCTTTATGATCCTCAACTGGTCTGGCTCCCTCAGTTTGAGGTCTGACCACCTCTTTCTAAACTGCTCATTTGAGCGTTTCACCCCGAACTTCGCCCTCAGACTCTTCACAACTTTAGTGAGGATTTTGGCCTTCCTTCTATTTGGTTTGATATACGGCCCATGCTTGGCATCATAATCAGCCTTGACCAAGATGTCCACCATCTCCGCCATCTCCGCAAAAGACATATTCGATGCCTTGAATCTCCTCCTTGATCGTGACGTGTCCTCGGTCTCCGGGCTTGTCTCTTCGCTAGTTGCGGAATTATCAGACACCTGCTGTAACTCCGCCATATCTGTCTGCGCGCCGAAAGAGAAGGGGCGGGGAAAAGATGTTAGTTAGAACGTCATGGGCGGGCGACGTGTGCGGAGCGACGTGTTCGAATTTGGACGCATGCGTGGTGTGTATATAGCAAACACACATGTGACTATAGTACGTTCGGTGTGCGGAGAGAGGAGTTCAAGTGACGGACGTGCGAACGAAGGTATGTGATTTTGTGAGACTTGTAAAAATTGTTGGCCTATACTGTCTTGAGATTGGTGGAGGATATATATGGTGACTAGGATGTGAAGGAGGTTAGACTGTTTGCCTCACATTATTTAAATATAATTTATTTTACTTGCAGATACAATATGAATGTCTTTATTAGCGACAAAGAGTTCCTGGCGGAATTTATTGACCGGGTAAGGGAGCTGCCGGCTCTGTGGGAGACCAAAAACCCCATCCATAAAAAAAAGGGGTGAGAAAAGCAGCGCTGGAGAAGCTGCTCCCATTTGTGCATACCAAGGTGCCCACAGCCACAGCAAAACAAGTGGACACTAAAATTGGGAGCTTGAGAGGTACCTACAGGACTGAACGCTCTAAGGTGCTGGCTTCTCAGAGGTCAGGAGCAGCAGCAGATGATGTTTATGTCCCGATTTTGTGGTACTACAGCAGGATGTCCTTCCTGGATGACCACATTGAGCCAAGGCCATCACTCTCCACTCTTCCCCCCAGACTTCCCTGCAGCCAACCTGAGCCTTCTCTGGAGCAAGAGGAGGCAGCCATCCTGGATGATCCTGATTTGTCCATCTGGAGCCAGGTATAGTATTAACTGAAAATGTAGTGGGATAAAATTAATGTTTCCCAAATATGTCAGGATGAGAAACATACATTATTTTGTATTACACAAGTGAAATCATGATCTGTAGACATTATTCTGCACTTAATTGTGTGGTAAATAGTCAAGCTGATGTAGTGGTAAATTTAAAGCAAGGATTTATGCATTTACATTCTAATTGCTTCCATCAGGATTACAAAGTTTGATGCAAAGATTAAACCAACATATTAAACTATGTTTCTTTTTCATACACAGGATGAAATCAGCCAGGAGGAGGGTCTGGAAACTGTCAGGCAGGAGGAGGAAGGGCCCAGTGGCAGCCAGGAGGTGGCAGGGCCCAGTACCAGCCAGGAGGTGGCAGGGCCCAGTGGCAGCCAGGAGGTGGCAGGGCCCAGTGGCAGCCAGGAGGTGGCAGGGCCCAGTGGCAGCCAGGAGGTGGCAGGGCCCAGTGGCAGACAGGAGGTGGCAGGGCAAAGGAGAAGCACCAGATCCCAGGTGCCTCCCATCAGGCTTCACAAAAGAGGCAGGAGGGACAGGACCACCAGTGAGGCAGCAATGGCCCTTATTAAAGAGGCCCATGCCACCCTCAAGGAGCCCACATCCCCTGAAGAGGCCATTGCCGGCCTAGTGGAGGCTAAGTTCAAGGTGATGAGCATGGAGCAACGCCTCCTATGCGAACCCCTGCTCATCACCTTGCTCAACAAGGGGGTGATGGAGCAAATTACCCCCAATACCGCCATATGTGAGGTGGCCCAACTGACCCAACCTCAACCTCCACCTCCACCTTCCTCTTCTGCCCCACCCCCTTCTGCTACACCTCCACCTTCTGCCCCACCCCCTTCTGCTACACCTCCACCTTCTGCCCCACCCCCTTCTGCTACACCTCCACCTTCTGCCCCACCCCCTTCTGCTACACCTCCACCTTCTGCCCCACCCCCTTCTGCTACACCTCCACCTTCTGCCCCACCCTCTTCTGCTACACCTCCACCTTCTGCCCCACCTCCTTCTGCTACACCTCCACCTTCTTCTTCTGTCCCACCCCCTTCTGCTACACCTCCACCTCCTCCTCCTGACAGGAGTACCCCTCCAGTGGGCCAGCCTCCAGCTAAACGAAGAAGGAAGGCTGCAGGAAAGGCTGCAGGAAAGGCTTCAGGAAAGGCTTCAGGAAAGGCTGCAGGAAAGGTTGCCAGGAAGAAGAGGAAGTGATGGCCTTGCTTCATTGTGGTCGCACTGGTCGGACAGAAGGCAGCCTGTTGTAGTACCACACACTTGGGACATATATCTCACCTGCTGCTGTTCCTGACCTCTGGGAGGCCAGCATCAGATTGTGTTCTGAAATGTGGGCCTTCTCAAGCTCCCAATTTTAGTGTCCACACAGGGTTGCTGTGTGCTCTGGGGTCCCTGGGATGCACAAATGGCAGCAGCTTCTCCAGCGCTGCCTTCTCTTTATTTAATTTATAAACATGAATAAATGTGTTTTTTGTTTAAGTTCATACTTGACTATGTGTATTTTTAAATAAAAAAAAACAAGCTTTGGAGTAAGCAGATACATTTGACTGACAATAAAAGGCACAGATATCACCCCCCCAAAAGAATAACTAAATCTGATTAGCTCAAAAACATGGTGTGAAATTTTAAAAATATAGATTAGAAAATTAAATGGGAGATCGCTATCAAAACATTGAGAAATTATAATTAACATCATTTTGAAAAATCTAACCATTTAAATTATTCCTAAAAACTTGCACGATATAATACACATAAATCTTATAAAGAGCAGCATGAAAAAGGTTAAAAATAAGGCAGAACTCTGTGTGAATATCAGCAGCAAAAGAAGGTCTCTCGTTTTGATTAATGTAACATTCTAACGAAGATTTCAATGCAGAACATTTAAACGATGAAATATTTATGAGCGTGACGAATGTGCTCTCTCCATTATGAAGGCTTGTTTTACCAGAAGATGCGCTCCCGTCTCATAGTTGCTTGTGAGCATGCGCGCTTTTGGAAGAGTCGTAAAAGCATACACACGAACCATTTTCTCGTCACAAAACAGGCCGACGAGAAACACGACGAGGAAATCTGGAATCCTGACGAGAAAATAGAGAGCAGGTTCTCTATTTTCTCGTCGAGATTCTCGTCAAGTTTCTCGTCGTAAAACCATACACACGAACGTTTTTCTAGACAAAAAAACTCTCGCGGCACTTTTCTTGACTGTTTTGGACGAGAAAATCGGTCGTGTGTACGAGGCCTTTATCTTGCACGGTATTTGCGCAATAATTTTTCAAACACCTTTTTTTTTTCACGAATTAAAAAATAACAAAACAGTAAAGTTAGCCCATTTTTTTTTTGTATAATGTGAAAGATGCTGTTACGCTGAGTAAATAGATACCTAACATGTCACGCTTTAAAATTGCGCACACTCATGGAATGGCGCCAAACTTCGTTACTTAAAAATCTCCATAGGCAATGCTTTAAACTTTTTTACAGGTTACTATTTTCGAGTTACAGAGGAGGTCTAGTGCTAGAATTGTTGCTCGTACTCTACCGCACGTGGCGATACCTCACATGTGGGGTTTGAACGGCGTTTACATATGTGGGCGGATCTTACATGCGTGTTTGCTTCTGAGCACGAGCTACCGGGGACAGGGGCGTTTTACTTTTTTTTTTTTTTTTTTTTTTTTTATTTTACTGAATTTTGTTTATTTTGACACTTTTTTTTACATTTTTTTTTTTTTTTTTTGATCACTTTTATTCCTATTACAAGGAATGTAAACATCCCTTGTAATAGGAATCATTGTGACAGGTCATCTCTCCTCCAGGCTGGAAAGCATGAGATTGGTGAAAAAAAATTCACTGATCTCAT
The DNA here is from genome assembly GCA_029206835.1 of Rana muscosa. NCBI lineage: Eukaryota > Metazoa > Chordata > Amphibia > Anura > Ranidae > Rana > Rana muscosa. The sequence continues at coordinate 522,954,003 of CM055118.1, read as the reverse complement.
GCTGACAGCCGCAATTGCGGCTTTGTTTACTTCCGGGTACCGGGCGTGACGTCACAACGTCGCGCCCGGGACTCCGACGGTCATAGAGATGACTGGAAATCTCTATCGTCGTGAGACGGCACCGGCCGATTCGTTCTCCGGGCCGGAGAAGCACCGGATGGCGGCGGGAGGGGGGGGATGTCCCCTCCCGCCGCCTATAAGAACGTTCAAGCGGCGGAACTGCCGCTATGATCGTTCTTATGGTGCGCAGAATCGCCGGCATGACAGAATGATATCTGAATGATGCCTGTAGCTGCAGGCATCATTCAGATATCCCCCCTTAAAGTCAAGGACGTCATATGACGTCCTTGGTGGAGAAGTGGTTAAAAAGACAGAAAATTAAAAATGCCTCTTTTTTCCTGACATGACTATTATAAACACATCTACACAAAAATACTTGATAACACTCTAGCTAATTCCTCACTTCTTCTCCCCCCCCCCCCCTTTTTTTTTCTCTTGGTTTTATTTTGGGTTTTGGTATTGTTTATGTTTTTGGTCTCTCCACTCCATCAGTTTTTAGATAATGGTTTGGCTACACCATAATGGTTTGAACGATGCTACCAGGAGACAAGGAAGCCTCTCTGGCCATAATATAACCTTTCTTAATAGGTTTTGTTATTAAGTATGTGATAAGAGCCACGAAGCACGATGTATATTGCATCCCTGTTTCAACAATCTTATGCTGAATGTCTGAGCATAATGTACTGTATGCTATTTTGGAAAATATTTAAAATGATTGTGTAGCGGGCATGTACTATTTAGGGGAAGCATCTGGGTGGTAGCATGACCCAGATGCACTGATTGGAAGAATAGGGCTGTATTCTGTTCGGGTGAGGACATCAGTGGTGCACAGTTCCCTGCGGCTCAGTGGGTGGCGCTGTCGCTCTGAGCCAGGGTTGAACCACTACTGCAGTGCCATACCCTTTGTGACCTCTCGCGGCAGCTGTACTGAGGGGCGGGGAACCCGCTGTGCTTGCTGGGAGAGGGTATAAAGGGGGCGGACATCTTCGCCACGAGGTCCGAGTCCCAGGCACCTTCAGCCTGAGGGCTGCTGTCTGTGTTCGGTGTTCAGGCACCCTTGGTCTGTACACGAGGAGTTCGTGTTCCATCCCAGACACCTTCTGTCTGGGGTGAGGTACTCAGCCGGAGGCCTGGGGCCCAGTATCTTCCGCTGGGTCCCGCGAAGGAGGGATCGTCCTAAGGTGCCCCGGGTGTTGGGCACCTGAATCCAGAGCGTAAGGGACCGGAGAGGGGACCCTTTGTGAAGCTGGTGCAACATATTGCCAGTGTCGGGTGGAGCTCCGGAGACCGCTTGGATGGATATCTTTCTCCAACAAGGGCCTATTCATACAGGAAGGTAATTCATGTTCTGTGACCGGTGGCAGAGGTACATCTAGTCAATTCAGGTCGGTGGCAGAGACCTGCTATTAGGCCTGTGGCAGGGACCTCAACAGTTCACCCGGTCGGTGGCAGCGACCAAACTCGCGGTCGGTGGCAGCGACTTTGCACCAAGCCTATTCGCCAAAGAGGGAATAGGAGAGTTCATTGTGCCTGGGCCTACTCGTATCCACACCCTGTTTGTTCGTTTAGAGTTCAACTGATACTGTTCATATGTGAAGAAGAATAAAGGAGTGTTGGACTTTTTATGGTGTGGGGCTCTATTACTGACAGTCAAACTTGCCCCCTGCAGGAGGGCCAGAGGCTCCATCCAAAACACAGGACTCGGAGGTAAAATAGTGCTGGCCTTCACCTGTACACATTAGAGGACATGGGCCCTAGTGAACCTCATCCTCTTCCCGCATACCCCTAGACAAGCAAGCCATTTTGTTTGCAAAAAGGGGACGGAGGGTGAGGCCGCTACAATTGGAACAAAAAAATAATAAAATACTTGATATCAGCAACCTACCAGAATATAATACTATGCAATATAATAGCATAACAGATGAGGTTATTAATGGTGGCCCAAAGTCAAATGCAAGTCTGGGGAGCTGTATGATAGAATGCGTGCTACACACCTGACCAATGCAATGCTAGCTTCATATTTCTTCCCGTAGTGACAATCAACAGAAGCCAGCGCTGGTAAGACTTGTTTTTCCCAACAATGTCACAAGAAGTCTTGTGATGTGATCACGCTCAACAAAGATCATTCTGTCCTCCTTTTGTTTGTTTATCTTGCGAGAAATTGTCTAGCTATGTTCCAATAAAGGAGCCTTCATATCTGCAATTTTGTTTATCGAAGATTCATGCTACTTCACATTTTAAAGGTATTTTTTAATAAATAACTTTTCTAAGTATCTTTCTAAAAGAAGAATGGGCCCAGTATGTATTGCTTCAAGGTAGCCAATCAGATTGCACTGTTCACTCTCCAACTGTTACTTTTCTTGAAACATGAATCTCATTGGCTACTATATGGCTCTGATACAGTTTTTCATTTAGGTACTGGGGGAAAAAAAAATACTGAAAAACAGAAAGAGGAAATCTATTCTGGTTTCACAATGCTCAGATAATTCCCAGTCCTAATGCGCTTCGTATGTATTTATTGTAACCCACCCAAGGTGGGAGCTGCACAGGCATTTCCATCGCCACATCACAGCTTGCCTCCTGCACCTGGCTATTAACTGACATGCCATGGGGGAGAGGAGGAATGTGATTGGCTGATGTAATTAAGCTCTGCCTGCTAAACTTGGAAACGTCAGAAGTCCAAGCCAGGGACAGTGTGTAACATTGGTAAAGATTAAGCCACCTGCAGCTTAAACAGACCCAATAGGCTTCAGGGAGAAACCCAGGACATGAGCCAGAGGAATGTCCAGGCTACCAGCTGGACGGACTGCACCAAAACCACAACATATGATCCAGAAAGGGAAAAAAAAGAGAGAAAAATTGTTCCTCGTGTCTACCCTACTACAGAATATTTGTTGAAGGTTTCGACCCCTCAATGGGCTCTTGAGGAATGAGGGAGGGAAAGATGATCCATCTGACAAGACTTAGCAAACAAAATGGCCATCTTGAGAGTTGATAAAACAAGAATGGTCTGGCCAATGTGAACAGGTCTGATGAAGCAAAAGATTCCCCCTGTTGTCTGACTCTATAAGTTCTAGAAAACTGCTGGCCAGAGATTCTGCTGACTAGACAGCCCGAGGAAGCCAAGTTGGTTTACAGAAAGTGGAATCCACTAATTTACAAAAGTTCCTCTGCTGATGATCCAGAGAAAAGGTGTCAGCTGTCCTTTTATTAAAAACACATGAATACAGTGTAAAGCCCTGTACACACGATCGGTTTTACTGATGAAAACAGTCCGATGGTGTCAGGGTCACCTGTGGCCAGGTGACAGATGCACACCGTAGGGGGACAGGAGTGCACCGCGAGGTAGTGAACCCTATGGCTGGCTTCTGCGGATAGGAAACTGGGTGGTTGTGGAAAGCGGGACCAGAGGAGCACAACCGGGATCCTAACGGAAGCTAGAGCCAAGATTCCCCAGGGCGCGGAGTCTAAGACCCAGCTGGTCTTCTCCAGGGCCTCTAGTGGTGAGGATGTTATGCTGCAGGCTGGGACCAGGTTGCGGCCCCTGGAGTTTCCTAGCTCACGCCCCGTAGGATAAGGGGAAAAGAGGGGAAGCAGCAGCACAAGATAAGAGAGAACCGAATAACAAGCTGAAGGTCAGGGGCCACAAGCAGACAAGGATAACGAAAGAACGAGCCGAAGGTCAAGGGTCACGAGCAGACATGGATAGTCGGGGACAAGCCAATAACGTAACAGAGAGACAGACGTAGCACACGGCAGGCAGGAACCCAAACACACAATGCCTAACAAACACGTTGATCAGCAAAGCAGGCTTGCAGTGCACAGGTTAATATAGTGTTCTGTGATAGGGCCTGGGGTGGAGTCAGGCTGGGAGGAGATTATAAAGGAAGCCAGGTGAAGGAGGTCTGGTCTCTAAGATGAACACATGAGGAGGAAGGTAAGATGGCAGACAGACATTAATGCATATCCATGACAGTACCCTCCCTCTTACGAGGCCTCCCCCTTCCCCGCCTGGGCCCAGGTTTAGAGGGAAACTTCAGATGAAACTCCTTTAACAGACGAGGTGCAAAGACCTCAGATGCAGTGATTCAAGACCTCTCCTCAGGACCAAACCCTTTCCAATGAACGAGGTACTGAAGAACGCCTTTACAGAGTCGGGAGTCCAGAATTTGACTGATCTCGTACTCCTGATTATCCTCAGAGACAGGCGCCACGGTAGGGAGAGGACGAGAGAATTTATTGAGGACTAAAGGCTTTAGAAGAGCAACATGAAAGGAGTTAGTGATTTTAAGGCTTTTAGGAATCTGGAGTTTGAAACAAACCGGATTCAGTTTAGCAGTTACCGTGTATGGACCGATGAATCGTGGAGCAAACTTCAGAGAAGGAACTCGGAGCTTGATGTTCCTGGTAGAGAGCCAGACTTTGTCCCCTGGCTGAAGAGAAGGCGGTTTACGCCTGCGGCGGTCGGCAAAGCCTTTGAATTTTTCAGCAGCTGCCCGGAGGAAATCATGAACGTGACCCCAAACGGAATTGAGAGACTCCTGAACCGAAGCCAAAGCTGGAATGTCTGGAGAACAGATCATGGGAAGAGGAAGTTGAGGGTGTTTTCCATAAACTGTGAAAAAGGGTGTCTTCTGCGAACTAGTATTTACATGATTGTTATGGGAGAATTCTGCCCATGGGAGTAGAGAGGACCAATCGTCATGGTGAGAAGACACAAAGGTGCGAAGAAAGACCTCTAACTCCTGATTAACCCTCTCAGTCTGTCCATTGGATTGGGGATGGTAAGAAGAAGAAAAATCCAAGACAATATTGAGGGATTTGCAAAAGGCTCTCCAAAAACGAGACGTGAATTGGACTCCCCTGTCGGAAACAATATGAGAAGGGACCCCATGTAGGCGGAGAATTTCTCGAATGAAAATGGGAACCAAGGAAGGGGCAGAAGGAAGACCAGGAAGAGGAACAAAATGAGCCATCTTGGAGAATCGATCGATTACCACCCAAATGACTGTATTATTCTCAGACAGTGGGAGATCGGTGATAAAATCCATGGCAATATGGGCCCAGGGTTCCTTAGGAATGGGCAAGGGCATGAGGAGACCAGCAGGAGCTTGTGTGGAGGATTTGGACTGAGCACAGACATGACAAGCTTTAACGTAGTCTTTGACGTCTGAGCGGAGATTAGGCCACCAGTAGTGACGACTGATGAGTAGGAAGGATCGGAGGAATCCAGAATGCCCTGCCACCTTGGAATCATGTCCCCAACGAAGGATCTTAGCTCTTAGCTCAGTGGGGACAAAGGTCTTACCAGGTGGAATTTTTGACTTCAGGGTGGTAGAGTGGGCAACAATGCATGAGGTTGGAATGATCGGCTCAGGTTCAGGGGCGGACTCCTCGTCCAAAGTGTCAAATGACCTAGAGAGCGCATCAGCCCGACCGTTGCAGGAACCAGGTTTGTAGGTAATCGTGAAATTAAAACGGGCAAAGAAGAGACTCCACCTGGCCTGTCTAGGATTCAGACGTTTAGCATTCTGTAGATACTGTAAATTCTTGTGATCGGTAAAGATCGTTATGGAGTGAGGGGAACCCTCCAAGAGATGACGCCACTCCTCTAACGCCAATTTAATTGCGAGAAGTTCCCGATCACCGATGGCATAATTCCTCTCTGCCTGAGAATTTTTTTTGGAGAAGAACGCACATGGTTGGCGTCTCTTCTCAAAGATTTGAAGAAGCACAGCTCCCACCCCCATTGAGGAAGCGTCCACTTCAATAAAAAATGCATTCCCAGGATTTGGTCTCCTCAAGAGGGGGCCAGAAACAAAGGCCTGTTTCAGGTTGTGAAATGCAGAGACAGCTTCGGGAGGCCAGTCTCTGGCATTCACACCCTTCTTGGTCAAAGAGATAATAGGCGCGGCAATGGAAGAGTAATTCCTTATGAACTGCCTATAATAATTAGTGAAGCCAAGAAAGCGCTGTGTGGCCTTGAGGCTAGCAGGAAGAGGCCAGTTGGTGATAGCCAAGACCTTCCCAGGGTCCATACGAAGACCCGAACATGAGACGAAGCACCCCAAAAACAGGACCTCAGAACATTCAAAGGAACATTTCTCCAGCTTGGCATAGAGATTGTTCTCTCTAAGACGTTGAAGTACAGTGCGGACATGGTTTCTGTGGACGAGCAGATTTTCAGAAAAGATCAGAATGTCATCCAGATAGATGACAACAAACTGGTACAGCAGATCTCTGAAGATTTCATTGACAAAGTTTTGAAACACGGCTGGAGCATTACACAGACCAAAAGGCATCACCAGATATTCGTAATGCCCGTCTCTAGTGTTGAATGCAGTCTTCCATTCGTCACCCTCCCGTATTCGAATGAGATTGTACGTGCCTCTGAGATCCAACTTGGTGAAAATGGAGGCACCCTTCAACCTATCGAATAGCTCAGATATTAAGGGTAAGGGGTATCGATTTTTAATAGTAACCGCATTTAAACCCCGATAATCGATGCAGGGTCTTAAGGTACCATCCTTTTTGGCAACAAAAAATAACCCTGCCCCTGCAGGCGATGAGGATTTCCGGATGAAACCTCTCTCCAGATTCTCTGCGACATACTCCGACATGGCCTGGGTCTCTGGGATGGACAGAGGGTAGGTACGACCCCTGGGTAGAGTTGCTCCGGGGACAAGATCAATAGCACAGTCAAAAGACCTGTGGGGAGGAAGCACCTCAGCTGATTTCTTACAGAACACATCCCGGTAATCGCTGTATGCAGCAGGAAGATCAGAAGAAACAGAAGTGGCAGCAACCGGAAGACTCTCCTTGGGGGTCACCTTGAGAAGACACGACGAGAAACATGAGGAACCCCAGGCCAGGATCTGCCCAGAGACCCAGTCCACATGTGGAGAGTGGAGCTGTAGCCAAGGGAGGCCCAATACAACTGGGGTAGAGGCCTTGGGTAGAATAAGAAAGGATATCCACTCCTGGTGGAGAATCCCTACCGACATCCTAATGGGTAGCGTCTGGAAGCGAATAGGGCCCCCTGGGAGAACAGTGCCATCAATTGCCGAGACTACCAATGGGGTAGTGAGAGGTGAAAGGGTAAGCTTCATAGAAGAAGCAGTTCTCCAATCCATAAAATTGCCAGCAGCCCCGGAATCCAGGTATGCAAGGGTTGACTGAGGAGAAGTGCCTACATGAAGGAACACCAGCAAGAGCAGGCGAGAAGGTGATGTTTCTGGGTCCAATACTCCACCTTCCAAATGTATTAGACCCGAGCGTTTCCCGGACGAAGCGAGCAGGAGTCACGAAAATGACCCTTGCCCCCACAATAGAGGCACAAGCCCAGAGTTCTGCGCCTAGCACGTTCTTCGGGGGTTAGTCTGGTCCGGCCCAGCTGCATAGGTTCTTCAGCAGGTAGAGGATGCTCCACGGAATGAAGGGAGGGGAGCTCAGACTGGCTAGGACCCAGAGAGTGCTGGCGTCTTTTTTCTAAGGACCTCTCTTGAAAACGAATGTCGATCTGGTTGCATAATGAAATTACATCGTCCAGACCGACGGGAATGGCTCTTCCCGCTAATTCGTCTTTCACTCGGTCAGAGAGGCCATGTAAAAAGGTAGCGACCAGGGCCTCATTATTCCAGCTCAATTCAGCTGTGTGGATACGGAACTGAAGAGCATATTGCCCCACTGAACTAGATTCTTGGCGAAGACGTAAGACAGCACTAGCCGCTGAAGAAGCCCGAGCCGGCTCTTCGAAGATATTACGAAAGAGCTTCAAGAAATCGGACAGACTGGAAACCACCGGATCGTTCCTCTCCCACAGGGGGGCAGCCCAGGCCAAAGCTTCACCGGAGAGGAGGGAAATGATATAGGCTACCTTAGCCGGGTCAGACAGGAAGCTTTGAGGCTGAAGCTCAAAATAAATTGTGCATTGGCTGAGAAACCCCCTGCAGGCCTTGGAGTCCCCAGAGAAACGGAACGGAGCTGGCAATCTTAGTGAGTGTGAGGCTGCGACTGGTGCGATAGGTACAGCCGCTGGTTGTACTTGGGGTTGCGGATTTGGGGTTCCCAAGGAGACCTGAAGCTGCTCGAATCGAGAAGCCAGATCCTGGAGGAATCGCATCACCTGAGTCTGATTTGATTCCTGGGTTTCAAGTCTGCGAACTATGCCCTGCAATGGATCATCCGCGGGGAGCGGGATGTCAGCCGGGTTCATGGCTGATCAAACTGTCAGGGTCACCTGTGGCCAGGTGACAGATGCACACCGTAGGGGGACAGGAGTGCACCGCGAGGTAGTGAACCCTATGGCTGGCTTCTGCGGATAGGAAACTGGGTGGTTGTGGAAAGCGGGACCAGAGGAGCACAACCAGGATCCAAACGGAAGCTAGAGCCAAGATTCCCCAGGGCGCGGAGTCTAAGACCCAGCTGGTCTTCTCCAGGGCCTCTAGTGGTGAGGATGTTATGCTGCAGGCTGGGACCAGGTCGCGGCCCCTGGAGTTTCCTAGCTCACGCCCCGTAGGATAAGGGGAAAAGATGGGAAGCAGCAGCACAAGATAAGAGAGAACCGAATAACAAGCTGAAGGTCAGGGGCCACAAGCAGACAAGGATAACGAAAGAACGAGCCGAAGGTCAAGGGTCACGAGCAGACAGGGATAGTCGGGGACAAGCCAATAACGTAACAGAGAGACAGACGTAGCACACGGCAGGCAGGAACCCAAACACACAATGCCTAACAAACACGTTGATCAGCAAAGCAGGCTTGCAGTGCACAGGTTAATATAGTGTTCTGTGATAGGGCCTGGGGTGGAGTCAGGCTGGGAGGAGATTATAAAGGAAGCCAGGTGAAGGAGGTCTGGTCTCTAAGATGAACACATGAGGAGGAAGGTAAGATGGCAGACAGACATTAATGCATATCCATGACAGATGGACTTTTTTTCATCGGACAAACCGATCGTGTATGAGCCCCATCAGTCTTTTTTCCATCGGTGATTAAAAATAGAACATGTTTTAAATTTATCCGATGGAAAAAAAGAACGATAGCAAATTACTATCGTCTGTGTGGAACTCCATCGGAGAAAAAACCCACGCATGCTCAGAATCAAGTCGACGCATGCTCAGAAGCATTGAACTTAATTTTTCTCGGCTCGTCTGAGTGTTTTACGTCACGGCGTTTGGGACGGTCGGATTTTGGACTGATGGTAAGTAGGCAAGACTGATGGAAGTCAGCTTCATCGGAAATCTGATGGAAAAATCCATAAGATTTTATTCCATCGGAAATCCGATCGTGTGTACAGGGCTTTAGAGGATGTACATAATGAACACAGTCATCTGGGATCAGAAGTCTATTTTACTGGCCTTGTATGAAAAAACAGGTGTAGAGCTATTGTCACTCATGTTTTCAGTGCGCACGGCAGAAGCCTTTACCCACTAGAGCTGCCCCAAGGGGACACCTGCAGAGTCATGGTCCCATAGAGCTGGTGTGCATTGACTTCTTGTGCTTGGAGTCTGATACAAGTGGACTAGGGAACATCATGGTGGTGACAGCTCACTTCACCTGATATGCAGAAGCTTTCCTGACAAATGATCAAAGCACTTCTACTGTAGCCAAAGTCCTACTGGAAAATGTCTCTGCTTATTATTGGCCACCCCAGAAGATTAACTCAGACCAAGACAGAGACTTTTAGAATTACACTTAAAGTGATTGTAAAGCTTTTTTTTTTTTTTAAATAACAAACATGTCATATTTACCTCGACTGTGCAGTCCGTTTTGCACAGAGTGGCCCCGATCCTCGACTCCTTGGGTCCCCCGGCGGCGCTGGTAGCTCCTCCCTGCATTGTATAACCCCTTAAAAGAAGCGCTCTCCCAGGGGGTTACCTTGCGGGAGCGCTCCTGAGTCCAGCATTTGCGTCCATAGATGCAGAATGCCGGACTCGGCCCCGCCCCCCGGTGCCCGCGTCATTGGATTTGATTGACAGCAGTGGGAGCCAATGGCTGTGCTGCTATCAATCTATCCAATCAAGAGCCAAAACAACGGGCAGAGGGGAAGAGCGCGTCTCCGGCGTGGGAATTATGGGGCTGGGGTGAATAAAAGGGGGGGGGGCGGTCAGTGACAGAAGTTTTTGCATAGGATGCATTAAGGTTAAAAAACACAAGTGTGTACATCCCCTTCAAGAGCTATTAAATATAAAAAGCAGAGAAACATTTTATCCTGTGAATTGCAAATATCTTCCTTTGAAGGTTGAGTGCTCCACTATGGAGTTTAGGACCCACCACCAGCAGACATAGTGTAGATTTACCCACTGTCTGGTGGTTAGTAAGGCCCTATAGTCAGCCTCATGTTTTTTTACTCTGAATTAGGTACAGTTTTGTTATAATGAGTGTTGTCATTTACTGCTTTCGGCATTGTTCTCCACTTGCCCAGTGTGAACTAACACCAGACCTATTTAGCTTACTGTTTTATTGACTTGCTCTGCTGTTAGCAAACTATATACTGCTTTTCTGTTTGTCTAGCCACTTCCTTTCTTCAAGGATTTTTGCTGTTTTTTATTAAGGCTCCATGTACACAGAAGCTGATAAACTGCAGTTTATTGGCGTTTAGGCGTTTTTTAAAAAAGCCCATTAACTGCACTCTATGTTAGCAGGGCCGGCCCTACCATGGGACCCAATGGGACCGTGGTACCAGGCGGCATTTAGGAGGGGGCGGCAGTCCAGCCGGCAAGATATTTTCATCAGAGTGACTGTAATGAGTGTGACATTCAGTCCGTGCAGAGAGCAGAGCGGATGCTGGTTGGCGCCGCCCGCGGTGCGCTGCCTGTGCGGTGCCGCTGCTTTCTCCTGCACTGTCTGTCTGGTTGCTAAAATTTCCTGCTGAGTCCCGACCGTCGCCTAGCAACCAGTGACGTCAGGAGGCCGCGGCCGCCCCAGCATCCACAGCGCTCAGCCTCCGCGCCAATCGATATTGCTCCGCCCACACACCTCATCCACCACCCACCTCATCCATCCATCTTCCATCTCCTGCGTGAGGGTTGGGAATGGGATTCAGTGTGGGACTCTGAGGAATTAATTCTGCTGTGGCTGTGCCCTGGACAGTGACCGTGTGAGCTGAGCCTGCCTGCCTCTCTGCCTCTCTGCCTCTCTGATAAAAAGGGTGAGTTAGGTGGGATATTTAATGTGGCTGATGAATGATGATCCTTGTATTGTAGATAATTGTACCCATGTTTTCCCTGTAATTAGAGCAAAACTTTATTCTTTTAACCACTTTGCGCCCGCGCTATAGACAAAAGACGTCTACAGCGTGGCGCTCAATTGCCGGGAGGGTGTACATGGACGTCCTCCTGTTTTCTTCCGCGATGCGCGCCGCCGCGGGCGCGCATCGGGGAAAAGCTGTGCCTGCCGTGTCACGCGGGTGCCGATGCGCGTGCCTGGCGGCCGCGATGTCCGCCAGGTACCCGCGATCGGCTGTCACAGAGCCAGGGACGTGGATCTCTGTGTGTGTAAACACAGAGATCCACGTCCTGTCAGGGAGAGGAGACCTCCCCCAGTCAGTCCCCTTCCCCCCACAGTAAGAATCACATAGCAGGGAACATATTTAACCCCTTCCTCGCCCCCTAGTGTTAACCCCTTCCCTGCCAGTCACATTTATACAGTAATCAGTGCATATTTATAGCACTGTTCGCTGTATAAATGTGAATGGTCCCAAAAATGTGTCAAAAGTGTCCGATCTGTCCACCGTAATGTCATAGTCCCAATAAAAATCACAGATAACCGCCATTACTAGGAAGAAAAAAAAATTATAAAAAAAATGTCATAATTCCATCCCCTATTTTGTAGGCGCTATAACTTTTGCGCAAACCAATCCTTATACGCTTATTTCGTTTTTTTTTTTTACCTAAAAAATGTAGAAAAATACGTATCGGCCTAAACTGAGAAAAAATATATATATATTTTTTTAAAATTGGGATATTATAGCAAAAATTAAAAAATAGTGTTTTTTTCATAATTGACGCTCTTTTTTTGTTTATAGCGCAAAAAAAAAAAACCCCGCAGAAATGATCAAATACCACCAAAAGAAAGCTCTATTTGTGGGGGAAAAGGACGTCAATTTTGTTTGGGAGCCACGTCGCACGACCGCGCAATTGTTATTCAAAGCGTGACAGCGCTGAAAGCTGAAATTTCGCCTGGGCAGGAAGGGGGTTATGTGCCCAGTAAGCAAGTGGTTAAAAAAATGCAAACTATAAAATGATTTGTATTGTTTTCTTGGTTTCTAATCAAGATGCAATGGTCATGAATTTTATTGGGAACAGGCATAAAAGAGGTTACTGCTGTGTTTCAACTCCCTCTCTGTGCAGGATAGATCATTGTCAGTAGAGGTGACATATGGCACATGTTCTTCTCAGGATGCCATTGCCTGCCCTGTATGTACAGCACAGAAATACAATTTAAAAAAAACATAAGGCTGCTTTCACACGGGGCGGGTGGGAGTTGACGGTAAAACACTGCTAGTTTTAGCGGCGCTTTACCGTTGTTTTAGCGGCGCTATTCGGTCGCTAGTGGGGCGCATTTAAGCCCCGCTAGTGGCTGAAGAAAGGGTTAAATGTGCCCGTGTAGCGCTGCTGCCGAAGCACTTTGCAGGTGCTTTAGCAACGCTACCCATTAATTTCAATGGGCAGGAGTGGTGTATACACCGCTCCTCCACCGCCCTATAGATGCAGCCTGCAGGACTTTTTTTTAACGTCCTGCCAGCGCATCATCCCAGTGTGAAAGCACTCAGGCTTTCTCACTGGGACTGCAGGGGAGGCGCTTTACAGGTGCTATTTTAAGCCCAAAAGCGCCTGAAAAACAAATCCAGTGTGAAAGGGGTCTACAGGCATTTTAGCGCTAAGAAGCTTTCACACTGGGGCGCTGCGTTTGCAGGATGTTAAAAAAAAAGTACTGTAAGCAGCATCTTTGGGTCACTTTAGGAGCGCTGTATACACCACTCCTCCACTCCTTGCGGGCGATTTTAACCCTTTCTCGGCCACTAGCGTGGGTTAAAAGCGCCCCACTAGTGGGTGAAATGTGCTGCAAATCCGACGGTAAAATTGCGGTATTTTACTGATATTTTACCGCCAATGCTATGGGCGTGTGAAAGGGGTCTCAAGGTTTCTTACCTTAATGCATTCTATGCATTAAGGTAAAAAACCTCCTGTGATGCAGCAGCCTCCCTTTTACTTACCTGAGCCTGTTTTTTCCCGCGACGGGGACGAGCACACCAGCTCCACAGCCTGTCTCGGGTCCTGATTGGATAGAATGATAGCAGCGCAGCCATTGGCTCCGCTGCTGTCAATAAAACCCAATGATGCAAGAGCCGGCTGGCGTGACAGAGTCTTACTGTCTGTGGCAGGATCGCCTGTCTGCACCCTGCTATATTTCTGTGGCTCCAGTGTTTACCGTGTTAGAAGGCAAGACCTTGTCATTACCACAATAAAACCATCTCCTGTATCATTGTCTGCACACAGTCTCTGACCATCTCCTGTATCATTGTCTGCACACAGTCTTTGACCATCTCCTGTATCATTGTCTGCACACAGTCTCTGACCATCTCCTGTATCATTGTCTGCACACAGTCTCTGACCATCTCCTGTATCATTGTCTGCACACAGTCTCTGACCATCTCCTGTATCATTGTCTGCACACAGTCTCTGACCATCTCCTGTATCATTGTCTGCACACAGTCTCTGACCATCTCCTGTATCATTGTCTGCACACAGTCTCTGACCATCTCCTGTATCATTGTCTGCACACAGTCTCTGACCATCTCCTGTATCATAGTCTGCACACAGTCTCTGACCATCTCCTGTATCATAGTCTGCACACAGTCTCTGACCATCTCCTGTATCATTGTCTGCACACAGCATTTGACCATCTCCTGTATATTTGTGGCGGGATCGTCTGTCTGCACCCTGCTGCCTGTCTGCGACTCCAGTGTTTGTTACCGTGTTAGCAGGTAAGAGCTTGTCATTACTGTCGTTTGACAAACATTTACTAGCCTGTCATCTAACTGTAGCACTGCCCCCGTAGGAGCTGCTAGTTTAGTTTTGGGCCTGCACTCTGCCTGTCAACCCCCAGAATTTGTCTCAATCCCCTCTGGCACAAATGGGCAATAATGTGATTGAGGACCCCAATTGGCTGTTAGGGACCTCAACAGTGGCGGTGCGTCCATAGAGGGCGCCGGAGCGCCGCCCCCTCTCGCTCCCGCACCGCCACTGAAAGACAATACACAGATTCATGCATTGCACGAATCTATGTATTGTCACCGCTGCCGCGCTGCCCACTATACATATGGCCGGCCTCCTGGTGAGTGCCGGCCATATGAATTAGAGCGGCGGCCGGCGGGGGGTGTAACTTGGAAGTGCCTATCAGAGCCAGCGGCTCTGATAGGCTTTCCGAATACAGCTCTCACGCTGTATTCGGCTTCCAAAAACTCCTCCCAGGTACGCACGGGGGTGCGTTCCTGGAAGAAGACTGTATGGAGGTTTCAGCCAATTTGGTTCACCGGATCTGGTTACCGGTAACCTGATTGGCTGAAGCGACATCGAGGGCGGGAGAACACATCGAGGACGGCGCGGACCGAGGAAGGTAAGTGCAGGGCTGGGGGGGGGACAGGCTGCATTTGTGGGACAAACTGGCTGAATATGGGGCACAAACTGGCTGAATATGGGGCACAAACTGGCTGAATATGGGGGACAAACTGGCTGTATTTGGGGGGAACTGGCTGAATATGGGGGACAAACTGGCTGAATATGGGGGACAAACTGGCTGAATATGGGGGGAACTGGCTGTATATGGGGGACACGCTGGCTGCATTTGGGGGGAACTGGCTGTATATGGGGGACAAACTGGCTGCATTTGGGGGGAACTGGCTGTATATGGGGGGGGGGAACTGGCTGTATATGGGGACACACTGGCTATATATATGGGGACACACTGGCTGTATATGGGGGCACACTGGCTATATATATGGGGACAAACTGGCTGTATATGGGGGCACACTGGCTATATATATATATATATATATATATGGGGGCACACTGGCTGTATATGGGGGCACACTTGCTGTATATGGGGGCACACTGGCTGTATATATATGGGGGCACACTGGCTGTATATGGAAACAAACTGGTTGTATTTGAGGGGGAAAACTGGTGGCGTTTGGGCACAGTGGCTGCGTTTAATGGGCACAGTGGCGGCAATTGATTTTTTTTTTTTTCAGTTTGTTTGCGCCCCCCCAAAAATTTTGAGCACCAGCCGCCACTGGACCTCAATGGTGTATACACAACAATATAGGCATTAAAAGTAAATGTTACCTTGGTGTTGTTCACCTGCCACTCAGCTGCAAAGACAGAGTTCCACACAAATTGTAGCTTAACCAAAAGTGATATGTTTACTTGGTAAAGAAATGAGATAATGATTATACAACAGGCATTCAATGCATACAGCTCCCTGTAAAAATCAATGAAGGAAATACCATTGGTTCAAAATACCTCTGAGATCCGATCCCGCTAACATAGACTGAGGGCCAGATCTGAGCGAGGGTTTGGTGGAGGAATCTCCCAGTGTGGTAACATCAACACTGGGGCACCTCTCTACCAAGTCTCGCACAATGCAACAGGAATACAAAATGACACAAACAGCTATTATTAAAGTAGTTGTAAACCCACTTTCTAAGCAAACACCTACAGGTAAGCCTAGATTAAGGCTTACCTGTAGGTGCATGAAATATCTCCTTAACCTACACGGTTAAGGAGATATTTGCATTTAAATGCGGCGACGGTGCCATTCACAAATTCGGCTAGGTCGCAGTTTTCGACGACGTAGCCGAATTCGACGGGTCATGCGCGCATGCGCAGAATCACGTCTTCGCCGCTCCGGCCAATCACAGCGCCGGAGCGGCGCTGTGATTGGCTGGTGCGGCGATACCCGGAACTAACATTCCGGCTATCGCCGCAGCGATGGATGCAGCTAGATGGAGGGACGCGGACTGCTTCGGGGGCCCCGATCTAAGGTAAGTGGTACATAATGAGCTAATATGCTAGTCATACTAGCTCATTATGCATTTCTCTTGCAGGTGGGGGAAAAAAAAAAAAACGAAAAGTGGGTTTACAACCACTTTAATATGCAAAATCACAGTTCTATTGGCTCCCCCTAGTGGATAGTTCAATTAATGCATGTCCTATAGCAACCACTTGTAAGGGTAGGAAACCAGATGACTATCCCTTTAAGAGCCAGGTAATCTTCAGCTAGTCACGTTGGTGTACATAAAGATTTGTAATCCAAAAGATAGGGTGCAGAAAGAACTGTTACTTGAAACACACGGACTGACAGTACAAGGGGTACTAGTTTCCCCAAGGTGTTGAGTTCCTACGTGCAGAGATGTAAGCACCCGCAATATAAGTGAAGCTTGTCACACTCCTGGCAGTCAGTTAACTAAGTTGATGGGCAAGTGCCCGCTCACCAGATGAGGCCTTGTCTTGCTGCTTTTCCTCTCAGTCCGGAACCCTCCGTCAATGGTCTGTGTCTCGGTGTCACGAGGCCCCTGGTCCTTCACCCGGCCGCCCTCTGGATAGCGGTGGACAAAAGGCTCTGGATGCTGCGAGCTGCAGACCGATCTCCCTCCGGTTGATCTACGAGACTGTTCTGCAGGGATCCCTCTTTGGCTATGCGATCCGCTCTCAGTCTCCATAGGCCCAGGCTTCTCTGGCCTAGGTATACTCACAGCAGGCCTTAACACAGGCCTCCTGCCGGCTTGAAGATGGCGTCCAGAAAGAGCGTGCTATACGGTGCGCTGGCTTTAAAAAGGTCCTCCCATCAGGCTCTGCGTGGCACACTCCCCTCTGGTAGCACAGTGGCCTTGTGGGCAATGTAGTCTCTGTGCTACTTACTGCAACGGAGTCTTTTTCTCTCAATAACTGAACCAAACAAGTTGTAACCAATTAACATGAGATAAACACTAAAGGGAGCCAAGCTCATATTTACAGCACAGACTGCAGTCCTTAACGATGCTTTCAATCGTACCACCTTGCTACATAACATTTGTTATCGTAAAATTGGACAACAATTTTCAAAAGGAGATTACTAGCGGTAAGAATTTCATACAACAGTCTGTCAACGGACAATCAATCCCCTTCCGAACATCGAACCGTGTGTACGAGGCTTAAGAGATTAGAACATAATTTTGCATCAGTGGTAAGACTGCATCTGGAATATGCAGTGTAATTTTATGCACCAGTAGAAAAGAAGGACATACTGGAAATAGAAGAGGTTCAGTCACTGGTTATCACAAGTACATAGGCAAAATAGCAAGTGATTTGGGGGGTAATGTAGCATGTGATTTGTCCTCCTGATACGCAGTGGCATAGTCCTTTTTTGTTTTTCTATTTTTTTTGGGCAGCAGTATACAGCAGCCATGTCTGATGGAAAGAAACGCATACGTCTTTCTGGTGCACAATATGCAAAGGTTCGAGCAAAAAAGGAGGCTTTTTTACTAAAGCAGAAAGGAGCCATGCTGAAATTTATTAAGCCAGGGAGTCAAGACAAATCTCCTATGGAGCAGGAGCTTCCATCTGAGGAGCCAACTGTTAACCCAGATAGTGAGACCCCTGGTGAAATGAGTCCTACTGCATCCACATCAGCACCTCAAAATGCTGAAGCTGTACATGTTCTGCAAGAGGAAAGTCCAACGGATGTGAGCATGGTGGAGGAGCTGGTTCCTGGTGACTCTGATTTCAGTTCTTCCTTTCTAGAAGACCCAGGGCTTTGGCCAAATATGACCAATAAACTGAGGGACTTCCTGGTAAAATACGGCCCACACCAGGTGAAAAGTTTCAACTTTCCAAAAGACAAGTCTGAACGCAAAAGAAGCTTTCACCGGATGCATTATTGGCGGACACTACCTAATATGGAGAAAGTGGAGAGACCGTGGCTGATGTACTCAAGGAGCAAGAATGCTGCATATTGCTTTTGCTGCAAGGTTTTCCAAAATGAACTCATTGCATCTGCTTTAAGTTCTAAAGGAACAAATAACTGGCAACATCTGTGTAGGAATTTGACATGTCATGAGAAGACCCTATCTCACGAGAGAGCATTCCATAGCTGGCTAGAACTGCGTACAAGACTACAGTTAAAGTCTACCATAGATGCAAAACATCAAGAGAAGATAGACGCGGACACTAAGCACTGGGAAAATGTACTAAAAAGGCTCATTGCCATTATTCGAGTCCTCGCTACTCAAAACCTAGCACTGCGTGGTACATCAGATAAGCTGTTTGTGCCAAACAATGGTAATTATCTTAAAATTGTGGAGTTGATGGGAGAATTTGAGCCAGTACTTAAAGAACATCTCAGAAGAGTAACCAGCAAAGAAACCCACATTCACTATCTTGGCAAAACTGTTCAGAATGAAATCATCCAGTTACTAGCAGGACAAATCAGACAGACAATTGTGGGAAACCTGAATGCTGCAAAATATTACTCTGTAATTCTTGACTGTACACCGGATATAAGCCATTCTGAACAAATGACTTTAATGGTGCGTTTTTTAACAGCAACAGACTCAGGTGTAAATGTCAGAGAACATTTCTTGGGGTTCATCGACATAGATGATACTACAGGATCTGGGATGACAAAGATACTTCTTGAGAAGCTTGAAGAAATGGGAATTGATCTTAAGGATATGAGAGGACAAGGATATGACAATGGAGCCAATATGAAGGGAAAAAACAGTGGTGTACAAACACGAGTGCGAGAGTTAAATCCCAGAGCCTTTTTTGTCCCGTGCAGTTCCCATTCTTTGAACTTGGTCATCAGCGATGCTGCCTCGGCATGTTCTGAAGCTTCTGAATTCTTTAATGTAATACAAAGTGTATATGCATTCTTCTCTGCATCTACCCATCGTTGGCAAATCCTAAAAGAACACCTTGGACATTCACAAATTACAGTGAAACCACTGAGCACCACACGATGGGAGAGTCGCATGGAAGCAGTGAAAGCTATCCGTAACCAGATTGGAAAAATTTATGATGCCATAACTGCTGTTATGGAGGATGGTACTTCAACAGGAGCAGCTCGTGGCAAAACACAGGCAGAGTGCAGAGGAATTACAAGGAATTTATGTGATTTTAAATTTCTTTGTGGTCTAGTGTTGTGGCATGATGTACTCTTCCATGTGAATATTGTGAGCAAAAGACTGCAAGAGATTGATGTTGATATTTCTGGAGCAGTTCAACAACTTCAGATGACAAAATCATTCCTCCAGACTTATCGATCAGATGAGGAATTTGAAAAGGTTTTGAAAAGTGCAGAAAAGATGGCAGAGGAACTTGACATTGAGCCGGTTTTTCACTCTGCAGACGTTCGAAATCGCCGCAGAAGAACCCATTTTGACTATGAGGCAGAGGATGAAAGCATCAGTGATCCTAAACAACAGATGAAAGTACATTTTTTTTTCCAAGTTCTAGACTCTGCTATCCAGTCACTGGAAGAATGTTTTTTACAGCTCCATGAACACAGCAATGTCTTTGGGGTGCTCTATAACATTCCCAAACTCAAGGATGCAATACCTGAAGACCTACTCCAGCAGTGCAAAAAATTGGAAAGCGTTTTGTCCCATGATAACATGCGGGATATAGATTCAAATGATCTTAATGATGAACTGAAAGCTCTGTCAAAATATGTCCCTACAGACTTGTCGCCAAAGGGCGTGCTGGAGTATATCTGCACAAACAATCTGACTACCCTCTTTCCAAATGCCTTCATTGCTCTGCGTATACTGTTAACACTCCCTGTGACCGTTGCTAGTGGAGAGCGAAGCTTCTCAAAGCTGAAGCTAATAAAAACATACCTGCGCTCCACAATGACACAAGAAAGGTTGGTGGGTTTGGCGACCATATCAATTGAACATGAACTAGCCCAAACTATAGACCTGAAGGAAGCAGTGTCTTTATTTGCAGCCAAGAAGGCACGGAAAGCACCATTTTGATTCAATCTGTGGTTGATTACAATATAGTTGATGTTGTCTGTCCATGACAAACTGTTTTGCCATATAATAGAACAGGGGTAGGCAACCTTTTAGTAGTACTGTTCCAAAACAAGATTTTGAAGTCCCATGCAGACTCACCAGAGCCCATGAGATGCAGTCTCACCAGAACCTATGCAGTCTCATCAGTGCCTATGCAGTCTCACCAGAGCCCATAAAGTCTCACCAGAGCCCATGATATGCAGTCTTATCAGTTTCTATGCAGTCTTATCAGTTTCTATGCAGTCTCACCAGAGCCCATGCAGTCTCACCAGAGCCCATGCAGTCTCACCAGAGCCCATGAAGTCTCACCAGAGCCCATGAAGTCTCACCAGTGCCCATGAAGTCTCACTAGTGCCCATGCAGTCTCACCAGTGCCCATGCAGTCTCACCAGTGCCCATGCAGTCTCACCAGTGCCCATGCAGTCTCACCAGTGCCCATGCAGTCTCACCAGTGCCCATGCAGTCTCACCAGTGCCCATGCAGTCTCACCAGTGCCCATGAAGTCTCACCAGTGCCCATGAAGTCTCACCAGAGCCCATGAAGTCTCACCAGAGCCCATGAAGTCTCACCAGAGCCCATGAAGTCTCACCAGTGCCCATGATATGCAGTCTCACCAGAGCCTATGCAGTCTCATCAGTGCCCATGAGATGCAGTCTCACCAGTGCCCATGCGGTCTCACCAGTGCCCATAAACTATATAACGCTCTGTAAAGCACTGTCTATATTTACAGCCAAGATGGCACATAAAGCACTGATAGTCAATTGATATATAGTTGAGTGCAATATTGTTGTTGTTCTTGTCTGTTGTTTATGACAAGCAGTTTTGCAATATCTTTTCACCATTTAAGCTATTTATATAAATAAAGATTTATATATATATATATATATATATATATATATATATAAAACAAAATAACACTGGAGTTTGTGGTTTGGATTTGAACGTAATGGTATGTTATGTAATTTTGCATATGGTGCTGTTGCATGTAACTCTGCTTTTCTGATAAATGTAATTTTACTTATCATGATATAAAATATAAATAAAATTTGGGGGGGGGGGCAGCATTTCATTCTTGGTCCCAGGCAGCACCATGTCTTGGGCCGGCGCTGTATGTTAGCCTATGTGTTCATGTACACATAACGTTTTTTAGCTTTAATGAGCAGTGGAGTTAATGGGATTTTTTCTGAACGCAAGAAATTCGCGTTTAAAGTGCCGTTTTTGGGCAGAAAAAAATGCAAAACGCCGAAAAACTCTCATAAACGCTGGCCGCGAGCATTTTTTATCGTTTTTTAGTCCATTGAAAAAAAAATTATATATTTTTTTTAAAACGAAAAAACGCTACATTGAAAAACGCTAATAAAAGCTAGTAAAAAAACGCTGATAAAAGCTAGCTTTTTCTGCTGCTTTAAAAACGACAGTTTTTGAGCTTCTGTGTACATGGAGCCTAAAGCTGAACTCAACTCTATCTGAGCAGCACAAATTGAAAAGCTATGTAATTAATTTGAATATTCAAAGCAAACTCATGCATCTGTTCATGCCTCCATGCTTTATTTTGTTAAGAAATTTCTTTGAAAAACACCCCCCAGTCATGGCCATCTTGAGTAAGAGCAGATGATGTAGCGTTGACTTCCTGGAATCCATCTGTCCTTAGCGCAAGCATGCAAGCAAGAGAGTGTGCTTAGCTGAGAAATCTCCTCTCCCCCTCCTCCAGATGAAAGAAAATTTGCCCATGAAGTCTCCTGGGATGTAAGACATCATTTTAGCCTAGGTAAGAAACCAGGAAGCAACTGAAAAGAAAAAAAAGTTTAAAACAAGTAAATATAATATACTTTCCTATCTTTATAAATTATATTGGGTCTTGGATTAAAAGTACCATTTCAGTCTTTGCAGATGACACCAAACTATGCAGTGGAATAACGTCCTTGCAGGATGTCTCCAACTTACAAACCAACCTCAATGCTCTGTGTAATTGGGCGACTGTGTGGCAGATGAGGTTTAATGTTGATAAATGTAAAGTTATGCACTTGGGGGCTAAGAATATGAATGCATCATACATACTAGGGGGAGTACAACTTGGCAGATCCGTAGTGGAGAAGGATCTGGGGGTTTTGGTAGATCATAAGCTCAATAATGGCATGCAATGCCAAGCTGCGGTTTCCAAAGCCAGCAAAATCCTTTCTTGTATTAAGAGAGGTATGGACTCCAGAGAGAGAGATATAATTTTGCCCCTGTACAAATCATTAGTAAGACCCCATCTGGAATATGCAGTTCAGTTTTGGGCACCAGTTCTCCAAAAGGATATCAGGGAACTGGAGAAAGTGCAGAGAAGGGCAACCAAACTGATAAGAGGCATGGAGGAGCTCAGCTATGAGGAAAGATTAGAGGAACTGAATTTATTCACTCTTGAGAAGAGGAGATTAAGGCCCCTTTCACACTGAGGCGCTTTGCAGGCGCTATTGCGCTAAAAATAGTGCCTGCAATGCGCCCTAAAAAAGCCGCTCAATAGTATCCAATGTGAAAGCCCGAGGGCTTTCACACTGGAGCGTTGCGCTTGCAGGAGCGTAAAAAAACTCCTGCAAGCCGCATTTTTGAGGTGCAATACGAGTGGTAAAAATACCGCTCCTATAGTGCCCCTGCCCATTGAAATCAATGGGGTAGCACCTCCAAAACGATCGTAAAACGCCGCAAAGAGGCGTTATTGCGAGTGTTTTAAACCCATTTTCGGCCACTAGCGGGGGTTAAAATCCCCCCGCTCGCGCCCGCAAATCGCGGCAAAAACGACGGTATAGCGGCGCTAAAAATAGCGCCGCTATACCGCCAGCGCATCAAGCGCCTCAGTGTAAAAGTAGCCTAAGGGGGGATATGATCAACATGTACAAATACATAAGGGGTAATATAGTGAACTTGGTGTTGAGTTATTCACTTTACGGTCAAAATGATATTATTTTTTATTTTTATTTTTTTGGTTGAACTAGATGGACTTGTGTCTTTTTTCAGCCCGGTTGTATGTAACTATGTAACTATATCTATTTACAAATGCTAGCAGCATAAAGATTAAAAATAGTTAATGATGCTGTCACTGTCCACTAAACCCTAATCATTGTGAAAAAAATTATACAAAAATAAATGATAAAAATAATCAAAAATATAAAATTGTAAAAAATAATAAAAATAAAAAACACCTGACACTGACCATTGTTCTACTGACACCATTTTTGATTGCATCTCAGATTAATAAAGGAGCCGGCTGGAATTTGGGAAGGGGAGGAGGCTGAGGGGAGGTTAATGACCAATGTTATTTAAAGGAGAAGTACGGGGAAAGCTCGTATGGCTGTACTTCTCCTATAGATCACAGGAGGGCAATCTGGGAGCACAATTTGCCATTTTCGCCCTGGGCACTAAATTACCTTGTCCCGACACTGACTGTAGCTACTGACTTTTAATAAACAGACACCTACCAGTCCAGGGATCCAGCGCTGTCCTCACCTTGGCTGGTTCTTTGCTGATCTTTGGGTCTTCACCATGTTGAGTGTGGGAAGCTGGCGGTGACCCCCAGTGGCTTCACAGCTGGCTCCCCACTACCTATGTGCGAGCCGTGCTACGCTCTGTGAATGGTCCTCCTAGTGGTGGTGGGGGGGACAACTTTGGCCAAAGTGGGACGTGGGAGTGGGTACCCATCAAAACTAGGTACCATCTCCCTAAAAATAAATTGTTTTCATTAGTGGCAGTGGAGGGGGTGGGGGGCGATGGGGAGGAACGGCAGAACTTCCAACTGTAAGCGAAGTTCCACTTTAATCCAACCTACCTTTTTACAGTAATAACAAACAAAGAGTGTTTTAATAAAGTCTTTCTCAATTTTATATTAACAAGAGTTGCTTACCATTGGGACCCACAAATGCTTCAAAAGCCTTTATGCATATGTAGCGGGGTGTTCCCCTTTAACGCAGAGAGACTACATTACCCAGAACCCCGTTCGGCAATGTTTCCACCGCAGAGACTCATGGGAGGGGTTATAAGAGGAGGAGGCGAGGCTGGGCTCGGCCTCTTTGGGACACGAGACTTCAGAGACTGATCCTCCTGTGCGGATGTGTCAGAGTGCAAGGCCTGAAGCCTGAGGTCTTGCGCAGCACCAAAGAGCCTTTCACCCCTCTGCGAGCCGGGGTGACATCTGACTTTGCTTAACTACAGCATTCGTTGGATCGGGGACCCGATCGCTAGAGACACTGTGTGTGTGTGTGACACAGTTGATGGAAGTTCCCGGACTGGGACCGCAGTCCGGGCGGGCGAGAGGGCGTATGCCCAAACCATATACTGTTACTGCTAATAGGCCTATAGACTGCCGTGGCCCACAAGTTGTTCCTGATACTTTCACTGAAGAACCTTATCAGAGCTGAACTCAGTTCGCATAGCAAAGTGTTTACCACATCTTTACCTTTCCCATTGGATTACAAATCATACTCTGTTAATGTGCACCACCGTAAAGACCTGCCAGTGAAGAAAAGAACATCATCCCCTATAGACTAAGTGGTAGATATCAGAACCAGGCCTGGTCAGTTTTCTAGTTTGTTTGGTTACTGCGCCACAGGACACCTAGCTAACGGTCGCCCACGTGGCGCACTTGTTGCTGTTAACTCCATATTCATAGTGTGTTAGTGTTGCAGGGCTCTGCATTATATATATTTTTGTGAACTGTGATAAATGTTAACCCCTGATTTTCATCAAAAGCTTAAGTAAATCTTATACCCGTTTTATGCTATTATTGTCTTGATGTTTAATTACTCATACAGTATAAGACATACATATTGCTGTCAGAACTAGCTGTGCCAGTAGGGGGTCGAGTATATTGCTGGGGGTTGGCGGAGCTGTCTTCAGGGCCCAAACTAAATCTGCGGCCTTCTTAAGTGAGGGTATCGCTACACGTGGGGGTTCTCGTCCGGGATCCTGATGCAGCAGGTGAACGCCAGAAGTGCCGGCATGGACCCACAAACAGTAGAAGCATGGTGCAAAGCCTCTAACGCAGAGCCAAACCAGTCGATAGTCATCAGCCTCCCTGGGGAAGAATGGTCGACTGAGACGGTAGAGGAGTTAATGAAGTCAGTGTCCCCAGATCACACACCGTGGGTGACGGAGATAAAGTCAGACCCAGACATCTCATATCAGTATGCATTAGTGGAGTACTGGGACGGGATGCCAGAGGCCTGTTAGCGCAAGTTTGTGCGGACGCCAGACAACAGAACCTATAGGTTGGCGCACGCAGTAACTGAAAAAAAGGAACCATTACCAACAGGATCACCGCAGGCTGCGGCCCGTACCCCACCGGAAAAAGGGGACAGGGCGACGCCTCCGGTGGCGCCTGCACCTGTCACTGCTATAGAGAGACTAGCTACCGGAGACTAAAGACATTCTCAGGGAAGCTCCCTGTCCCCGAAGGGGAAGAAGATTTTGACACCTGGGTGGAGCAGGCATTGCAGGCAGTAGAGGCATGGGAGGTGCCTGAAACACAGAAGAGGCAACGAGTGATGGAAAGCCTTAAAGGCGCAGCAGCAGTGAAAAGTTTTCAGTTTGGGAATGCAGATTGCACGGCTCAAGACTGTCTAGCCATGCTGCAAGAAGTGTTTGGTCAATTGGAAAAGGTGACAGAGATGGTCTACCAATTTAAACATACTTTCCAACAACCAGAGGAGAACCATACCCGACCAGTATACCACTCCAAGGATAGAGGATGCCCTACAGAGTTTGTCTGGAGCCAAGTGGTTCAGCGTTATGGATCTCAAGAGCGGGTACTATCAGATCCCTATGCACCCAGAAGACAAGGAGAAGACAGCTTTCATAACCCCAGTGGGGTTCTTTGAATTCGACCGGATGCCTCAAGGTCTGTCTGGAGCCCCAGCTACCTTCCAACATCTCATGGAGAAGACTGTAGGAGACATGAACCTTATTGAAGTCCTTGTATACCTGGACGATGTCATTGTCTTTTGAAGAACCCTGGAGGAGCACGAGGAGAGGCTGGAAAAAGTCTTGAGGAGACTCAGTGAGGAGGGACTCAAACTTTCGCCTGAGAAGTGTCGGTTCTACCAGTCTTCTGTGAACTACCTGGGGCACATAGTGTCTGAAGAAGGGGTGGCCACAGACCCAGAGAAATTGGAGGCAGTTACCTCCTGGCCATGACCCACCACAGTAACAGAACTCAGATCCTTCTTGGGGTTCTGCTCCTATTACAGGAGGTTTGTGGAGGGATTCGCCCGAATTGCTAGACCATTGAATGAACTGCTTAAGACTGAGGGAGAAGTGGATGACTCAGGGCCCAGGAAGCCGGGAGAGTCCATCAGAGATCAGTGGAATCAGAAGTGTGAAGAGGCCTTCCAGGCGTTGAAGAAGAGCCTGACGACTGCTCCAGTCTTGGCCTACGCAGACCCAACCAAGCCCTATGAACTACACGTAGATGCTAGTCATGACGGTCTGGGAGGAGTGCTTTATCAGGAGCACGAGGGACAACTGCGGCCTGTTGCCTACGTGAGTAGGAGCCTGACCCCCTCTGAGAAGAACTACCCCGCCCACAAGCTGGAGTTCCTGGCCCTCAAGTGGGCGGTAGTGGACAAGCTCAAAGACTACCTGTATGGGGCGGAGTTCACTGTGAAGACTGACAATAACCCCCTTACCTACCTTTTCACCACGGCCAAACTGGATGCCACTGGACACAGGTGGCTGGCCGCACTGTCTGGGTTCAACTTCAGCCTAAAGTACAGGCCAGGGGCTGGGAATCGAGACGCAGACGCTCTGTCCAGGAGGTCTCATGCCCCCACCAGTGACGTAGAAGATTGGACCCAAGTGGCACCGGACGGGGTGCGGGCCCTTTGTCAAGGAGCTGAATTCCAAGCCAGAGGAGGCTCCAGAGCAGAGGAAATAGGAGTTACCATGGTGGGAGTCCCCAAACACTACTGTGGAGTGACTCAACTGGAAGAAGACAACCTGCCGAGACTGTCCAAGAAGGAGTTGAGGTGTGACCAATTGGAAGACCCCATGGGGAGATTGGTCCTGGAGGCCCTGGAGAATCAGGATCCAAACAGACTCCTGCGTCATCCCTCAAAGGAAGCTCGCCTGTTGAGTAAAGAATGGGACAGGTTGCAGGTACATCAGGGAGTGGTCTACCGAAGGGGCCCCTCTGATGACTCAGAAGATAAGTGGCAACTGTTCCTCCCAGAGAAGCATCGAGAGACTGTTCTGGTTGCCCTGCATGACAATCATGGCCACCTAGGGGCTGAAAGGACCTTTCAACTTGTCAGAAGTCGGTTCTATTGGCCCTGCATGAGGGCAGAGGTAGAAGAGTACTGCCACTCATGTGCACGATGCATCCAGAGGAAGACTTTACCCCATCAAGCTGCCCCAATGGACCATCTACAAAGTCAAGGCCCAATGGATCTGGTATGCATTGATTTTCTCTGCCTCGAACCCGACCTGAGTGGACTAGGAAATGTTCTGGTGATAACCGACCATTTCACCCGGTATGCCCAAGCTTTCCCAACCAAAGATCAGAAGGCCTCCACCGTAGCCAAGGTACTTATGGAGAAGTACTTTGTCCATTATGGGCTGCCCCAGCGACTTCATTCAGATCAAGGAAGAGACTTTGAGAGTAAACTGATCTGGAAACTCCTGGATTTGTTGGGAATCAAGAAGACTCGAACTACACCTTACCACCCACAGGGAGATGCTCAACCGGAAAGGTTTAACCGAACCTTGCTTAACATGTTGGGGACTCTGGAAAGTGAGAAAAAGCAACATTGGAGCAAACACATAGCAGCCCTAGTACATGCTTACAATTGCACCATTAGTGATGCGACAGGCTACTCCCCATATCGACTCATGTTTGGGAGAGAGGCGAGACTACCTGTAGACTTGGCCTTTGGCACTTCTCTGGACCATTCCTCAGCCACATCTCACAAAGGATATGTGGACAGGCTCAGACACAGCCTGAAAGTAGCCTATGAACAAGCTCAAGCGGCCTCAGACCAAAGGGGAGCTCGAAACAAAAGAAACTTCGACTTGAAGGTCCGGGTGCAGGACTTACAGCCCGGGGACCGAGTATTGCTACGCAATCTGGGGGTCCCTGGAAAACACAAACTTGCAGACAGATGGAGATCTGAACCCTATGTCATCTGCAGGAAGCTGCCGGGCCTACCTGTCTACAAGTTGAAGCCAGAAGGAAAGGTAGGACCACTGAAGACGTGGCATCGAAACCACCTGCTCCCACTTGCTGAGGCAGTTAGGATACCTCCCGTGAGAGACTCCCCTGAACCGGTCTCTATCCTGGATACTCCTAGGCCGAACACTCGGTCGCAGACCTCCCGAACCGAAGATGGAGTGGCCTCTCAACTTAGTGAAAGTGAAGAAAGAGAACTTGATTGGCTGTGGCCTTCCCCAACTCTGGGAACTTCTACTATAGATCTTCCAACCACTGAAGACACTCCAGATGGAACACTGAACCCAGAAGCCACAGAGTTCATCCCATCTAGTCCTTCAACAGATTACTGGGAAGATGCCCATGATAGTTGCTCAGAGGAAGAGGAGCCTGTGGCACCAGAGCCAGAAATCCCAAGAGAGCAAAGGGCTCGAAGAGTCATCCGGCCTCCTAGGAAGCTGACCTACCCACAAATGGGGAATAGCTCAGAGGACACTGTAGTTACCGCTAGGAGGAATGCTGAAAATCCGGATCCCTCCACTGTCCATTTAGTGGAGGGCAACCCCAACTCACTCTCTGGCACAGTTAGGCAGGCCACCCATGATAATGTGACCTGTGGGCAAGGGAATTCTACCCCTCAGTTTTGGTGGGAATTCCCTATGCCAACATCGTTTGCAGAATTAACTAGAGTTGTACATAGTCTTTGTTAAGGTTTATCTTTGGGGACCAAAGAGTTTAAGTGGGGGGAGTGTGTAGCGGGGTGTTCCCCTTTAACGCAGAGAGACTACATTACCCAGAACCCCGTTCGGCAATGTTTCCACCGCAGAGACTCATGGGAGGGGTTATAAGAGGAGGAGGCGAGGCTGGGCTCGGCCTCTTTGGGACACGAGACTTCAGAGACTGATCCTCCTGTGCGGATGTGTCGGAGTGCAAGGCCTGAAGCCTGAGGTCTTGCGCAGCACCAAAGAGCCTTTCACCCCTCTGCGAGCCGGGGTGACATCTGACTTCGCTTAACTACAGCATTCGTTGGATCGGGGACCCGATCGCTAGAGACACTGTGTGTGTGTGTGTGACACAGTTGGTGGAAGTTCCCGGACTGGGACCGCAGTCCGGGCGGGTGAGAGGGCGTATGCCCAAACCATATACTGTTACTGCTAATAGGCCTATAGACTGCCGTGGCCCACAAGTTGTTCCTGATACTTTCACTGAAGAACCTTATCAGAGCTGAACTCAGTTTGCATAGCAAAGTGTTTACCCCATCTTTACCTTTCCCATTGGATTACAAATCATACTCTGTTAATGTGCACCACCGTAAAGACCTGCCGGTGAAGAAAAGAACATCATCCCCTATAGACTAAGTGGTAGATATCAGAACCAGGCCTGGTCAGTTTTCTAGTTTGTTTGGTTACTGCGCCACAGGACGCCTAGCTAACGGTCGCCCACGTGGCGCACTTGTTGCTGTTAACTCCATATTCATAGTGTGTTAGTGTTGCAGGGCTCTGCATTATATATATTTTTGTGAACTGTGATAAATGTTAACCCCTGATTTTCATCAAAAGCTTAAGTAAATCTTATACCCGTTTTATGCTATTATTGTCTTGATGTTTAATAGGGATGAGCTTCGTGTTCGAGTCGAACATACGTTCGACTCGAACATCGGCTGTTCGATCGTTCGACGAAGATCGAACGATTTGGGCCGTTCGCGCCAAATTCGAGTGACGCGAACGGCCCACAATGCACTACGCCATCGCAGTGTCATCCAGGCACTGTGATTGGCCAAGCATGCACTGTGACCCCGCATGCTTGGCCAATCACAGCGCCGGCAGCGAGGAGAGCAATGATTGGCCACAGGCAGGATGCCTGTGGCCAATTATTGCTAAGGGTGTTTAGTACACGCCCCACACTATAAAAGGCCGCCAGCACGGCGGCCTAGTGTAGTGTGTTCCGGAGCAGGGAAAGAGAAACATAGGCAGGGACAGTGACATTTATTTTTTTCTTGCTTAACCTGGATTCCTTTAGTTTAGGGAAAGAGAAGGATAGGTAGGGAGAGTGTCAGTGTGTTTTACTGTGCGAATCCTTGTTTCTAGGGACAGGGAAGGACAGTGAGGGAATTCTCCTTGTGCTATAGTGTGCTTTAAAAAAACATTTTTTCTAGGGACAGAAAACTATAGGTAGGGAGAGTGTCAGTGTGTTTTACTGTGCGAATCCTTGTTTCTAGGGACAGGGAAGGACAGTGAGGGAATTCTCCTTGTGCTATAGTGTGCTTTAAAAAAACATTTTCTCTAGGGACAGAAAACTATAGGTAGGGAGAGTGTCAGTTTCTTTCACTGTGATAATCCTTGTTTCTAGGGACAAAGAAGGAAAGTGAGTGAAATTCTCCTTGTGCTATAGTGTGCTTTAAAAAAACATTTTTTCTAGGGACAGAAAACTATAGGTAGGGAGAGTGTCAGTGTCTTTTACTGTGCGAATCCTTGTTTCTAGGGACAGGGAAGGACAGTGAGGGAATTCTCCTTGTGCTATAGTGTGCTTTAAAAAAAAAATTTTTCTAGGGACAGAAAACTATAGGTAGGAAGAGTGTCAGTTTCTTTCACTGTGATAATCCTTGTTTCTAGGGACAAAGAAGGAAAGTGAGTGAAATTCTCCTTGTGCTATAGTGTGCTTTAAAAAAACATTTTTTCTAGGGACAGAAAACTATAGGTAGGGAGAGTGTCAGTGTCTTTTACTGTGCGAATCCTTGTTTCTAGGGACAGGGAAGGACAGTGAGGGAATTCTCCTTGTGCTATAGTGTGCTTTAAAAAAACATTTTTTCTAGGGACAGAAAACTATAGGAAGGAAGAGTGTCAGTTTCTTTCACTGTGATAATCCTTGTTTCTAGGGACAAAGAAGGAAAGTGAGTGAAATTCTCCTTGTGCTATAGTGTGCTTTAAAAAAACATTTTTTCTAGGGACAGAAAACTATAGGTAGGGAGAGTGTCAGTGTCTTTTACTGTGCGAATCCTTGTTTCTAGGGACAGGGAAGGACAGTGAGGGAATTCTCCTTGTGCTATAGTGTGCTTTAAAAAAACATTTTTTCTAGGGACAGAAAACTATAGGTAGGAAGAGTGTCAGTTTCTTTCACTGTGATAATCCTTGTTTCTAGGGACAAAGAAGGAAAGTGAGTGAAATTCTCCTTGTGCTATAGTGTGCTTTAAAAAAACATTTTTTCTAGGGACAGAAAACTATAGGTAGGGAGAGTGTCAGTGTCTTTTACTGTGCGAATCCTTGTTTCTAGGGACAGGGAAGGACAGTGAGGGAATTCTCCTCGTGCTATAGTGTGCTTTAAAAAAAAAAAATTCTAGGGACAGAAAACTATAGGTAGGGAGAGTGTCAGTGTCTTTTACTGTGCGAATCCTTGTTTCTAGGGACAGGGAAGGACAGTGAGGGAATTCTCCTTGTGCTATAGTGTGCTTTAAAAAAACATTTTTTCTAGGGACAGAAAACTATAGGTAGGAAGAGTGTCAGTTTCTTTCACTGTGATAATCCTTGTTTCTAGGGACAAAGAAGGAAAGTGAGTGAAATTCTCCTTGTGCTATAGTGTGCTTTAAAAAAACATTTTTTCTAGGGACAGAAAACTATAGGTAGGGAGAGTGTCAGTGTCTTTTACTGTGCAAATCCTTGTTTCTAGGGACAGGGAAGGACAGTGAGGGAATTCTCCTTGTGCTATAGTGTGCTTTAAAAAAACATTTTTTCTAGGGACAGAAAACTATAGGAAGGAAGAGTGTCAGTTTCTTTCACTGTGATAATCCTTGTTTCTAGGGACAAAGAAGGAAAGTGAGTGAAATTCTCCTTGTGCTATAGTGTGCTTTAAAAAAACATTTTTTCTAGGGACAGAAAACTATAGGTAGGGAGAGTGTCAGTGTCTTTTACTGTGCGAATCCTTGTTTCTAGGGACAGGGAAGGACAGTGAGGGAATTCTCCTTGTGCTATAGTGTGCTTTAAAAAAACATTTTTTCGAGGGACAGAAAACTATAGGTAGGAAGAGTGTCAGTTTCTTTCACTGTGATAATCCTTGTTTCTAGGGACAAAGAAGGAAAGTGAGTGAAATTCTCCTTGTGCTATAGTGTGCTTTAAAAAAACATTTTTTCTAGGGACAGAAAACTATAGGTAGGGAGAGTGTCAGTGTCTTTTACTGTGCGAATCCTTGTTTCTAGGGACAGGGAAGGACAGTGAGGGAATTCTCCTTGTGCTATAGTGTGCTTTAAAAAAACATTTTTTCTAGGGACAGAAAACTATAGGTAGGAAGAGTGTCAGTTTCTTTCACTGTGATAATCCTTGTTTCTAGGGACAAAGAAGGAAAGTGAGTGAAATTCTCCTTGTGCTATAGTGTGCTTTAAAAAAACATTTTTTCTAGGGACAGAAAACTATAGGTAGGGAGAGTGTCAGTGTCTTTTACTGTGCGAATCCTTGTTTCTAGGGACAGGGAAGGACAGTGAGGGAATTCTCCTTGTGCTATAGTGTGCTTTAAAAAAACATTTTTTCTAGGGACAGAAAACTATAGGTAGGGAGAGTGTCAGTGTGTTTTACTGTGTGAATCCTTGTTTCTAGGGACAGGGAAGGACAGTGAGGGAATTCTCCTTGTGCTATAGTGTGCTTTAAAAAAACTTTTTTTCTAGGGACAGAAAACTATAGGTAGGAAGAGTGTCAGTTTCTTTCACTGTGATAATCCTTGTTTCTAGGGACAGGGAAGGACAGTGAGGGAAATTCTCCTTGTGCTATAGTGTGCTAAAGCATTCCTCATCAACCATCCTTGAAATCCTTGTTTTTTTGGACAGTCAGGGAAATTGTCGTTGTGCTATTCTGTGCAAAAGCAATCATCCTCAACCATATTTAGAAATCCTTAAGTAAAGGGACAGAGAAGGACACCTGAAGGTAGCCCTTATTGCTTTTTTCCCATCTCCCTGCAGGCCATCTATTAGAATGTCTGGAAGGCAAACAAGGAGAGGCAGACAGTCAGGAGGCAATAAAAGAGGGCAAGCAGGCTCTGTGTCTGGGGGCAACAGTGCTGGTCGTGGACGCGGTGCATTGTCATCAGCACATGGCCATGGGACACGCTTGTCCTTCTTTTCGGCAGCTGGACATGTTGAGCCACATCATGCCGAAGACTTGGTAGAGTGGATGACCAAGCCCTCCTCCTCCTCCTCATCCTCTCTCACCCAGGCTCAGGGTACTGGAAAAGCAGCTGCCAAAGCGTCCTCTTCCCTGGTATCAATGTCAGACTCATCATCAGTCACTCCTTCCCTAGACCCACCATGTCCTCCTCCTGAGGAGTCCCCCGAACTGTTTGAGCACAGTGTTGGGTACATGCTCCAGGAGGATGCCCAGCGTTTCGAAAGGTGTGATGATGAAACCCAGCTACAGGAAGGCAGTAGCATGAGAGCAGACAGAGGGGATGCTCAAGAAGGACACCAATCTGGCAGTCATGTTCCAGCAGCTGCAGCATACTGCCAGATTGGCTCCAGTGATGAGGAGGGAGGGGATGATGAGGTCACTGACTCCACGTGGGTGCCTAATAGGAGAGAGGAGGAGGAGGAGGATGAGGAGGAGGCACATCTCCAACGAGGCAGGATGCCCTTTGGTGGCCAGCGTAAGGGCAGTACACCGACGGAATCACACCGCAGAGCTCCGCCTGTGCAGGGCGCTGCCTCTGCCCGTCATTCAAAAAGTTCTTTGGTGTGGGCCTTTTTTGAGGCTAGTGCATCAGATCGCACAGCTGCTGTTTGCAACATATGTCTCAAGCGTATATCGCGTGGCCAAAACATCAGCCGCTTGGGTACCACATGCCTGACCAGACATATGTTGACCTGCCATGCAGCTCGTTGGCAAGTCTACCTCAAAGACCCACACCAAAGAACAAAGCGGACCTCTCCTTGCACCGCATCAGCTGGGATCTCCAACCCCACTATAACTTCAGTCCTCTCTGAAACATGCACTGAGAGGAATGAAGGTGTAGAATTAGGTGTGTCACAGCCAAGTACTTGCGGCCACTCTGCTAGCAGTACACCGACGTCCGATTCTAGCAGGCAAATTTCCCTGCCCCAGCTGCTGGACCGTCGAAAGAAGTTCACTCCCAGCCATCCACATGCCCAGCGGTTGAATGCTAGCTTGGCTAAATTGCTAGCGCTTCAACTGCTGCCTTTTCAATTGGTAGACTCGGCCCCCTTCCGTGAGTTTGTGCAATGTGCGGTTCCTCAGTGGCAGGTTCCCAAACGCCACTTTTTCTCACGGAAGGCTATTCCGGCTCTCTACCGGCATGTGGAAGGCAATGTCTTGGCCTCGCTGGACAGGGCGGTCAGCGGTAAGGTGCATATTACCGCTGACTCATGGTCCAGCAGGCATGGACAGGGACGTTACCTTTCTTTCACGGCCCATTGGGTCACTCTTTTGGCAGCTGGGAAGGATGCAGGACAAGGTGCAGTAGTGTTGGAGGTTGTTCCACCGCCACGCCTCCAAAATGCTACTACTGGTTGTGACACACCTCTCTCCTCCACCCCTCCTCTTCTTCTTCCTCCGTGGCCTCTTCCTGTGGTTTGTCCTCGGAACCAGCGGTGCTCCGTAGGCGTTCAAGGGGCTACGCAAGTACGCAGGCAAAAAGATGCCATGCCGTGCTTGCGCTGGTGTGTTTGGGGGACAGAAGCCACACTGGGGCAGAGGTCCTGTCTGCTCTGCAGGGCCAGGCCGAGAGGTGGTTGACGCCACGCCAGCTTAAGCCAGGAATGGTGGTTTGCGACAATGGCACCAACCTCCTCTCCGCCCTCCGACAGGGACAACTGACCCATGTGCCCTGTGTGGCTCACGTCCTTAACCTGGTGGTGCAGCGGTTCTTGGGCAGGTACCCGGGCTTACAGGATGTCCTGAGGCAGGCCAGGAAAGTCTGTGTGCATTTCCGCAGATCTTATAATGCCAGTGCTCGCCTGGCTGAGCTGCAAAAGGAGTTGAACCTGCCCAAGAACCGCCTTATATGTGACATGCCCACCAGGTGGAACTCAACGTTGGCCATGCTGCAGCGGCTGCACACGCAGCAGAGGGCCATCAATGAGTACCTGTGCAACTACGGCACCAGGACAGGGTCAGGGGAGCTTGTTTTTTTTTCTCCACGCCAGTGGGGCATGATCAGGGATGCATGCACTGTCCTGGCACCATTTGAGGAGGCCACGAGGATGGTGAGCAGTGACAGTGCATGCATCAGTGACACTGTACCTCTTGTCCACCTGTTGGAGCACACGCTGCGTGGAATAATGGACAGGGCACTTGAGGCAGAACAGAGGCAGGAAGAGGAGGACTTCCTTGCCTCTCAAGGCCCCCTTTACCCAGACAGTGTTCCTTCTGTCCCACCCATCGCACAGGAAGAGGAGGAGGAGGAGGAGGAGGAGGATTGTGTCAGCATGGAGGTGGAGGCTGGCACTCAGCATCATCAGCAGCAGTCTTTTAGGGATGATTTACAGTCCCAAGAAACCAGTGGACTTGTACGTGGCTGGGAGGAGGTGGCTGCGGATCATGTCGTCCTTAGTGACCCAGAGGACTCCGGAGCGAATGCCTCAGCAAACCTACGCTGCATGGCCTCCCTGATCCTGCAAAGTCTGCGGAAGGATCCTCGTATTCTTCGGATCAAGGAGAGGGACCATTACTGGCTGGCCACTCTCCTTGATCCACGGTACAAGGGTAAAGTTGCGGACCTTATGTTACCGTCGCAGAGGGAGCAGAGGATGAGACAACTCCGGGAGGCCTTGCAGAAAGGTCTGTGCAACGCGTTCCCAGAGACTGGGAGGTTACAAACTCCTGGTCCTGGACAACGAGTTGCTGAGGCTTCGGCCAGTCAAAGAAGGAGCGGTGGGGAAGGTGGCCGTCTGACCGATGCGTTCAGACAATTCTTTAGTCCGCAGCCCCAAAGTATGATCGGTTCCAGCAACCATCGCCAGCGTCTGATAAACATGGTGCAGGAATATCTAGGGGCAAGGTCAGACTTGGACACCTTCCCCACCGAAAATCCTCTGGCTTACTGGGTCTTGAGGATGGATCACTGGCCAGAGCTTGCACAGTATGCAATTGAGCTACTGGCCTGTCCTGCATCCAGCGTTCTTTCGGAACGCACATTCAGTGCTGCTGGAGGATTTGTCACGGATCACAGGGTGCGCCTGTCCACCGACTCGGTTGATCGACTGACTTTCATCAAGATGAACCAGTCTTGGATCACCACCAGCTACCACACACCTGATGCTGATATAACAGACTAATTGATTTTAACATGTCACATCCCTTCAAGACTGATGCTGATGCTGAGTGCCTGTGCTGTTATGTTGACTGGCTATCCTCCTCCTCCGAGTCCTCAATGATACAATTGATGATGATAGCTTGGAAGATCATTTTTGTTTATGGGTGCCGCCACCAGTGGCTAAGGCCCAATTTTTCAGCCCCTGTTTTACAAGGGCGTGTAATTACAATTTTTTTAGCAATAATTTGCCATAGGGCTCATTGCTGTGCTCCAAGTACAGTATCTGTGAGGGGTTGGAGTGTTGTGGCACCAGTGCCTAAGGCCCAATTTTTCAAGCCCCTGTTTAACAGGGGCGTGTCATTACAATTTTTGAAGCAATACTTTGCAACAGGGCTCATTGCTGTGCTCCAAGTACAGTATCTGTGAGGGGTTGTAGTGTTGTGCCACAAGTGCCTAAGGCCCAATTTTTCAGCCCCTGTTCAACGGGGGCATGTAATTACAATTCTTGATCTAATAATTCACAGCAGGGCCCATTGCTGCACCCACCAAGAGTAACTCTGAGGGCTTACAGTGTTGTGGCAACGCCACCACCACCACCACCATGAAAGGCCCAATTTTTCAGCCCCTGTTCAAAAGGGGCATGTAATTACAATTCTTGATCTAATAATTCACAGCAGGGCCCATTGCTGCACCCACCAAGAGTAACTCTGAGGGCTTACAGTGTTGTGGCAACGCCACCACCACGAAAGGCCCAATTTTTCAGCCCCTGTTCAAAAGGGGCATGTAATTACAATTCTTGATCTAATAATTCACAGCAGGGCCCATTCCTGCACCCACCAAGAGTAACTCTGAGGGCTTACAGTGTTGTGGCAATGCCACCACCACCACCACCACGAAAGGCCCAATTTTTCAGCCCCTGTTCAAAAGGGGCATGTAATTACAATTCTTGATCTAATAATTCACAGCAGGGCCCATTCCTGCACCCACCAAGAGTAACTCTGAGGGCTTACAGTGTTGTGGCAACGCCACCACCACCACCACCACGAAAGGCCCAATTTTTCAGCCCCTGTTCAAAAGGGGCATGTAATTACAATTCTTGATCTAATAATTCACAGCAGGGCCCATTGCTGCACCCACCAAGAGTAACTGTCAGGGCTTACAGTGTTGTGGCACCAGCACCACCATCAAAGGCCCAATTTTTACTACCACTGTTCAACAATTATATGTAATTAAAATTCCTGATATAATAGTTGACAGCAGGGCGTTCCAGCACCAACCAAGAGTAACTGTGAGTGCTTACAGTGTTGTGCCAACACCAACAACTAAGGGGCCTATTTCTGCAGAGTATATACGGCAGGTCCCTACTTTCAAACATCCAACTTACAAACGACTCCTACTTGCAAACGCAAGAAGACAACAGGAAGTGAGAGGAAATCTACCACTAGGAAGGAAAATTCTCTCCTGTAAGAATAAATATGGGAGAAAGGTGTCTCCTCTGTACTGATGCTTTATCACCAATCCTTGTTTCAAGAAAAACACCACATTTCAAAAACAGTTGTCATTGGGACGGAAAGTGAGGTGAAATGTTCTGAACAGGGGCACAGACAGCAAAACAAATGTTACAGGGGTGATAACCCTTACCTATGTTTTCCAAAAAGTTTAAAAATAGATTTTTGGGCTGGAGCTACACTTAAACAATGTACCTGTTCAAAATTACAAACAGATTCTACATAAGAACAAACCTACAGTCCCTGTCTTGTATGCACCGCCTGTATACGGCTGTTCAGAGTATATAGGGCCTTTTTTATTTTATGTGCGGGGTTCCCCTTAATATCCATACAAGACCCAAAGGGGCTGGTAATGGGCTGGGGTAGGGGGGGGGGGGTCATGGGGTAGCTATGCCATTTTTCTTAAAGATTTTCATCCATATTACCGGGAGCAGACATTACATTAAAGCCGCAAGCAGTTTTAAATGGCTTTTTTTTCCTTTAGAAGTGTCATTTTGTGCAGGGACAGTTCTAAACACGGGAAACACGTGGCACTTCACAGGCATACTTTAGACACCCCCCAGGTACGATATTTAAAGGAATATTTGACTTTTTTTTTTTTCACTTTATGCATCATTAAAATGACTGCTCCCGAAAAACGACCGTTTTTAAAACTTCTTTTTGCATTGATACATGTCCCCTGGTGCACAACCCGGGTTCCCAAACCCTTTTTAGGACAATAACATGCATAATAGTTGTTATAATTAGCACTTTAGAATTCGAACGTTCGCATCCATTGTATTTAATAGGGTTCTAATGTTCGTACGAACTTTCGGTCCGTTCGCGGGTTCTGGTGCGAACCGAACCCG
Source organism: Rana muscosa (assembly GCA_029206835.1). Taxonomy (NCBI): domain Eukaryota; kingdom Metazoa; phylum Chordata; class Amphibia; order Anura; family Ranidae; genus Rana; species Rana muscosa. The sequence continues at coordinate 522,915,110 of CM055118.1, read as the reverse complement.
GGGGTGTTCGGCTCATCACTAATGTTTAATTACTCATACAGTATAAGACATACATATTGCTGTCAGAACTAGCTGTGCCAGTAGGGGGTCGAGTATATTGCCGGGGGTTGGCGGAGCTGTCTTCAGGGCCCAAACTAAATCTGCGGCCTTCTTAAGTGAGGGTATCGCTACACATAAATAACAACAGTAATTGCTATTTAAATCTTATCTTAGTGCCCTGCTTTGGAATATTTATTGTTCTACAGTTAAACTCTATTAGGATTCATTACTTTCTTTTGTGAGATTTTTCTTTCATTCTTTTCCTCGTGATAATGTTGTCACAGTGGCAGGGAGCTGGGGAAATTCCCAGTAGGGACAAAGACAGCAATAAATTACTAGGCTCCCCTTACTGTATTAATATATAGTGATTTTATTGTTATTGTGTGCAAGTTAGTAAGACAAAAAATGTCATGTAAACCATTGAACCCCTAACAGTGTGCAAGCCTCAGTATTACAGGCTCTGCAGTGACAATCAAATGTATGGCACCATCATCAGTAGATCTCCAATATTGCAAAGCTTCACCAGCACATGCTCATGAGCAAGAGGGACATTTTTATTTTTACAAAACTTTAATCTACTTTGAGGGGTGCTATGTGCCTAAATTTAGGGGTTGGTCTGAGCTAGTAGCCAGGCTCAGACCGCTTTTATTGATAGGTTCTGTTACTTTGTTTCTGCAGGTGTTGTACTGGTGTGCAGTTCCCTGTGGCCTGTAGGTGGCACTGCCATGACAGGTCAGGGTTGAACCACTGGTGACAGTGCTGTGCCTTATGCCCCGTACACACGATCAGATTATCATACGACAGATCGTCCGACTGTAGTTGCATTAAGCAAATATCGAATCCAATAATGAAAATGTGCGCTAGATTTTTGTTGTACGATTCTGGAAAAACCTTCCGGTGTGCGTAGCAACGTAACGTGTGACCCCTGTGTCCTTCTGGTTTATTTTCGTGTTTCTGATCATGCGTGGTGTTTGTCGATCCATTTTTATCTGACGAATACTGTACTGATTACACGATTATCGTACGACAGGCTGTCGTGCGAGCAAAGTTTTCGTGTTTGCCCCTTCAGATTTGGTTGGACGGACTGTCTTGATCGGCTGTCGAAAGCTGTGTACTAACGATCAGATTATCGAACGATCGCTCCGAAAACGATTTTTATCATCCGATAATCGGAACGTATGTACGGGGCATAGGGGCGTCCTCTCTCGGCAGTAGTACAGTGGGCGTGGTCAACCTGCTGTGCATGCCAGGAGAGGAAACATAAGGGCACACGCCGCCTGGAGTTAGTAGTTCTGGAGTTCGGGTCGAGTGACATGGCCCTCCAGGCCAGGGGTGCGCGTGTGCATCGGTCCCACCTTTAGCCTGGGGCTGCAGCTTCGCCATTGGGCCCAGCACCTTTAGGTGGGGCTCATCTTTAAGAGGAGGCATCCCAGGGTGCCCCTGAGAGGGGGCCCGCTCTAAGAAGAGGAGGCCAGGGGAGGACCTTTCTGATTGACCGGTGAGAGTTCACAGTAAAAGAGAGGCCCGGTAAACTTCTGGAGGGATTCCACTATTCATCCAAGGCCTTGTAATGTGCAGCAACTTGCACCTGTAGAAAATAGGGCTGTATGTGTGTGTGTGTATATATATATATATATATATATATATATATATATATCCCACTAGCCAAAAGTACTGTAGGTGTGAGCCAGCAAACAATACTTTTTCAGCAAAAAATAACAGTCTGTCATTGCAGACATCAAGTGGATACAAAGTAGCAATATGTGTTGCATCCTTTCTAGTACTATATTTATCTATATAAAGATAAATACTGTTTCAGCTACTTTAACAATGTTTTGCTATGGGACAAAAAAGATCATAATAACTTTCCCTCCCCTCCTATCTGCCTCATCCAATTAGAGAACACTTTGCAAGAGAAAAATGCTAGGGATCAATGGTGGCCAATGCAGAAGAGCAATCACTTGAGGCGGCCATCACTCTAGTAGCTCAGTCATTTACAGCTTCTATAGAGGCAGATCAGTTATCACATATGCACACTTACATTGTGCCAAACTGGCCTAATCTATAGCCTCGTACACATGGTCGGACTTCAAACAAACTTTTCCGTGGATTTTTGTCCGAAGGGAGTTGGCCGGGAACACCCATAGCATACACATGGCAGGACTTTTCTGCAAACTTTCCCAAAACTTTCCCAACACCACGTGGTTTTTCTGCTCTTTACCGCCACCCCTTGGTCAACTTCTGGTATTGCTGGTTGATTTTAACATTGGTTCTGGGCATGCGTGTTTGTACTACTTGGATTTCTGTACACATGATAGGACTTTGCACCGTAGGACTTTTGTTGCCGAAAAGTTTGTCCGTTTGCAGAGCGAACTTTTGTCCGATGAAATCCGAAAAAGTTTGTCCGATGGAGCGTACACACGGTAGGATTTTTTGGAAAACTTGCTCATTTTGAAGTTTGATGTCAAAAAGTCTGATCGTGTGTATGGGGCTTAAGTATGCAAATATATCATACCTGGAGCTCAGCTTTAAAGTATGTCCACAGAAAAACCCTATACTCTCCTTTTATAAAGATTCAGTTATGAGATAACATATTAAGTTTTCATTATGCATTATTAGCTAGGTGACTCATTTGTTCTGCCAGCGATCTCATTTTGAACTTATTAAACTTATTACTAACTTAATTATGTCTTCCATGTCTAGGCATAGATGGGCATAGATGAATCACCAGCTCTGTGTTCACATCAAACAACCTTTGTCAAAAGCCCCTTTTCGTATTTTGAATATAATATGCTTACACTTATAACCATATATTTATAGTTATTTATAGTAAAATGCTAGGTTCTCCGTTTCTACAGAAGACGAGTTCCTTCTTTAGCAAGAAGCAAATCACGGTAGTGTAGATATTATGTCTTCTGAATCTCCAAACAGCCAAACAGAGGTTTTCCTCCTATGAGGTTGGATCAGCCAACTTCCTCAGCAGCTGTATATGTACCTCTCCAGCGATCCCCTGATGCTCATTCCTCTGTACCCATGACTGGAAAATATTCATTGCTTCTCAGTATGGAGGAGTATGTGACCTCTTTCCATGATGCAGTGTTCAGGTTCATATGGGATTACAGTTTTGTGAAAATGAACTACAGAAAAAACACAAAGAGTGGCATAGCTGGAACAAGAGGCCAATGAGACAGTGACACTAAAAGCTCCCATGCCAGCACCTGGCTCAATACACTCAGGAACTGCTCACTGCCACAGAAACGATCCCATTGACAACCGCAAGAACCAGGATCATAAGGGAGCATGGCCAGACTCCAATAACAAAGAGCTGCACTGAAAGCAACCCAAGATGAAGCTCCCTGTCAGACTTGCACGTACTTGATCGACGAGCCCAATGGAGCAGAGGAAGGTCCCCCGTACGGATCCGACTCGCGGCCCCTGGTAGTGCAGACAGGAGGCACAGGAGTGTGGAAGGGTAAGAGAGCCTGGTGAGTAGTTGCTGGAAGACGGCTCAGGATCTGGATGCAGAAGAGGAGATGAGCCACACAAGCTGCAGGCAGGCATACTGGAGAGTGCAGCTGAGCAGGTGCAGGGAAGAATGGTCAAATAACAGGCAAGGTTGGCAACGGTCAGACAACATGGTACAGAGGAGCAGGCAGGTTCAGAGTCAAAGACAAGCCGTGGTCAGATGCTGGCGGAAGGCAGGAGAAGTCCAAGTAACAAGCCGGGTGGTCAGAAGGTCAAGTTTCAGGCAAATAGCAGGGGCAGGATACACAGGGATCTGTAGATCAGACAGCACCGGTCTGAAGTATTCCAGGGGTTTAAATGGACTGTTTGGCGCACATGCACCCGCGCGCACAGGCACACCATCGCGCACCAGTCCGGGACGTGAACCAGCGCGCACAGGAGCATGCACAACATCAGAGCGCATCAGCGCGTGGGCGCGCACCAAGGCGACGACCAACACGTCCGGCAAGGTGAGTTCTCTGACACTCCCCCAGATCTTCATCACTGAAAAAACCCCCATATGGATTTTGTCTTCTGAAACTGTGGTGACTAGGATCCTTCTACTAAGCCTACCCTGCTCCCCCACCCACCTCCCTCTCCCATTTCTTCCTCCTATTTCCCCTGTTCAGTTTTGTATTTAAGCTATGACAATTACTCTTCCTTAAACCCAGAGCATCAGTGTTATTCTGAAACTTCATACATATGTTATTTGGATTTCCTCGTGAGAGCCAGTAATATCTACTATACAGTATATGCCTCAGTCTGTTATTAATTTGCTACCGGTTCTTTGTTATCCTTGGAACTCTTCCTGGCCACACTACACCACAGTCATGGTATTGCAGACATATGCATAGGACAAATTGTCCAAAAATTGGATGCCTTTACAGGTGATGTTTTACCATGTACGTAACCCAGAGATAACTCTCCCAATACTCAAGCATGAATTCAAAATATTCAGCCACCTCTAGAATCTTGAAATAAATTCAGCAACAAAATGTACCCAGAGGCGTTGGACACCTGTTGACGCTGTGGAGTGGCTGGGGGCACCATGTTGATTATCTTCTGGAATTGTAAGAAACTGGATGGGTATTGGTCTCGGGTTGGACAGACTATTTGGCAGCTTACAGATTTTGACCTGGGCTCGGATCCCGCCAGATACCTTTTGCACCACTCTGATCTCCCGAGACATAGATATAAAAATCCTATGCTCATTCACATAGTAAATGTGGCCAAGCCCTGTGTACCAGCATTATGGAAGCAGGAACCACCCCCTACTCACTCGTTATGGCTGTCAAAAGTGGCTGACATCTACTCCATAGAATCTATCACTGCTGCCCTGAGGGGAATCGAGGAGAAGTTCAGACAGAAATGGTTTTACTGGACTCTATACATGTGTTCCTTATGCCGCGTACACACGATCGATTTTTTTCGACGGTGAAAACACCGTCGAGAAAATCAACGTTAAAAACGAGGAACAGCTTGTTCCCCCCACACACGGCCGTTTTAAATGTCTTTTTTTTTTTGGTCGAAAAAAACGACCGTGTGTGGGCTCCGCGGCAGTGTTTCCCTATGGGAAACACTGCCGCGGAAAACATGTCGAAAAAAACGACGAGAAAAATTAGAACATGTTCTAATTTTTCTCGTCGTTTTTAATGCCGTTTTTCTCGTCGAAAAAAACGGCAGAAAGCCAACAGACGATCGTTTTTCTCGTCGAAAGGAAAAAATTTTGTTTTTCTCGACTAGAAAAACGGCCGTGTGTACGCGGCATTAGAGTACACTTCTACCTTCACTCTGGGGGGTTGAGGTCTCCATTTCCCCTCCCCTTCACCAATTTCTTTTTTTTATCTCCCTCTATTTTCTTTCTCTTTTCCCCTACACTTTCTTCAAGTGCCCCCTTACATCAGAATTCAGCATTGTGCCTCCTTAAATCAGAATCCAGCATTGTGCCTCCTTAAATCAGAATGCAGCATTGATTGAAATATGATGTAGAAATTAATACTGTGCATGATTTTACATTTTGACCAAAGATATGCTTTAAAGCGGAGGTCCGCCAATTTTTTTTTTCTTTAAGCCAGCAGCTACAAATACTGCAGGTGCTGACTTTTAAAATAAGGACACTTACCTGTCCAGGGCGCCCACGATGTCGGCACCCAAAGCCGATCTATCGCTTACGGCTTCACTTCCTGGTTTCCAACTGCGCATGCGCGACTCGTGCTGCGCTATCCCACTGGTCCCTGTTGTCTTCTGGGACCTGTGTGTCTCCCAGAAGACAGCAGGGGGGGGGACAGAGAAGGTGCCGGAAGTGGCGTAGATACCCGCGGGTGGCTCGGTTATCCTATGCCCAGAAGTGGGAGCAAAATACCTGTATTACACAGGTATCTGCTCCCCCCTCCCCTCTGAAAGGTGCCAAATGTGACACCGGAGGGGGGGGGGGAGGGTTCAGAAAAGCGAAAGTTCAATTTTTGGGTGGAAATCCACTTTAAGGGACCATTACACATCTAACACCGAATGTACATACAGTAGTTTAGAGGATAAACTAACAATTACAGAGGGTTACTTTCTGCAAATAAAGGTATATAATATATGGTGTTCAACATAATATATAGTGTCCAATATTAAAGGTTCATAATATACTGTGTAGGGATGAGCTCGGTGTTCGAGTCGAACATAAGTTTGACTCGAACATAAGTTCGACTCGAACATACATCGGCTGTTCGATCGTTCGGCGAACATCGAACGATTTGGGCCGTTCGCGCCAAATTCGAGTGACGCGAACGGCCCACAATACACTGCGCCATCGCAGTGCAATCCCGGCGCTGTGATTGGCCAAGCATGCACTGTGACCCCGCATGTTTGGCCAATCATAGCGCCGGCAGCTAGGAGAGCCATAATTGGCCACAGGCAGGTTGCCTGTGGCCAATTATAGCTCAGGGGGTTTAGCACACGCCCCACACTATAAAAGGCCGCCAGCGTGGCGGCCTTGTGTAGTGTGTTCCGGCGCAGGGAAAGAGTTACATAGGCAGGCTATTTCTACCTCAAACTTGTGTGTAGGGAGAGAGAAGGATAGGCAGGGAGAGTGTCAGTGTCATATTCTTTGCTAAACCTTGTGTGCAGGGAGAGAATAGGATAGGCAGGGAGAGTTTCAGTGTCATATTCTTTGATAAACCTTGTGTGCAGGGAGAGAGAAGGATAGGCAGGGAACAGTGTCAGTGTCATATTCTTTGCTAAACCTTGTGTGCAGGGAGAGAGAAGGATAGGCAGGGAGAGTGTCAGTGTCATATACTTTGATAAACCTTGTGTGCAGGGAGAGAGAAGGATAGGCAGGGGATAGGGATGAGCTTCGTGTTCGAGTCGAACATACGTTCGACTCGAACATCGGCTGTTCGATCGTTCGACGAAGATCGAACGATTTGGGCCGTTCGCGCCAAATTCGAGTGACGCGAACGGCCCACAATGCACTACGCCATCGCAGTGTCATCCAGGCGCTGTGATTGGCCAAGCATGCACTGTGACCCCGCATGCTTGGCCAATCACAGCGCCGGCAGCGAGGAGAGCAATGATTGGCCACAGGCAGGATGCCTGTGACCAATTATTGCTGAGGGTGTTTAGTACACGCCCCACACTATAAAAGGCCGCCAGCACGGCGGCCTAGTGTAGTGTGTTCCGGAGCAGGGAAAGAGAAGCATAGGCAGGGACAGTGACATTTATTTTTTTCTTGCTTAACCTGGATTCCTTTAGTTTAGGGAAAGAGAAGGATAGGTAGGGAGAGTGTCAGTGTGTTTTACTGTGCAAATCCTTGTTTCTAGGGACAGGGAAGGACAGTGAGGGAATTCTCCTTGTGCTATAGTGTGCTTTAAAAAAACATTTTTTCTAGGGACAGAAAACTATAGGTAGGGAGAGTGTCAGTGTGTTTTACTGTGCGAATCCTTGTTTCTAGGGACAGGGAAGGACAGTGAGGGAATTCTCCTTGTGCTATAGTGTGCTTTAAAAAAACATTTTTTCTAGGGACAGAAAACTATAGGTAGGAAGAGTGTCAGTTTCTTTCACTGTGATAATCCTTGTTTCTAGGGACAAAGAAGGAAAGTGAGGGAAATTCTCCTTGTGCTATAGTGTGCTTTAAAAAAACATTTTTTCTAGGGACAGAAAACTATAGGTAGGAAGAGTGTCAGTTTCTTTCACTGTGATAATCCTTGTTTCTAGGGACAAAGAAGGAAAGTGAGGGAAATTCTCCTTGTGCTATAGTGTGCTTTAAAAAAACATTTTTTCTAGGGACAGAAAACTATAGGTAGGGAGAGTGTCAGTGTGTTTTACTGTGCGAATCCTTGTTTCTAGGGACAGGGAAGGACAGTGAGGGAATTCTCCTTGTGCTATAGTGTGCTTTAAAAAAACATTTTTTCTAGGGACAGAAAACTATAGGTAGGGAGAGTGTCAGTGTCTTTTACTGTGCGAATCCTTGTTTCTAGGGACAGGGAAGGACAGTGAGGGAATTCTCCTTGTGCTATAGTGTGCTTTAAAAAAACATTTTTTCTAGGGACAGAAAACTATAGGTAGGGAGAGTGTCAGTGTGTTTTACTGTGTGAATCCTTGTTTCTAGGGACAGGGAAGGACAGTGAGGGAATTCTCCTTGTGCTATAGTGTGCTTTAAAAAAACATTTTTTCTAGGGACAGAAAACTATAGGAAGGAAGAGTGTCAGTTTCTTTCACTGTGATAATCCTTGTTTCTAGGGACAAAGAAGGACAGTGAGGGAATTCTCCTTGTGCTATAGTGTGCTTTAAAAAAACATTTTTTCTAGGGACAGAAAACTATAGGTAGGGAGAGTGTCAGTGTGTTTTACTGTGCGAATCCTTGTTTCTAGGGACAGGGAAGGACAGTGAGGGAATTCTCCTTGTGCTATAGTGTGCTTTAAAAAAACATTTTTTCTAGGGACAGAAAACTATAGGAAGGAAGAGTGTCAGTTTCTTTCACTGTGATAATCCTTGTTTCTAGGGACAAAGAAGGAAAGTGAGGGAAATTCTCCTTGTGCTATAGTGTGCTTTAAAAAAAAATTTTTTCTAGGGACAGAAAACTATAGGTAGGGAGAGTGTCAGTGTGTTTTACTGTGCGAATCCTTGTTTCTAGGGACAGGGAAGGACAGTGAGGGAATTCTCCTTGTGCTATAGTGTGCTTTAAAAAAACATTTTTTCTAGGGACAGAAAACTATAGGAAGGAAGAGTGTCAGTTTCTTTCACTGTGATAATCCTTGTTTCTAGGGACAAAGAAGGAAAGTGAGTGAAATTCTCCTTGTGCTATAGTGTGCTTTAAAAAAAATTTTTTTCTAGGGACAGAAAACTATAGGTAGGGAGAGTGTCAGTGTCTTTTACTGTGCGAATCCTTGTTTCTAGGGACAGGGAAGGAAAGTGAGGGAATTCTCCTTGTGCTATAGTGTGCTTTAAAAAAACATTTTTTCTAGGGACAGAAAACTATAGGTAGGGAGAGTGTCAGTGTGTTTTACTGTGCGAATCCTTGTTTCTAGGGACAGGGAAGGACAGTGAGGGAATTTTCCTTGTGCTATAGTGTGCTTTAAAAAAAAAATTTTTCTAGGGACAGAAAACTATAGGTAGGGAGAGTGTCAGTGTGTTTTACTGTGCGAATCCTTGTTTCTAGGGACAGGGAAGGACAGTGAGGGAATTCTCCTTGTGCTATAGTGTGCTTTAAAAAAACATTTTTTCTAGGGACAGAAAACTATAGGTAGGGAGAGTGTCAGTGTGTTTTACTGTGCGAATCCTTGTTTCTAGGGACAGGGAAGGACAGTGAGGGAATTCTCCTTGTGCTATAGTGTGCTTTAAAAAAACATTTTTTCTAGGGACAGAAAACTATAGGTAGGAAGAGTGTCAGTTTCTTTCACTGTGATAATCCTTGTTTCTAGGGACAAAGAAGGAAAGTGAGGGAAATTCTCCTTGTGCTATAGTGTGCTTTAAAAAAAACATTTTTTCTAGGGACAGAAAACTATAGGTAGGAAGAGTGTCAGTTTCTTTCACTGTGATAATCCTTGTTTCTAGGGACAAAGAAGGAAAGTGAGGGAAATTCTCCTTGTGCTATAGTGTGCTTTAAAAAAACATTTTTTCTAGGGACAGAAAACTATAGGTAGGGAGAGTGTCAGTGTCTTTTACTGTGCGAATCCTTGTTTCTAGGGACAGGGAAGGACAGTGAGGGAATTCTCCTTGTGCTATAGTGTGCTTTAAAAAAACATTTTTTCTAGGGACAGAAAACTATAGGTAGGGAGAGTGTCAGTGTCTTTTACTGTGCGAATCCTTGTTTCTAGGGACAGGGAAGGACAGTGAGGGAATTCTCCTTGTGCTATAGTGTGCTTTAAAAAAACATTTTTTCTAGGGACAGAAAACTATAGGTAGGGAGAGTGTCAGTGTCTTTTACTGTGCGAATCCTTGTTTCTAGGGACAGGGAAGGACAGTGAGGGAATTCTCCTTGTGCTATAGTGTGCTAAAGCATTCCTCATCAACCATCTTTGAAATCCTTGTTTTTTTGGACAGTCAGGGAAATTGTCGTTGTGCTATTCTGTGCAAAAGCAATCATCCTCAACCATATTTAGAAATCCTTAAGTAAAGGGACAGAGAAGGACACCTGAAGGTAGCCCTTATTGCTTTTTTCCCATCTCCCTGCAGGCCATCTATTAGAATGTCTGGAAGGCAAACAAGGAGAGGCAGACATTCAGGAGGCAATAAAAGAGGGCAAGCAGGCTCTGTGTCTGGGGGCAACAGTGCTGGTCGTGGACGCGGTGCATTGTCATCAGCACATGGCCATGGGACACGCTTGTCCTTCTTTTCAGCAGCTGGACATGTTGAGCCACATCATGCCGAAGACTTGGTAGAGTGGATGACCAAGCCCTCCTCCTCCTCCTCATCCTCTCTCACCCAGGCTCAGGGTACTGGAAAAGCAGCTGCCAAAGCGTCCTCTTCCCTGGTATCAATGTCAGACTCATCATCAGTCACTCCTTCCCTAGACCCACCATGTCCTCCTCCTGAGGAGTCCCCCGAACTGTTTCAGCACAGTGTTGGGTACATGCTCCAGGAGGATGCCCAGCGTTTCGAAGGGTCTGATGATGAAACCCAGCTAGAGGAAGGCAGTAGCGTGAGAGCAGACAGAGGGGATGCTCAAGAAGGACACCAATCTGGCAGTCATGTTCCAGCAGCTGCAGCATACTGCCAGATTGGCTCCAGTGATGAGGAGGGAGGTGATGATGAGGTCACTGACTCCACGTGGGTGCCTAATAGGAGAGAGGAGGAGGAGGAGGATGAGGAGGAGGCACATCTCCAACGAGGCAGGATGCCCTTTGGTGGCCAGCGTAAGGGCAGTACACCGACGGAATCACACCGCAGAGCTCCGCCTGTGCAGGGCGCTGCCTCTGCCCGTCATTCAAAAAGTTCTTTGGTGTGGGCCTTTTTTGAGGCTAGTGCATCAGATCGCACAGCTGCTGTTTGCAACATATGTCTCAAGCGTATATCGCGTGGCCAAAACATCACCCGCTTGGGCACCACATGCCTGACCAGACATATGTTGACCTGCCATGCAGCTCGTTGGCAAGCCTACCTCAAAGACCCACACCAAAGAACAAAGCGGACCTCTCCTTGCACCGCATCAGCTGGGATCTCCAACCCCACTATAACTTCAGTCCTCTCTGAAACATGCACTGAGAGGAATGAAGGTGTAGAATTAGGTGTGTCACAGCCAAGTACTTGCGGCCACTCTGCTAGCAGTACACCGACGTCCGATTCTAGCAGGCAAATTTCCCTGCCCCAGCTGCTGGACCGTCGAAAGAAGTTCACTCCCAGCCATCCACATGCCCAGCGGTTGAATGCTAGCTTGGCTAAATTGCTAGCGCTTCAACTGCTGCCTTTTCAGTTGGTAGACTCGGCCCCCTTCCGTGAGTTTGTGCAATGTGCGGTTCCTCAGTGGCAGGTTCCCAAACGCCACTTTTTCTCACGGAAGGCTATTCCGGCTCTCTACCGGCATGTGGAAGGCAATGTCTTGGCCTCGCTGGACAGGGCGGTCAGCGGTAAGGTGCATATTACCGCTGACTCATGGTCCAGCAGGCATGGACAGGGACGTTACCTTTCTTTCACGGCCCATTGGGTCACTCTTTTGGCAGCTGGGAAGGATGCAGGACAAGGTGCAGTAGTGTTGGAGGTTGTTCCACCGCCACGCCTCCAAAATGCTACTACTGGTTGTGACACACCTCTCTCCTCCACCCCCTCCTCTTCTTCTTCCTCCATGGCCTCTTCCTGTGGTTTGTCCTCGGAACCAGCGGTGCTCCGTAGGCGTTCAAGGGGCTACGCAAGTACGCAGGCAAAAAGATGCCATGCCGTGCTTGCGCTGGTGTGTTTGGGGCACAGAAGCCACACTGGGGCAGAGGTCCTGTCTGCTCTGCAGGGCCAGGCCAAGAGGTGGTTGACGCCATGCCAGCTTAAGCCAGGAATGGTGGTTTGCGACAATGGCACCAACCTCCTCTCCGCCCTCCGACAGGGACAACTGACCCATGTGCCCTGTGTGGCTCACGTCCTTAACCTGGTGGTGCAGCGGTTCTTGGGCAGGTACCCGGGCTTACAGGATGTCCTGAGGCAGGCCAGGAAAGTCTGTGTGCATTTCCGCAGATCTTATAATGCCAGTGCTCGCCTGGCTGAGCTGCAAAAGGAGTTGAACCTGCCCAAGAACCGCCTTATATGTGACATGCCCACCAGGTGGAACTCAACGTTGGCCATGCTGCAGCGGCTGCACACGCAGCAGAGGGCCATCAATGAGTACCTGTGCGACTACGGCACCAGGACAGGGTCAGGGGAGCTTGGTTTTTTTTCTCCACGCCAGTGGGGCATGATCAGGGATGCATGCACTGTCCTGGCACCATTTGAGGAGGCCACGAGGATGGTGAGCAGTGACAGTGCATGCATCAGTGACACTGTACCTCTTGTCCACCTGTTGGAGCACACGCTGCGTGGAATAATGGACAGGGCACTTGAGGCAGAACAGAGGCAGGAAGAGGAGGACTTCCTTGCCTCTCAAGGCCCCCTTTACCCAGACAGTGTTCCTTCTGTCCCACCCATCGCACAGGAAGAGGAGGAGGAGGAGGAGGATTGTGTCAGCATGGAGGTGGAGGCTGGCACTCAGCATCATCAGCAGCAGTCTTTTAGGGATGATTTACAGTCCCAAGAAACCAGTGGACTTGTACGTGGCTGGGAGGAGGTGGCTGCGGATCATGTCGTCCTTAGTGACCCAGAGGACTCCGGAGCGAATGCCTCAGCAAACCTACGCTGCATGGCCTCCCTGATCCTGCAAAGTCTGCGGAAGGATCCTCGTATTCTTCGGATCAAGGAGAGGGACCATTACTGGCTGGCCACTCTCCTTGATCCACGGTACAAGGGTAAGGTTGCGGACCTTATGTTACCGTCGCAGAGGGAGCAGAGGATGAGACAACTCCGGGAGGCCTTGCAGAAAGGTCTGTGCAACGCGTTCCCAGAGACTGGGAGGTTACAAACTCCTGGTCCTGGACAACGAGTTGCTGAGGCTTCGGCCAGTCAAAGAAGGAGCGGTGGGGAAGGTGGCCGTCTGACCGATGCGTTCAGACAATTCTTTAGTCCGCAGCCCCAAAGTATGATCGGTTCCAGCAACCATCGCCAGCGTCTGATAAACATGGTGCAGGAATATCTAGGGGCAAGGTCAGACTTGGACACCTTCCCCACCGAAAATCCTCTGGCTTACTGGGTCTTGAGGATGGATCACTGGCCAGAGCTTGCACAGTATGCAATTGAGCTACTGGCCTGTCCTGCATCCAGCGTTCTTTCGGAACGCACATTCAGTGCTGCTGGAGGATTTGTCACGGATCACAGGGTGCGCCTGTCCACCGACTCGGTTGATCGACTGACTTTCATCAAGATGAACCAGTCTTGGATCACCACCAGCTACCACACACCTGATGCTGATATAACAGACTAATTGATTTTAACATGTCACATCCCTTCAAGACTGATGCTGATGCTGAGTGCCTGTGCTGTTATGTTGACTGGCTATCCTCCTCCTCCGAGTCCTCAATGATACAATTGATGATGATAGCTTGGAAGATCATTTTTGTTTATGGGTGCCGCCACCAGTGGCTAAGGCCCAATTTTTCAGCCCCTGTTTTACAGGGGCGTGTAATTACAGTTTTTTTAGCAATAATTTGCCATAGGGCTCATTGCTGTGCTCCAAGTACAGTATCTGTGAGGGGTTGGAGTGTTGTGGCACCAGTGCCTAAGGCTCAATTTTTCAGCCCCTGTTTAACAGGGGCGTGTCATTACAATTTTTGAAGCAATACTTTGCAACAGGGCTCATTGCTGTGCTCCAAGTACAGTATCTGTGAGGGGTTGTAGTGTTGTGCCACCAGTGCCTAAGGCCCAATTTTTCAGCCCCTGTTCAACAGGGGCATGCAATTACAATTCTTGATCTAATAATTCACAGCAGGGCCCATTGCTGCACCCACCAAGAGTAACTCTGAGGGCTTACAGTGTTGTGGCAACGCCACCACCACCACCACCACGAAAGGCCCAATTTTTCAGCCCCTGTTCAAAAGGGGCATGTAATTACAATTCTTGATCTAATAATTCACAGCAGGGCCCATTCCTGCACCCACCAAGAGTAACTCTGAGGGCTTACAGTGTTGTGGCAACACCACCACCACCACCACCACCACGAAAGGCCCAATTTTTCAGCCCCTGTTCAACAGGGGCATGCAATTACAATTCTTGATCTAATAATTCACAGCAGGGCCCATTGCTGCACCCACCAAGAGTAACTGTCAGGGCTTACAGTGTTGTGGCACCAGCACCACCATCAAAGGCCCAATTTTTACTACCACTGTTCAACAATTATATGTAATTAAAATTCCTGATATAATAGTTGACAGCAGGGCGTTCCAGCACCAACCAAGAGTAACTGTGAGTGCTTACAGTGTTGTGCCAACACCAACAACTAAGGGGCCTATTTCTGCAGAGTATATACGGCAGGTCCCTACTTTCAAACATCCAACTTACAAACGACTCCTACTTGCAAACGCAAGAAGACAACAGGAAGTGAGAGGAAATCTACCACTAGGAAGGAAAATTCTCTCCTGTAAGAATAAATATGGGAGAAAGGTGTCTCCTCTGTACTGATGCTTTATCAGCAATCCTTGTTTCAAGAAAAACACCACATTTCAAAAACAGTTGTCATTGGGACGGAAAGTGAGGTGAAATGTTCTGAACAGGGGCACAGACAGCAAAACAAATGTTACAGGGGTGATAACCCTTACCTATGTTTTCCAAAAAGTTTAAAAATAGATTTTTGGGCTGGAGCTACACTTCAACAATGTACCTGTTCAAAATTACAAACAGATTCTACATAAGAACAAACCTACAGTCCCTGTCTTGTATGCACCGCCTGTATACGGCTGTTCAGAGTATATAGGGCCTTTTTTATTTTATGTGCGGGGTTCCCCTTAATATCCATACAAGACCCAAAGGGGCTGGTAATGGGCTGGGGTAGGGGGGGGGGTCATGGGGTAGCTATGCCATTTTTCTTAAAGATTTTCATCCATATTACCGGGACCAGACATTACATTAAAGCCGCAAGCAGTTTTAAATGGCTTTTTTTTCCTTTAGAAGTGTCATTTTGTGCAGGGACAGTTCTAAACACGGGAAACACGTGGCACTTCACAGGCATACTTTAGACACCCCCCAGGTACGATATTTAAAGGAATATTTGACTTTTTTTTTTTCACTTTATGCATCATTAAAATGACTGCTCCCGAAAAACGACCGTTTTTAAAACTTCTTTTTGCATTGATACATGTCCCCTGGTGCACAACCCGGGTTCCCAAACCCTTTTTAGGACAATAACATGCATAATAGTTGTTATAATTAGCACTTTAGAATTCGAACGTTCGCATCCATTGTATTTAATAGGGTTCTAATGTTCGTACGAACTTTCGGTCCGTTTGCGGGTTCTGGTGCGAACCGAACCCGGGGGTGTTCGGCTCATCACTAGCAGGGGACAGTGTCAGTGTCATATTCTTTGCTAAACCTTGTGTGCAAGGAGAGAGAAGGATAGGCAGGGAGAGTGTCAGTGTCATATACTTTGATAAACCTTGTGTGCAGGGAGAGAGAAGGATAGGCAGGGGACAGTATCAGTGTCATTGTTGCTAAGCCTCCTGCACATTATACACCTGAAGTTAGCCCGTATTGCTGTGTTTTCCTGGTGTGTTACACCAACAGGCATTTGCAGCACTTACAGCGGGCGGAGTGTGCCTCCTGCACCTTATACACCTGAAGTTAGCCTGTATTGCTGCGTTTTCCTGGTGTGTTACACCAACAGGCATTTGCAGCACTTACAGCGGGCGGAGTGTGCCTCCTGATCATATTACACCTGAAGTTACCCTGTATTGCTGCTTTTTCCTGGTGTGTTACACCAACAGGCATTTGCAGCACTTACAGCGGGCGGAGTGTGCCTC
Source organism: Rana muscosa (assembly GCA_029206835.1). Classification (NCBI taxonomy): domain Eukaryota; kingdom Metazoa; phylum Chordata; class Amphibia; order Anura; family Ranidae; genus Rana; species Rana muscosa. Next base: position 522,899,058 of record CM055118.1, on the reverse strand, counting down.
CTGATCATATTACACCTGAAGTTAGCCTGTATTGCTGCTTTTTCCTGGTGTGTTACACCAACAGGCATTTGCAGCACTTACAACGGGTGGAGTGTGCCTCCTGATCATATTACACCTGAAGTTAGCCTGTATTGCTGCTTTTTCCTGGTGTGTTACACCAACAGGCATTTGCAGCACTTACAGCGGGCGGAGTGTGCCTCCTGATCATATTACACCTGAAGTTAGCCTGTATTGCTGCTTTTTCCTGGTGTGTTACACCAACAGGCATTTGCAGCACTTACAGCGGGTGAAGTGTGCCTCCTGATCATATTACACCTGAAGTTAGCCTGTATTGCTGCTTTTTCCTGGTGTGTTACACCAACATGCATTTGCAGCACTTACAGCGGGCGGAGTGTGCCTCCTGATCATATTACACCTGAAGTCAGCCTGTATTGCTGCTTTTTCCTGGTGTGTTACACCAACAGGCATTTGCAGCACTTACAACGGGTGGAGTGTGCCTCCTGATCATATTACACCTGAAGTTAGCCTGTATTGCTGCTTTTTCCTGGTGTGTTACACCAACATGCATTTGCAGCACTTACAGCGGGCGGAGTGTGCCTCCTGATCATATTACACCTGAAGTTAGCCTGTATTGCTGCTTTTTCCTGGTGTGTTACACCAACAGGCATTTGCAGCACTTACAGCGGGCGGAGTGTGCCTCCTGATCATATTACACCTGAAGTTAGCCTGTATTGCTGCTTTTTCCTGGTGTGTTACACCAACAGGCATTTGCAGCACTTACAGCGGGCGGAGTGTGCCTCCTGATCATATTACACCTGAAGTTAGCCTGTATTGCTGCTTTTTCCTGGTGTGTTACACCAACAGGCATTTGCAGCACTTACAGCGGGCGGAGTGTGCCTCCTGATCATATTACACCTGAAGTTAGCCTGTATTGCTGCTTTTTCCTGGTGTGTTACACCAACAGGCATTTGCAGCACTTACAGCGGGCGGAGTGTGCCTCCTGATCATATTACACCTGAAGTTAGCCTGTATTGCTGCTTTTTCCTGGTGTGTTACACCAACAGGCATTTGCAGCACTTACACGAGGCGGAGTGTGCCTCCTGATCATATTACACCTGAAGTTAGCCTGTATTGCTGCGTTTTCCTGGTGTGTTACACCAACAGGCATTTGCAGCACCTACAGCAGGCGTAGTGTGATTCCTGCAAAATATACTTCTGAAGCTAGGCCTTATTGCTGGTTTTCCCATTTCCCTGCAGGCCATTAGAATGTTTGGAAGGCAAACAAGGAGAGGCAGACAGTCAGGAGCCAATAAAAGAGGGCAAGCAGGCTCTGTGTCTAGAGACAACAGTGCTGGTCGTGGACGCGGTGCATCGCCATTAGGGATGAGCTTCGTGTTCGAGTCGAACATCGGCTGTTCGATCGTTCGACGAAGATCGAACGATTTGGGCCGTTCGCGCCAAATTCGAGTGACGCGAACGGCCCACAATGCACTACGCCATCGCAGTGTCATCCAGGCGCTGTGATTGGCCAAGCATGCACTGTGACCCCGCATGCTTGGCCAATCACAGCGCCGGCAGCGAGGAGAGCAATGATTGGCCACAGGCAGGATGCCTGTGGCCAATTATTGCTGAGGGGGTTTAGTACACGCCCCACACTATAAAAGGCCGCCAGCGCGGCGGCCTTGTGTAGTGTGTTCCGGAGCAGGGAAAGAGAAGCATAGGCAGGGACAGTGTCATTATTTTTCCTTTACTAATCCTGGATTCCTTGTGTTTAGGGACAAATAAGGATAGGTAGGGAGAGTGTCAGTGACAGTGTGCTATTCTGTGCTAATCCTTGTTTGTAGGGACAGAGAGGTACAGTGAGGGAAAGTGTCAGTGTGCTATTCTGTTCTAAACCAATCTTGCTGAACCATATTTTCAATCCTTGAGTTTAGGGACAGAGAGGTACAGTGAGGGAAAGTGTCAGTGTGCTATTTTGTGCTAAATCTTGTTTGTAGGGAGGGACAGAGTAGGACAGTGAGGGAAAGTGTCAGTGTGCTATTCTGTTCTAAACCAATTTTGCTGTTCCATATTTTCAATCCTTGAGTTTAGGGACAGAGAAGGACACTCGTGGCAATTATCAGTGTGCTATTCTGTGCTAATTCTTGTTTGTAGGGAGGGACAGAGTAGGACAGTGAGGGAAAGTGTCAGTGTGCTATTCTGTTCTAAACCAATTTTGCTGTTCCATATTTTCAATCCTTGAGTTTAGGGACAGAGAAGGACACTCGTGGCAATTATCAGTGTGCTATTCTGTGCTAAATCTTGTTTGTAGGGAGGGACAGAGTAGGACAGTGAGGGAAAGTGTCAGTGTGCTATTCTGTTCTAAACCAATTTTGCTGTTCCATATTTTCAATCCTTGAGTTTAGGGACAGAGAAGGACACTCGTGGAAATTATCAGTGTGCTATTCTGTGCTAAATCTTGTTTGTAGGGAGGGACAGAGTAGGACAGTGAGGGAAAGTGTCAGTGTGCTATTCTGTTCTAAACCAATTTTGCTGTTCCATATTTTCAATCCTTGAGTTTAGGGACAGAGAAGGACACTCGTGGCAATTATCAGTGTGCTATTCTGTGCTAAATCTTGTTTGTAGGGAGGGACAGAGTAGGACAGTGAGGGAAAGTGTCCTATTCTGTTCTAAACCAATTTTGCTGAACCATATTTTCAATCCTTGAGTTTAGGGACAGAGAGGTACAGTGAGTGAAACTGACAGTGTGCTATTCTGTTCTAAACCAATTTTGCTGTTCCATATTTCAAATCCTTGAGTTTAGGGACAGAGAAGGATAGGCAGGGGACAGTGTCAGTGTCATTGTTGCTAAGCCTCCTGCACAGTATACACCTGAAGGTAGCCCTTATTGCTATTTTTCCCATCTCCCTGCAGGCCATCCATTAAAATGTCTGGAAGGCAAACAAGGAGAGGCAGACAGTCAGGAGGCAAAAAAAGAGGGCAAGCAGGCTCTGTGTCTGGGGGCAACAGTGCTGGTCGTGGACGCGGTGCATTGTCATCAGCACATGGCCATGGGACACGCTTGTCCTTCTTTTCGGCAGCTGGACATGTTGAGCCACATCATGCCAAAGACTTGGTAGAGTGGATGACCAAGCCCACCTCATCCTCCTCATCCTCTCTCACCCAGGCTCAGTGTACTGGCAAAGCAGCTGCCAAAGCGTCCTCTTCTCTGGTATCAATATCTTCATTAGTCAATCCTTCCCTAGACCCACCATGTCCTCCTCCTGAGGAGTCCCCCGAACTGTTTGAGCACAGTGTTGGGTACATGCTCCAGGAGGATGCCCAGCGTTTCGAAGGATCTGATGATGATACCCAGCTACAGGAAGGCAGCAGCGTGAGAGCAGAGAGAGGGGATGCTCAAGAAGGACACCAATCTGGCAGTCATGCTCCAGCAGCTGCAGCATACTGCCAGATTGGCTCCAGTGATGAGGAGGGAGGGGATGATGAGGTCACTGACTCCACGTGGGTGCCTAATAGGAGAGAGGAGGAGGAGGAGGAGGATGAGGAGGAGGCACATCTCCAACGAGGCAGGATGCCCTTGAGTGGCCAGCGTATGGGCAGCACACCGACGGAATCACACCGCAGAGCTCCGCCTGTGCAGGGCGCTGCCTCTGCCCGTCATTCAAAAAGTTATTTGGTGTGGGCCTTTTTTGAGGCGAGTGCATCAGATCGCACAGCTGCTGTTTGCAACATATGTCTCAAGCGTATATCGCGTGGCCAAAACATCAGCCGCTTGGGCACCACATGCTTGATCAGACATATGTTGACCTGCCATGCAGCTCGTTGGCAAGCCTACCTTAAAGACCCACACCAAAGAACAAAGCTGACCTCTTCTTGCACCGCATCAGCTGGGATCTCCAACCCCACTATACCTTCACTCCTCTCTGAAACCTGCTCTGAGAGGAATGAAGGTGTAGAATTAGGTGTGTCACAGGCAAGTACTTGCGGGCACTCTGCTAGCAGTACACCAACGTCCGATTCTAGCAGGCAAATTTCCCTGCCCCAGCTGCTGGACCGTCGAAAGAAGTTCACTCCCAGCCATCCACATGCCCAGCGGTTGAATGCTAGCTTGGCTAAATTGCTAGCGCTTCAACTGCTGCATTTTCAGTTGGTAGACTCGGCCCCCTTCCGTGAGTTTGTGCAATGTGCGGTTCCTCAGTGGCAGGTTCCCAAACGCCACTTTTTTGCACGGAAGGCGATTCCGGCTCTCTACAGGTATGTGGAAGGCAATGTGTTGGCCTCCCTGGACAGGGCGGTCAGCGGTAAGGTGCATATTACCGCTGACTCATGGTCCAGCAGGCATGGACAGGGACGTTACCTTTCTTTCACGGCCCATTGGGTCACTCTTTTGGCAGCTGGGAAGGATGCAGGACAAGGTGCAGTAGTGTTGGAGGTTGTTCCACCGCCACGCCTCCAAAATGCTACTACTGGTTGTGACACACCTCTCTCCTCCACCCCCTCCTCTTCTTCTTCCTCCATGGCCTCTTCCTGTGGTTTGTCCTCGGAACCAGCGGTGCTCCGTAGGCGTTCAAGGGGCTACGCAAGTACGCAGGCAAAAAGATGCCATGCCGTGCTTGCGCTGGTGTGTTTGGGGGACAGAAGCCACACTGGGGCAGAGGTCCTGTCTGCTCTGCAGGGGCAGGCCGAGAGGTGGTTGACGCCACGCCAGCTTAAGCCAGGAATGGTGGTTTGCGTCAATGGCACCAACCTCCTCTCCGCCCTCCGACAGGGACAACTGACCCATGTGCCCTGTATGGCTCACGTCCTTAACCTGGTGGTGCAGCGGTTCTTGGGCAGGTACCCGGGCTTACAGGATGTCCTGAGGCAGGCCAGGAAAGTCTGTGTGCATTTCCGCAGATCTTATAATGCCAGTGCTCGCCTGGCTGAGCTGCAAAAGGAGTTGAACCTGCCCAAGAACCGCCTTATATGTGACATGCCCACCAGGTGGAACTCAACGTTGGCCATGCTGCAGCGGCTGCACACGCAGCAGAGGGCCATCAATGAGTACCTGTGCGACTACGGCACCAGGACAGGGTCAGGGGAGCTCGGGTTTTTTTCACCACGCCAGTGGGGCATGATCAGGAATGCATGCACTGTCCTGGCACCATTTGAGGAGGCCACGAGGATGGTGAGCAGTGACAGTGCATGCATCAGTGACACTGTACCTCTTGTCTACCTGTTGGAGCACACGCTGCGTGGAGTAATGGACAGGGCACTTGAGGCAGAACAGAGGCAGGAAGAGGAGGACTTCCTTGCCTCTCAAGGCCCCCTTTACCCAGACAGTGTTCCTTCTGTCCCACCCATCGCACAGGAAGAGGAGGAGGAGGAGGAGGAGGAGGAGGAGGATTGTGTCAGCATGGAGGTGGAGGCTGGCACTCAGCATCATCAGCAGCAGTCTTTTAGGGATGATTTACAGTCCCAAGAAACCAGTGGACTTGTACGTGGCTGGGAGGAGGTGGCTGCGGATCATGTCGTCCTTAGTGACCCAGAGGACTCCGGACTGAATGCCTCAGCTAACCTATGCTGCATGGCCTCCCTGATCCTGCAAAGTCTGCGGAAGGATCCTCGTATTCTTCGGATCAAGGAGAGGGACCATTACTGGCTGGCCACTCTCCTTGATCCACGGTACAAGGGTAAGGTTGCGGACCTTATCGTACCGTCGCAGAGGGAGCAGAGGATGAGACAACTCCGGGAGGCCTTGCAGAAAGGTCTGTGCAACGCGTTCCCAGAGACTGGGAGGTTACAAACTCCTGGTCCTGGACAACGAGTTGCTGAGGCTTCGGGCAGTCAAAGAAGGAGCGGTGGGGAAGGTGGCCGTCTGACCGATGCGTTCAGACAATTCTTTAGTCCGCAGCCCCAAAGTATGATCGGTTCCAGCAACCATCGCCAGCGTCTGATATACATGGTGCAGGAATACCTAGGGGCAAGGTCAGACTTGGACACCTTCCCCACCGAAAATCCTCTGGCTTACTGGGTCTTGAGGATGGATCACTGGCCAGAGCTTGCACAGTATGCAATTGAGCTACTGGCCTGTCCTGCATCCAGCGTTCTTTCAGAACGCACATTCAGTGCTGCTGGAGGATTTGTCACGGATCACAGGGTGCGCCTGTCCACCGACTCGGTTGATCGACTGACTTTCATCAAGATGAACCAGTCTTGGATCACCACCAGCTACCACACACCAGATGCTGATATAACAGACTAATTGATTTTAAAATGTCACATCCCTTCAAGACTGATGCTGATGCTGAGTGCCTGTGCTGTTATGTTGACTGGCTATCCTCCTCCTCCTCCTCCTCAATGATATGATTAATGATGATAGCTTGGAAGATCATTTTGGTTTATGGGTGATGCCACCAGTGGCTAAGGCCCAATTTTTCAGCCCCTGTTTAACAGGGGCGTGTAATTAAAATTTTTGATGCAATACTTTGCAACAGGCCTCATTGCTGTGCTCCAAGCACAGTATCTGTGAGGGGTTGCAGTGTTGTGCCACCAGTGCCTAAGGCCCAATTTTTCAGCCCCTGTTCAACAGGGGCATGCAATTATAATTATTGATCTAATAATTCACAGCAGGGCCCATTGCTGCGCCCACCAAGAGTAACTGTCAGGCCTTACAGTGTTGTGGCACCAGCACCACCATCACCACCACCACCACCACCAAAGGCCCAATTTTTCAGCCCCTGTTCAACAGGGGCATGCAATTATAATTATTGATCTAATAATTCACAGCAGGGCCCATTGCTGCGCCCACCAAGAGTAACTGTCAGGCCTTACAGTGTTGTGGCACCAGCACCACCATCACCACCACCACCACCACCACCACCACCAAAGGCCCAATTTTTCAGCCCCTATTCAACAGGGGCATGCAATTATAATTATTGATCTAATAATTCACAGCAGGGCCCATTGCTGCGCCCACCAAGAGTAACTGTCAGGCCTTACAGTGTTGTGGCACCAGCACCACCATCAAAGGCCCAATTTTTACTACCACTGATCAACAATTATATGTTATTACAATTCCTGATATAATAGTTGACAGCAGGGCGTTCCAGCACCCACCAAGAATAACTGTGAGTGCTTTCAGTGTTGTGCCAACACCAACACCTAAGGGGCCAATTTCTGCAGAGTATATACGGCAGGTCCCTACTTTCAAACATCCAACTTACAAACTACTACTACTTGCAAACAGAAGGATACAACAGGAAGTGAGAGGAAATCTACCCCTAGGAAGGCAAATTCTCTCCTGTAAGAGTTAATATGGGAAAAAAAGTGTCTCCTCTCCACTGATGCTTTATCACCAATTCTTGTTTCAATAAAAAACCCAAATTTTCAAAAAACATTTGTCATTAGGACGGAAAGTGAGGTGAACTGTTCTGAACAGGTACACACTGCACAGACAGCAAAACAAATGATACAGGGGTGATAACCCTTCCCTATGTTTTCCAAAAAGCTTAAAAATAGGATTTTTGGCTGGAGCTACACTTAAACAATGTACCTGTTCAAAATTACAAACAGATTCTACATAAGAACAAACCTACAGTCCCTGTCTTGTATGCACCGCCTGTATACGGCTGTTCAGAGTATATAGGGCCTTTTTTATTTTGTGTGCGGGGTTCCCCTTAATATCCATACAAGACCCAAAGGGGCTGGTAATGGGCTGGGGTAGGGGGGGGGCTGTGAAGGGGTAGCTATGCCATTTTTCTTAAAGATTTTCATCCATATTACCGGGACCAGACATGACATTAAAGCTGCAAGCAGTTTTAAATGGCTTTTTTTCCTTTAGAAATGTAATTTTGTGCAGGGACAGTTCTAAACACGGGAAACACATGGCACTTCACAGGCATACTTTAGACACCCCCCAGGTACGATATTTAAAGGAATATTTGATTTTTTTTTCACTTTATGCATCATTAAAATGACTGCTCCTGAAAAACGGCCGTTTTTAAAACTTTTTTTTGGATTGATACATGTCCCCTGGTGCAGAACCCGGGTTCCCAAACCCTTTTTAGGACAATAACATGCATAATAGTCATTATAATTAGCACTTTAGATTTCGAACGTTCGCATCCATTGTATTTAATAGGGTTCTAAAGTTTGTGCGAACTTTCGGTCGGTTCGCAGGTTCTGGTGCGAACCAAACCCGGGGGTGTTCGGCTCATCACTAATACTGTGTTCAATATTAAAGGTATATAATATACAGGGTTGAATATTAAAGATACATACCGGTAATATATTGTGTTCAATATTAAAGGTACAGTATATAATATACAGTGTTCAATATTATGGGTACATATTATGCTGTGTTCAGTATTAAAGGTATGTAATATATAGTGTTGGGCACAGTGAGGTATGGCACAGTGAGACTGCAATGGGTGCAGTGAGGTATGGCACAGTGAGACTGCAATGGGCACAGTGAGGTATGGCACAGTGAGACTGCAATGGGCGCAGTGAGGTATGGCACAGTGAGACTGCAATGGGCACAATGAGGTATGGCACAGTGAGGTTGCAATGGGCACATTGAAGCTGAAAATGGGCATTGTTGACCCTCTTTTCCGCTTACAGTAGCTGCTGCATTCTCACCCTCGGCTTATACTTGAGTCAATACGTTTTCCCAGTTTTTTGTGGTAAAATTAGGTCCTCGGCTTATACTCGGGTCGGCTTATACTCAAGTATATACGGTACATAATATATTGTGTTCAATAATAGAAGGTATATAATATACTCTGTTCAGTATTAAAGTACTATAATATACTGTTTTTAAAAGAAACCAGACAAGTCAATACAAACTACAACCAAGTTTATTTATCAAAGTAAACATAAAATGTGTGATTCATGATTTAAAAGTGAGAAATTAAAGGAAAACTATCTATGTCTAATATTTATTCTCCGTCATAATGTTTACTTCTTTGCACACAGGCTTTCTCTTCTAATGATGTAATTTCCGGGGGTGCAAAGTCTACAACTGTCTAGATATTTCTTTCTTTGATGTCAGACCAAATCAATTAGTTTAGCAATAAAACAATGAAGATAACAAACAGGATGTAAGTAAATCACCATCCATGTCAGCTCTGCCAAAAGTAACTTTAGTTTATTGTAAAATGGAATCTTTTCCTTTCATCTCACATGACACAATACAGCGTGGGAGTGCAAAAATGTTGTCATTGGAAATTTGCTTTCACTGTTCCACTTACATTAATGTTGAACCTTTTCCCAGTTTATTTCAGTAGATTACTTTACAGAACTTCTTACAATGGTCTCCATATTATGTACACCCCTCACCTATTATATACATTATTGACCAGTTCAAGACGTGGGACACCCTGATGATAGCATGAGCATAGAAAGTGTAAAAAAAAAATAATCAAATTTTGGCTTACTATTTATTTTTTGTGTAAATTAAGAACATAATTGTAGAGCATGTTTAAAGCATTTGTTACCCCAACACTTCCTATTCCCGATATGTACCTGCTGTACCATGTGTGTGTATGAGAAAGTCTCCTGTTCTCTTTGTATTGCTTTCTTTGTGTAAAATCCCTGGTGCTCCTGCCAGTCCCCTTGCTTTCCTAATAAAAACGGACCACACTAAGCAGGAGAGCACATCGTGGTCAGTTCTTTAGCTGTGCTGGTCAGTGTACTCTCCTCCAATGATCAGACTTGTCCTTAACAAAGGGAATGCGATCATTTATAAAAAAAAAAGGGAAAAAAGGTATTTATAATGGAAATGTATTTATATTGCAGCTTACCAATTATTGGCTAGCCAATTTTTTTTAGCTTGGCCTGTTAAAGAGGAAGTAAACCCTCTGGAAAAAAAAAACACCCTGCAAGACAAAGGCATAATGAGCTAGTATGCATAGCATACTAGCTCATTATGAATTACTTACCTGAGATTGAAGCCCCCGCAGCGGTCCTCGTTCCCCTTCTCCAACAGCTGTGAAATGAATGGGAAGTGACGCCCTCCATAGACTTACTATGAGACTGCCTCCTCTGCACCCACCTCCACAGCGAAACCATGGCTGACAGCTCAGCGTGGGATCGGATCAGATCGGCTTCAGAAAAGGTATGTATACTAATTTCTTCTTTACAGGGCTAGATAGGTTAGTGTTAGATCATGGATTTCTATAGATGTAGTGATTTTAGTGTTCAAATTTCATATATTTGTAGAGTAACTCCTCTATAGCGACGACTCTTCTTCTTTTTCATTGCAGGTCAATAATGAATTCCAAGCAGAAGCAATGTGCTGTCATTGAGTTCTTCATGAAGGAGAGGTGCTGGCTTTCCAGCATCCACAGAAGGCTACAAAATGTTTATGAAGATGATGACACCATTGACAAGAGCAATGTCTTGTCATTGGTGACTCATGTCAACTGTGTCATCTCCATAAACATTCTGTACATACCGTATATACTCGAGTATAAGCTGAGTTTTTCAGCCCTTTTTTAAGGCCTGAAAATACCCCCCTCGGCTTATACTCGAGTCAGTACCTGAATTCTTGCCAGGCGTCCATTTTTTTAAAAGTCGCGGCTTCCTCCTGGCGTTCCGTTCCATGATAGGCATTTGACACTGTGTTCCACCTATCACGGAGGTCCTCTCATCCTCGGACAGTTTTCCAGCAGACACTGTGTTCAGTGTTCCGCCAATCACGGACGTCCTCTTGTTCGAGGATGAAAGAATGTCCGTGATTGGCGTAACACTGAACACAGTGTCTGCTGGGAAACTGAGTCCGAGGATGAGCGGACCTCCGTGATAGGCGGAACAGTGTCAAATGCCTATCACGGGACGGAACGCCAGGAGAAAGCTGTGACTTTTAAAGAATAGACGCCTGTCAAGAATGCAGGTACTCGGGCACAGTGAGACTGCAATGGGCACAGTGAGTACTGTATGGCACAGTGAGACTGCAATGGGCACAGTGAGTACCATATGGCACAGTGGGACTGCAATGGGCACAGTGAGTACCGTATGGCACAGTGAGACTGCAATGGGCACAGTGAGTACTGTATGGCACAGTGAGACTGCAATGGGCACAGTGAGTACCGTATGGCACAGTGGGACTGCAATGGGCACAGTGAGTACCGTATGGCACAGTGAGACTGCAATGGGCACAGTGAGTACCATATGGCACAGTGAGACTGCAATGGGCACAGTGAGGTATGGCACAGTGAGACTGCAATGGGCACAGTGAGGTATGGCACAGTGAAGCTGCAAATGGGCATTGTTGACCCTCTTTTTCGCTTACAGTAGCTGCTGCATTCTCACCCTTATACTCGAGTCAATACGTTTTCCCAGTTTTTTGTGGTAAAATTAGGTACCTCGGCTTATACTCGAGTATATACGGTTTGTTTACCGACTCTTTCACTGTAGTTATTAACTGATATTTAAAACTTTCAGGCATACAGTATTTGACCTTATATATCAATGTGTCAGAAAAGAACTGTTTTCATTACCAAATAGCAGCCAATCAGACTTGAATTCTTCACCTCCCATCTTCATGTGCAGTATTAAATATGACTGGCTGTGATTAGGCAATTTTATTCTTGTCAATAAAGTTATTAGTTAAAACTGAAGCCCTGAGAGACACCGTGTTTAACACCTTCCCGCCCGGCCTATAGTAGAATGATGGGCGGGCGGTGGCTTTATCATCCTGACTGGACAACATATGACATCCTTCACATTGCGCCGGTCTTGCGCGCCCCCGTGGGTGCACAGCACAGTGATCGGTGGTGAGCTGTGTCCCCCGGACACAGCGCCCCACCGATCAGGTTAAAGCACCGATGATGTAGGCTCTTTACCATGTGATCAGCTGTGTCGAATCACAGCTGACCACATGTAAACAAATTCCAGTTATCTGCATTTCCTTTCCTTAGCGCTGTCATTTTCAAAATTGTATAACAGAAACAAAGAAAACATAATTTTTTCAACTTTTCTGTCTTTTTTTGTTTGTTTAGCAAAAAAATGTAAAACCCAGTTGTGATTAAATACCACCAAAAGAAAGCTCTCTGTCTCCAAAAAAAATGATAAAAATGTCATATGGGTACAGTGTTGTCATTTAAAGTGCAACATCACTGAAAGCTGAAAACTGGTCTGGCCAGGAAGTGGGTGAAAGTGCCAAGTATTGAAGTGGTTAAAGTAGTTACAGAAGGCTTAGTGGTTTTTACGTTAATGTGGCACTAAACTCTGTTTTAAAAAAAATTATACTCTATTCAAGTATGTACAGTATTCTCAATTTAAAAAGTCCCTTCTATTGCACTTAGTCTCCTCCAGAGCTCCAAATGTCCTTTTTTTTGTTGCTGTGATCTGATTTCCTGTTAGAAGGTGGCTGCAATTGTTCTCTATGATCCCAGTGTATGCAGGAACGTTGCCACATTCTCTTGCTTGCTCCTTAGACAGACTAGGGACTATGGATCCTTGTCCCCAAATACTTACATGTTGCCCCTGGCTCCTCTATGCTCTATGTTCTGCAGTCTGCACTGTTCCCTGAACTTCTGGGTTGCAGAAGAGACAGTGAAGGTTGGGGAGCATTTGACTCCTGCACAGTGGTGGCTTTTTTTTTTTTGGAGGGGGGTGGCAAACAATTAACCCCCCCCCCGCTGTTTGCCGGTCGGTCCAGGACTTACCCATCATGGTGGGTGGCAGACAGCATGGTGCAGCGGCTCAGCTCTGAGTCCTCTCCTCCATGGCGGCTTCCAGCTCCTCCCCTCCTCCATCAAGGCATCCAATAGGATCGCCTGTCCTTTCAGCCAATCGGGTGACTGCTTTCAAAATCCGCTTCCTGATTGGCCAGGAGGAGGATCAGTGCTGTAACAGCAAATGTTCATTCGCTGTTGTAACACACCTGGGTGGGCTGAGAGCACACTCTCTGCGACCCAAGCCCATCCTCCTATATTGAAGCCTATTAGAGCCTCTGGCTCTAATCGTTGCTTCAAAAAAACAGCCTTAGTAGAACGTATATTATATATGGCTGATTGCACACCTCTATATTTTTATATCACTTGTATTCTTGTTATATAATGAAAAACCTCAATAAAAACTATTAAAAAAAAAAAAACAGCGCCTCCCTTTTGGAATTCAGGCGCCGGTGTCCTGAAAGGGGCCGGATGCATGGACAGGGGGGGTGGCGCCCGTGCGCCCTTAATGGATGGGCCGCCCCTGCTCCTGCAGCTGTCTGGAAGGATTGGCGGTGTTCACCAAGCGTGTGTGTTTGAATGGGTACAATTAGTGCATATGTACAGGTGCCCCCTTTGCAGTAGACTAGGCAAAGGAGACACACAAACGGGGAGGCGGGTGCAGCTGTCTGCAGTTTGGCAACCAAAAAAGGTGAATTTTCAAGGAAGCAGACTATGCATGATATGTAAGTCTGGACATCCTGAACTAAAATTAAAAAAAAAAGATCGGTTTAGTATCCCCAAATAAATGGATACTTATTTGTATTTATTACTTTGTGTTTTTATACACTTTGAAATCATAACACCCATAAAAAAAAAAAAACACATAAACCACAACTTTAACAGTTACATACTGCCAGCGTTCACAATTACTATGCAAAAAAAACAAAAACATGCCTACGGGTTCGGGGAAAGCAATGAGGTGTATACTGATTTCCAGTAAACATTACAATGTATTATTTTCTGTAAAATGATACTCTGTTAATGTCTGTTTACATGCATATACTGTTGTGCTCATAAGTTTACATACCCTTGCAGAATTTATGATTTCTTGGCCATTTTTCAGAGAATATGAATGATAACACAAAAACTTTTCTTTCCCTCATGGTTAGTGTTTGGCTAAAGCCATTTATTATCAATCAACTGTGTTTACTCTTTTTAAATCATAATGGCAACAGAACCTACCCAAATGACCCTGATCAAAAGTTTACATACCCTGGCGATTTTGGCCTGATAACATGCACACAAGTTGACATATCCTCACCTGTGATATGTTTTCTTATAATTAGTGTGTGTGTATAAAAGGTCAATGAGTTTCTGGACTCCTGACAGACCCTTGCATCTTTCATCCAGTGCTGCACTGACATTTCTGGATTCTAAATCATGGGGAAAGAAAAATAATTGTCAAAGGATCTGCGGGAAAAGGTAGTTGAACTGTATAAAACAGGCAAGGGATATAAAAAGATACCAAAGGAATTGAGAATGCCAATCAGCAAACTCTAATCAAGAAGTGGAAAATGAGGGGTTCTGTTGAAACCAAACCACAGTCAGGTAGACCAACTAAAATTTCAGCCTCAACTGCCAGGAAAATTGTTCAGGATGCAAAGAAAAACCCACAAATAACTTCAGGTGAAATACAGGACTCTCTGAAAACATGTGGTGTGGCTGTTTCAAGATGCACAATAAGGAGGCACTTGAAGAAAAATGGGCTGCATGGTCGAGTTGCCAGAAGAAAGCCATTACTACACAAATGTCACAAAGTATCCTGCTTACAATACGCCAAACAGCACAGAGACAAGCCTCAAATCTTCTGGCACAAAGGCATTTGGAGTGATGAGACCAAAATTTAGCTTTTTGGCCACAACCATAAATGCTACATTTGAAGAGGAGTCAACAAGGCCTATGATGAAAGGTACACCATTCCTACTGTGAAACACGGAGGTGGATCGCTGATGATTTGGGCATGTGTGAGCTACAAAGGCACAGGAAATTTGGTCTAAATTGATAGCAAGATGAATGCAGTATGTTATCAAAAAATACTGGAGGAACATTTGCATTCATCAGCCAGGAAGCTGCGCATGAGACGTACTTGGACATTCCAACATGACAATGATCCAAAACACAAGGCCAAGTCGACCTGTCATTGGATACAGCAAAATAAATTGAAGGTTCCGGAGTGGCCATCTCCCGACTGCATCTCTAGCTCAGCCACAGTGATCTTTGGGTTCTGCTTTACCTCTCTCACCAAGGCTCTTCTCCCCCGATAGCTCAGTTTGGCCAGACGGCCAGCTCTAGGGAGGGTTCTGGTCGTCCCAAACGTCTTCCATTTAAGGATTATGGAGGCCACTGTGCTCTTAGGAACCTTAAGTGCAGCAGACATTTTTTTGTAACCTTGGACAGATCTGTGCCTTGCCACAATTCTGTCTCTGAGCTCTTCAGGCAGTTCCTTTGACCTCATGATTCTCATTTGCTCTGACATGCACTGTGAGCTGTAAGGTCTTATATAGACAGGTGTGTGGCTTTCCTAATCAAGTCCAATCAGTATAATAAAACACAGCTGGACTCAAATGAAGGTGTAGAACCATCTCAAGGATGATCAGAAGAAATGGACAGCACCTGAGTTAAATATATAAGTGTCACAGCAAAGGGTCTGAATACTTAGGACCATGTGATATTTCAGTTTTTCTTTTTTAATAAATCTGCAAAAATGTCAACAATTCTGTGTTTTTCTGTCAATATGGTGTGTACATTAATGAGGAAAAAAAATGAACTTAAATGATTTTAGCAAATGGCTGCAATATAACAAAGAGTGAAAAATTTAAGGGGGTCTGGATACTTTCCGTACCCACTGTATATATATATATATATATATATATATATATATATATATATATACTATTTTAACCAAATCTTCACCATTTATATTACAGTGATTGTTGTCATTATTAAGAATTCATACAAAATTAGATATTTAAAGCCCAACTCCAGGAAATAGAGTCCAATGTGCATCAATGATATTACTTCTCAGTCTTATTCCAAACACCTCTTCCTGGCATCCTGTGTAATGGATCAAAGTCACAGTTTACTCTATGAACAGAGCTGACTTCTGACCCTGGAGACCAAGCCATTTTTCTTGCTTGTTAGCTCCATGGGCACTGGTCCCCTCCCCGCCCCTCATGAGCTCTCCTATCTCCACAGCCTATGAGAGAGGACCTGGCCACTGGAAGGATCGCCTCTACCAATAGTAGATGTGCACAGCTCAATTTATATTGTAGTGCAATTGCATGTGTGCCGGTGTGACAGGAGTGACTTTGGGTCGGGGGTTTGTGCGGCTCAGCTTGCCCTGGAGAGTTCTGGAGGCTCCTTGTCCAGCTTCCCCGACGTCTCTTATGTGTAGATCACCCTGTGTCTCTAATAGGGGCACAGGGTGAATAAGAACCCCACTATGATCTGTGCTAGTCAGATTCAATGCTGTATACATTGTATATATTGTGTGTTGGCTGTTGTGTACTATTTGCTGTGATGGGGTGGGGTGTGACTGTATTCTATTGTCTATTGTGGCTGGCTGCCTCAACTATTATGGGATATGTAAGTGTCTTGCTGTGAGGAAAGAGGGGTGAGGGGATTCCTCCAGCAGCCCCCTGCTAAGACTGTTTACTGATGAGAAGTTGGAACACACCTGACCTGTATTACCATTGTCATTGGACAGTTTAACCCGCCCTGTTTCCCAAGGGTGGGGGGAGTGTTTTGAAGTGAGATATCTGTTAACATGTGCTTGAATAAAGAGGCTGTTGGTTTTTACCCTACACTGAGGTGTTGTCTGTTGACTGGGGGGATAAAGATTCTTGGACGGTACTGGATCTGGACAGAGGAAGCACTGTTGTCGGACCTAGCTCTGTTTGAGGACAGAGGGTTTGTCACAGCCGGGATGACTGCACTTTTGTGTATCCTGGGGAGAAGATGCCAGCAGCGAGGGACCTCATGGGTTTCAGACCTTTGGAACTAAGTTAAGTATTTTTGCCTTAGGGCTGCTTTCACACTAGGGCAGGGGTATGTTAGCGGTAAAGCGCCGCTAGTTTTACCGTCGTTTTAGCAGCACTTTTTGGCTGCTAGCGGGGCTCTTTTAACCCCTACTATCGGCCAAAGAAAGGGTTAAAAGTACCCGTGTTGCGGCGCTGCCGAAGCGCTGTGCAGCGCTGCCCATTCATTTTAAGCCCTGCCCCAAAGATGCTGCTTGTAGGACCCTTTTTCCCATCCTGCATGTGCAGCACCCCAGTGTGAAAGCACTCAGACTTGGCCCTGCCCTCTGCTCCCTCCTCACTGGATTTGATTGACAGCCAATGGCTTCTGCTGCTGCCCTCATGACCAGTGAGGAGAGAGAACGGTACCGCTATTCTCAGCACATAACTGGATCATTTGAAATCAGGCCCAGGTAAGTATTTAGGGGGCCTAGGGAAGGTAACTGAACATAGAAGGTTTTTTCCCTTAATGCAGAGAATGCATTTAAGTGGTTGTAAACTCAGTACAACCACTTTCACCTACAGGTAAGCCTATATTAAGGCTTACCTGTAGGTGCGGAAATATCTCCTAAACCTACACGGCTTAGGAGATATTTACAATGCCCCCATACGCCGATGTCTTCTGCGCATGCGCTGATGTATTCGGCGCATGCGCACTTTAGAAAGGGCACAATGTGCCCTTTCTAAAGGGGTCATGGCGTGACTCCCGGCTCCCGCGGCCCATGCGCGTGTGCGCACTGAGCCGGAGTCCGCAGCCCTGGAAGGTAGAGGGGTGAAGAATGGACACTTCCTGCACAGGGGACAGCGGTGACATCGCAGGCTTTGGTTTCAGGTAAGTGACACATAATGGGCTACTATGCGATACATAGTAGCCCATTATGCTTTACCTTTGCAGGGAAATTAAATGGAAGTAAAACCCATCAGGGTTTACTTCCTCTTTAAAAAATGGTGCACACTACAATTTCTGTATCGGATGTGTTTCTGCATGTGTATTTTTGATGCATTCCAATTAAATTTTTATGCTTTTTTTCTTCATTTCAATCGATAACGTGCATTCCGATGTGTTTTTTTATGCATTTTTGTTAATTTTATATGTTTTACTGCATTCCAGATGTGTTCCATATAGAAAATATTTAGCATGTTCTATGCCTGTTGACTGCACTTGGTGTGAACTAGGGCTATTGTAATACATGGAAAACACGCTGCTAGTATTTTAGATCCAGATTAAAAATGCACTGAACTGTATCTGGTGTGAACCAGCCCCAAGGTAAAAATAACCTTAAAGTGGTTGTAAACCCTTACATATACCCAGTAAAGTGACTGGCCTCAGGTGGTACGCACTGCGCAGGGATGAAACAAATCCTCTTACATAAATAATACCTGTTAATCTGCAGTCTTGTCTTCTCTACATCTGTTCAAAGTCCAGAACTAATAAAGCTTGTCTGAGCTGTCAGAAAAAAGATGGAGAAAAATTGAAGTTACACTCGGCAGACCTCACTGAGGAGAGGTCTGAGAGCTGATTGGAGGGAAGGGACACACACCCCTTTACACAGCACATAGGAACAGAGTTGAGGCTGTTAATCAGCTAAAGCCCCTCCCCTGTCACCATTTTTCTCTTGGTGTCAGGAAAACTTATCAGAAATGATTCATGCTGATATCAGAGGAATGAGGCAGCAGAGAGAAATTGCACTTAGTGCTCCTAATTGAGACAAGTATACACTATAGAGGGATATGCTTTGTTCATATTTCATGTCTGAGGTTTGCAACCACTTTAAGACTTATCAAGCATTTTAAGGGCTCAGCCTGATAGCAACTAATCAGATCCCTACTTTCATTACTTCAGCTTTCACTTTATTTACCATTTCCACTTTTATGCTTGCTCTCTTCCAGTTTATTTTTTACGAATCAACCATTAAAGTGAGAATATGTAGCCAAATATATGCAAGAAATACAATCAGTTAAAATATTGCTCGTCCCCCTCCTTTTGTGTTGATTACTGATTTGTGGTCCCCCTCTCTCTTTTTTTGTACCCCCTTTTGTATTCAAATATTACGAGGTACGGTATTTCTTTGATGTTATTGTAACCTTAAATAGTTGTGGAGTGATCCTGATCACACTTATCTGTATCCTCGTTATTTTTTTTTAAAGTGCCGCCTTTGGAGATTTTTAGGTATCGTAGTTTGTCGCCATTCCACGAGTGTGCGCAATTTCAAAGCATGACCTGTTGGGTATCTATTTATTCGGCATAACATCATCTTTCACATTATACAAAAAAATAATTGGGCTAACTTTACTGTTTTGTTTTTTTAAATTCATGAATGTGTATTTTTTTCCAAAAAATTGCATTTGAAAGACCGCTGCGCAAATACAGTGTGACATAAAATATTGCAACGATCACCATTTCATTCTCTAGATTCTCTGCTAAAAAATATATATATAATATTTGGGGGTTCTAAGTAATTTTCTATCAAAAAATATGGATTTTACCTTGCAAGCAACAAATGTCAGAAATAGGCTTAAGCCTCGTAAACACGGACGGTTTTCTCGGCAAGAAAACTGCTAGGAGAGCTTTTTGCAAAGAAAACTGGTCGTGTGTATGGTTTCCCGTCGGGAAAACTGCCGGGAATCTCGACAAGAAAAATAGAGAACTTGCTCTGTATTTTCTCGTCGGGATTCTCGTCGGCCCATTTCCCGACGAGAAAACCGTGCGTGTGTATGCTTACCTGTTTCCAGGTAAACCTGCGCATGCTCGAAAAGACTTTGACGCATGCGCGGTAGCATACAGGGGTAGTGTAGGGTTTAGCAAGATGGCGGGGACGGCATCGAATGTGTTGAGCGCATGCTCGTCGTAGTCGATGACGTCACCGCGTTCTTGCTATTCAAAAGAACGGCGGTTCTTTTGAATGGTTGCGTGCGTACACAGGGCTTGGCAAGACAAGCTTGCCAGGACTCCCGTCGAGAGAACCGAGGTTTTTTTTTTGATGGGATTCTCGCCCATGTGTACGAGGCTTATGTCATGAAAGGGTTAAGGACTGGCTATTAGCTCAGGACTTGAAATTTTGAGCCCTGGTATATACCATATGGAATTCCAAGTTTATCCAGATGTGATTACTTTAGGATGGTTGGCATTAGCCTCATGTATCCTTATGGTCCTCATGTAATTTTTTGGGTTTGTCCCTTTGAAAGTAAATCTCCCGTGTTTACCGGGTTGCAGTTAATATGTGCTTCTGTCCAGGGTTGTAAAAATGTTTGTGTCCATAACCCCCCAGTTTTTGTTTGTCCTCATACACTCCTGTTATCCTGTTTTCTGGTAAATATTTTCTGCCCATAATCTTGCTAGCTTTTCTTTTTTGGTCATGCAGTCTTTGGCATCCAGGTTTTTTCATTGTGCCTTCATGCTTCATTTGTGTTATAGTAGGTTTAATCATTACCACCAGGGATGAGCCGAACACCCCCCTGTTCGGTTCGCACCAGAACCTGCGAACAGACAAAATGTTCGTGTGAACTTTAGAACCCTATTAAATACAATGGACTCGAACGTTCGAAATCTAAAGTGCTAATTATAAAGGCTGATATGCAAGTTATTGTCCTAAAAAGTGTTTGGGGACCCGGGTCCTGTCCCAGGGGACATGTATCAATGCAAAAAAAAGTTTTAAAAACGGCCGTTTTTTCGGGAGCAGTGATTTTAATAATGCTTAAAATGAAAAAATAAAAAGTGAAATATTCCTTTAAATTTCGTACCTGGGGGGTGTGTATGATATGCATGTAAAGTGGCGCATGTTTCCCGTGCTTAGAACTGTCCCTGCAAAAAATTTCATTTTTGAAAGAAAAAAAGTCATTTAAAACTCACTCGCGGCTATTAATGAATTGTCGGCTCCCGGCAATACATACAAAAGTCATTGATAAAAAAAAAAAAAAAAAAAGCAGGGGGGTTCCCCAGAATTCAATTACCAGGCCCTTCAGGTCTGGAATGGATATTAAGGGGAACCCCGCTGCAAATTTAAAAAAAAAATGATGTGGGGTTCCCCCAAATATCCATTCCAGGCCCTTCAGATCTGGCATGGATTTTAAGGGGAACTCCACCCCAAATTTTTAAAAAAATGGCGTGGAGTCCCCCTAAAAATCCATACCAGACCCCTTATCTGAGCACGCAACCTGGCCGGCCGCAGGGGAAGAGGGGGGACGAGAGAGCGGCCCCCCTCCCTCCTGAACCGTACCAGGCCACATGCCCTCAACATGGGGAGGATGTCCCCATGTTGATGGGGACAAGGGCCTCATCCCCACAACCCTTGCCCGGTGGTTGTGGGGGTCTGCGGGCGGGGGGCTTATCGGAATCTGGAAGACCCCTTTAACAAAGGGGACCCCCAGATCCCGCCCCCCATGTGAATTGGTAAGGGGTACATTGTACCCCTACCATTTCACAAAGAAAGCGTAAAAAAATGTTTAAAAAAACACACAAACACCTTGAAAAAGTCCTTTATTAAAAAAAAAAAAACATTCCAGCGGTGAAATCCAGTGTCCCGCGGCGATCCCGATGTCCAGCGCTGTCCTTCATTGGTTGTGCCTGAGCGGACCTGATGGGGAACTCCCTCTCAGTATTTTAAATGTATAGACCCGCCCCTTCTAAAGTTCCCCATCAGGTCTGCTCAGCGGACCAGATGCGGAACATGAGAAGGGGCGGGTCTATTCATGTATTACACAGTGAAGGGAGTTACCCATCAGGTCCGCCCCCTCGGTATGTCAGACCCCGCCTACGTCATTGGCTTGAGCGGGGAAACTTCCTTCACTGTGTAAATTTAAATTACACAGTGAAGGAAGTTCCCCGCTCAGGCCAATGACGTAGGCGGGTCCGACATACTGAGGGGGCGGACCTGATGGGGAACTTCTCTCACTTTGGTAATACATGTATAGACCCGTCTCTTCTCATGTTCCGCATCTGGTCCTCTGAGCGGACCTGATGGGGAACTTTAGAAGGGGCGGGTCTATACATTTAAAACACTGAGAGGGAGTTCCCCATCAGGTCTGCTCAGGCACAACCAATGAAGGACAGCGCTGGACATCGGGATCGCCGCGGGACACTGGATTTCACCGCTGGAATGTTTTTTTTTTTTTTTAACAAAGGACTTTTTCAAGGTGTTTGTGTGTTTTTTTAAACATTTTTTTTACGCTTTCTTTGTGAAATGGTAGGGGTACAATGTACCCCTTACCAATTCACATAGGGGGGGGCGGGATCTGGGGGTCCACTTTGTTAAAGGGGTCTTCCAGATTCCGATAAGCCCCCCGTCCGCAGACCCCCACAACCACCGGGCAAGGGTTGTGGGGATGAGGCCCTTGTCCCCATCAACATGGGGACATCCTCCCCATGTTGAGGGCATGTGGCCTGGTACGGTTCAGGAGGGAGGGGGGCCGCTCTCTCGTCCCCCCCTCTTCCCCTGCGGCCGGCCAGGTTGCGTGCTCGGATAAGGGGTCTGGTATGGATTTTTAGGGGGACTCCACGCCATTTTTTTTTAAATTTGGGGTGGAGTTCCCCTTAAAATCCATGCCAGATCTGAAGGGCCTGGAATGGATATTTGGGGGAACCCCACGTAATTTTTTTTTTAAATTTGTGGCGGGGTTCCCCTTAATATCCATTCCAGACCTGAAGGGCCTGGTAATAGAATTCTGGGGAGCCCCCACGCTTTTTTTTTTTTTATCAATGACTTTTGTATGTATTGCCGGGAGCCGACAATTCATTAATAGCCGCGAGTGAGTTTTAAATGACTTTTTTTCTTTTAAAAATGACATTTTTTGCAGGGACAGTTCTAAGCACGGGAAACATGCGCCACTTCACATGCATATCATACACACCCCCCAGGTATGAAATTTAAAGGAATATTTCACTTTTATTGTTTCACTTTAAGCATTATTAAAATCACTGCTCCCGAAAAAACGGCCGTTTTTAAAACTTTTTTTTGCATTGATACATGTCCCCTGGGGCAGGACCCGGGTCCCCAAACACTTTTTAGGACAATAACTTGCATATAAGCCTTTATAATTAGCACTTTAGATTTCTCCCATAGATTTTTCGAATTTGCTGCGAACACCCCAATTTGTTCGCTGTTCGGCGAACGGGCGAACAGGCAATGTTCGAGTCGAACATGAGTTCGACTCGAACTCGAAGCTCATCCCTAATTACCACTATGTGCATTTACTGTAAAGGTGTGGGATGTGTTGTCTGGGGTTATGCTGCACCCCCTGTATATTATTAATTTTATGTGCAGGGCATGCATGCCTCCACGTGATCCCTGTCATACAAACTGTTATTATGTGGTGTGATTCATTATGGATTTAAAAGTGTACATACCGGTAATACCATCATAGAATGCCTGATGTCTGAAAATCCTTTGAGTAGTTTACAATTGTCCTTTGTAACATGATCGTGTCTGCTTGACATTTAAGATAACTTTGACATACGATGACAATTGTTATTCCACGTGGTGGTTATGAATTATTAACGTGACTTATGAGAACTAATGAAAATGCCTTATGAGACTGTTGAGATGCATTTATAATTGTGTTGTTTTCTGACACTTTTGACACTTATTTGCATATGAGACCAGGGAAGCTGTAATGAGGCAAGAATGAACTGTCTTAAAAATTGTTATAATATCCATATATGATCAAAATATCTTTATATAAGTGATGTCTGCCCAGATACATTACTTAAATACTTTTCTCTGATACAATATCTAAAAAAAGTTCCTGTTTATAGGGCTAACACATTCCTTAAGACTGAATTTACTCTCATTGTTCTCTCTTGACTACGACTTGGTAACTAAATTGCAGGAATTAGCATTCTTACTGTTTTAATATAGAGTTAAAACCATAAGGCAGTTTGAATTAAATGTGTTCAGCACTGTTCTCATGTGTCAGGGTTCTGACCAATCCTGTTTAATTTGTTCATAAATGACCTGGAGGATGGGGTAAACAGTTCAATCTCTGTATTTGCGGACAATACTAAGATAAGCAGGGCAATAACTTCTCCGCAGGATGTGGAAACCTTGCAAAAAGGTCTGAACAAATTAATGGGGTGGACAACTACATGGCAAATGAGGTTTAATGTAGAAAAATTTTAAATAATGCATTTGGGTGGCAAAAATATGAATGCAATCTATACACTGGGGGGAGAACCTCTGGGGAAATCTAGGATGGAAAAGGACCTGGGGGTCCTAGTAGATGATAGGCTCAGCAATGGCATGCAATGCCAAGCTGCTGCTAACAAAGCAAACAGAATATTGTCATGCATTAAAAAGGGGATCAAATCCAGAGATAAAACGATAATTCTCCCGCTCTACAAGACTCTGGTCCGGTCGCACATGGAGTATACTGTCCAGTTCTGGGCATCAGTCCTCAGGAAGGATGTACTGGAAATGGAGCGAGTACAAAGAAGGGCAACAAAGCTAATAAAGGGTCTGGAAGATATTAGTTATGAGGAAAGTTTGCGAGCACTGAACTTATTCTCTCTGGAGAAGAGACTCTTGAGAGGGGATATGATTTCAATGTACAAATACCATACTGGTGACCCCACAATAGGAATAAAACTTTTTTGTGGAAGGGAATTTAACAAGACACGTGGACACTCATTAAAATTTTAAGAAAATAGGTTTAACCTTAAACTACGTAGAGGGTTCTTTACTGTAAGAGCGGCAAGGATGTGGAATTCCCTTCCACAGGTGGTTGTCTCAGCGAGGAACAAAAAGTTTTCAAAAAACTATTAGATAAACACCTAAACGACCACAACATACAGGGATATACAATGTAATACTGACATATAATCACACACATAGGTTGGACTTGATGGACTTGTGTCTTTTTTCAACCTCAACTACTATGTAACTATATGCCTTGTTCTGTATCCATCAATGGTCATGTATCTTGTTAATTTGTGAACTCAATAAAACTTTATGAAACAAAAACAAAAAACTAAATCTTTATATATTTTCAAGGAGGGGGAGAAGAAAGCTACACGTGCTATGCCTCTTACCAGAATGACTAACCAGGTGAGGGGAAGATTCTCCAGCTTTATTTGCAGTTCTTCATTACAATATATGTGTGATGTCACTTGCAGAACTTCACATAAAGCTCAGGACCTTGTCCTGTTACTCCAAAATGGACTGCCCATGGCTCTTCCTGCCTACCCTTCATTACATGTTACGAAAAAGTGGCAAGGTACTGCAGAGAAGTGGACGCTATATGCTGAGATTTTACATGCATTGTGGTGGTGAATGTAGAAGCACTATATACTAGTGGAGAAATAAAAATGAACATAAACAATTTCTGTTCCCTAGCAGTTGGTTTACCTGGTTTGTTCCAGGATGCAGCATTCATGATCCACAATGACTGATCTTTCACTATTTTTTGATCTTGGTGAGAATTCTGTCCATGCATGACTATCCTTATGCCCTGTACACGCGATCGGAATTTCCAATGGGATAAAATCCGATGGAATTTTCCGTCGGAATTCCGTTCAAGCTGTCTTGCATACACACTGTCAGACCAAATTCCGACCGTACAAAATTAAGTTCAATGCTTCCGAGCATGCGTCAACTTGATTCTGAGCATGCATGTTTTTTTCTCCGTCGGAGTTCCACACAGACGATCGTAAAAAAATAAAACATGTTCTATTTCTAAACTCCGACGGAAAAAAGTCTGATGGGGCCCACACACGGTCGGAATATCCGATGAAAAAATTCCGTCTGACTTTTTTCATTGGAAATTCCGATCGTGTGTACAAGGAATTAGTCATTTATTTAACTGAATGCTGGAATAGCGGTTGAGTTGGTTGGGGAACTGTACTGGATATCATATGATCCCATGACCATAGTTACATCTATGCTCGGTGACAGATTTTCTATTAAACCTGCCAGAGAATAATCTGGTGGACTGTGACCTTGCATGAACCGCTAACTCAAGTAAATTACAGAAAATTTCATTACATTCTAATATGTGACCATGAAGCAAATACATTTGTAATGAGGTTTTGAATGTTGCCTCTTCGGTGACCCCTCATAATCTTATTTACTGGTGGCCCACCAGGCTTCAATTCAAATTTCTGAGGCATTGTTCGTTAAAAAAAAAAGAAAAGTTTTATTGGTTAATTTGTAATAAGTATCAGTAAACATGTATAGTTAATACTAGATAAAACTTTATGAGAAAACGTTATTAATCCCAAAGTAAAATTATTGTGGCAGTCGCACTCAACAAAGACAACACGAGATCACAACAATGAACAGAACAAGACACAATGAGACAACAAAATTACCAATAACAGCTATCAGCACCAAATAAAACTAAATAAACTATACTCTAATATACCATTCATACAATTAAAATACAACATAGAATAAATAACACAGATTTAAAAATTCAGAAAATCAAACTACCAAAATGCAATTAATACACCACTTTCTCTAGAATTGCCTCAAATAATATTTAACATATATTATTTGCATTTACATTATACATTACACCAGCCCTCAAAAATTCCACTCGCCTGCTCGCATTTTGCAAGTGTAATTTAGTGTAGGGCGAGTGAGGTGCAGGGACGGGCCAGGCTGACCATTTCCTGGCTGAAGCGATCAGCCAGGAAACTGTCAGCCGGAGGACACAGAGCGGCATGGCTGGACTGCCGTTGCGCCGCTGGTAGCTGAAGCCACAGCGATCTCCTCCTCTTGTTATCACACACACACAGCGGGTATCTCCCACTGTGTGTTATGGAGCTGGGTCTGTGTTCGGCGGCTCGGTGTAACAAGGTACCGCCCCCCTAGACCGGCTCGTGTGATAGTAGATTGATTCAGTGTTCTGCCTATCACACGAGCCGGTCTAGGGGGGGGGCGGGACCTTGTTACACCGAGCCGCCGAACACAGACCCAGCTCCGTAACACACAGTGGGAGATGCCTGCTGTGTGTGTGTGTGTGTGTGAACCAGCATCAAGGCAATGGTGAATCTGGAGTGATGGGGCACGGTGAAGCTGTATTTGATGGGGCACTGTGACGCTGCATTTGATGGGGCACTGTGACGCTGCATTTGATGGGGCACGGTGACGCTGCATTTGATGGGGCACGGTGACGCTGCAATTGATGGGGCACGGTGACGCTGCAATTGATGGGGCACGGTGACGCTGCAATTGATGGGGCACGGTGACGCTGCAATTGATGAGGCATGGTGACGCTGCATTTGATGGGGCACGGTGACGCTGCATTTGATGGGGCACGGTGACGCTGCATTTGATGGGGCACGGTGACGCTGCATTTGATGGGGCAGGGTGACGCTGCATTTGATGGGGCACTGTGAGGCTGCATTTGATGGGGCACAGTGAGGCTGCATTTGATGGGGCACTGTGAGGCTGCATTTGATGGGGCACTGTGAGGCTGCATTTGATGGGGCACTGTGAGGCTGCATTTGATGGGGCACTGTGAGGCTGCATTCATGGGCACAGTGAGGCTGCATTCATGGGCACAGTGAGGCTGCATTCATGGGTACAGTGAGACTGCATTCATGGGTACAGTGAGGCTGCATTCATGGGTACAGTGAGGCTGCATTCATGGGTACAGTGAGGCTGCATTCATGGGTACAGTGAGGCTGCATTCATGGGTACAGTGAGGCTGCATTCATGGGCACAGTGAGGCTGCATTCATGGGCACAGTGAGGCTGCATTAATGGGTACAGTGAGGCTGCATTAATGGGTACAGTGAGGCTGCATTCATGGGCACAGTGAGGCTGCATTCATGGGCACAGTGAGGCTGCATTCATGGGCACAGTGAGGCTGCATTCATGGGTACAGTGAGACTGCATTCATGGGTACAGTGAGACTGCATTCATGGGTACAGTGAGGCTGCATTCATGGGTACAGTGAGGCTGCATTCATGGGTACAGTGAGGCTGCATTCATGGGCACCGTAAAGCTGCATTTGATGGCCACAGTGAGGCTGTATTGATGGGTACTGATATGTTTTATGTTATTATTGTTAAGGTTGTTGTTAATAATATTTATTTTTGGAACTTAATTCTGCTTAAAACATTTAACAGTGTAATTTCATGAGATAATTTACAAGGGCGTGTTTAGGGGCGGACTTAGGGGTGGGGCAGGGGAGGGGTTGGGTGGTGCAACTAGTGGCGAGTAACTCTTAAGGCCTGGCTAGTGGCTCAGGACTTGAAATTTTGAGCCCTGCATTACACCATACTATACATTGTAATTTTCAGTTGGTCCCTCACTCTTATATATTTCCTTCCAGAAATAATATAACTCAAGAAGTATAATAGACTCATGAGCAAAAACAAAAGTTGCTTGTCCCTCTACCACCACTGTTGGGTGTTCACCTTCAGGGCAGCTGTTAGAAATTATGGGGCCCCGTACAGGCTACCTGACGGGGCCCCCTTCGACCACACCCATGTCCCCACCCCTAACCCCGGATCAAAACAATAGGCAGGTTTCTTGCTGTTTACACATGCGTGCAGGGCCAAAATGTGCGTTCGCAATTGCGCATAAGCATTTTGTTAAAATAATTACATTGTATCTTTAATTTATTTATTGCTTTCACAAGGAATGAATAACATCCCTTGTGATAGCAGGGCCATGACAGGTCCTCTTTTACTTTGTGCAGAATCACTGGGGCTAAAAAATTATATCCGATCATTGCTGCAGTGATGACTGAGATATCACCCTTTCAATCCAGCGACGTGATGGTGTGTCGCTGGACAGAAAGTGTTTTTTTTTTTTTTTTGGGGGGGGGGGGGGTAAAATGCAGCTCCACTGCACATGTTTACTGCTCCCCCAACTGAAGTGTAAAGTAGCACCTCATTAGCATTACAATCATCATCACAGGCAGCACAGTAAGCAGGGGCTCTATCATGGCTGTATGTGACATGGCTGTTTGCTGACTTTGTTAACTTATGGCTGTACTGTATATAACAGACTGTAACACACCACAGCCATACCAAAGTCAGCAGCCATGAGACACAGAGCCCTACTTACTGTGCTGCCTGTGAAGACTGTTGTAATGCTAATGGTAACCTGCTGTGTTGTGAGTTCTATTCTAAGGACACAGTGAGGATTCTTTGCTTTATTCTATCTTTACTCACTGTGTCCATTGCAGCCAGGCTCTCCTTCCTGTTCCCTGTTAGCCTCCTCGCACCTCAGCATCACTCAGTATCACTCCGCCGGCCGGGACTAATTGAGTTGCGGTTGGGCTGGATATACATCCGCCCCCGAAAATGAAGAAATAGTCCCTCCTCTGTGCGCACCTGGGCCCCTCTGTTGACTTGATGGGGCCCAGGAAAATGGTATAACCCCGCTCCATAAAACAAGTAGGAGCGGGGGAGAAGTTTACCAAGCTCGTTTTTTTATTTTTTTATTTAAAGCAGCAATGAGCTGTAATGCTGGCCGGGCCCCTCTATGCAGCTGATAGGGCCGGGCCCCGTACAACAGGGCTGGTTGTACTGCCCTATCAGCGGCCCTGTTCACCTTAAAACAGTAGAAAACCACTTTTGTGTAAAAGTTTCCTGCTATCAACTGTTTGGACCATGAAGCTTTTACAACATAGCTATAGCTTTATTATCATGAAGTAAGCCATAAATACTTGAGCATTTTAAATGAAACTTTAAAAACACGTTAGGAAATAAATGCAACTAGTAAATTTGTTGCTATAGACAACATCTCCAATTTAGATTTACAAGTAACATTACTGCATACATTAAAAAATGGGTGGTATTTATTATCCTCTAAAGTCTTTACCCTTTCAAGAACTATCCTTGATTTAATGTGTTTAGTCACTGTAACATCTAAGAAAACCACTCAATGTCTTATCAGTGGCAGATGACTTCCAGGAATGACTGTACCTACATGTGACATTACAATACACAGATATGAAAATATCAGCTGTGTCACGCTTTCACATCACCATCAACCATAATGTACACAGACACACCAGCCAGAGAAAATGCAATAAGGTATTTTATACACACAAGTGACAAATAACTAGCAGAAATTAAAAGTTTTTTTTTGTCTTCAAGAGAACTGGTGATAAAATGTTAAACTGCATTCAATTATTTCTAGATAAATATTGATGTTAGTAATATACAGAATGTTTACCCCATTCCCCCAAATTTAATCTACTGCAATTCTTTTTCTCTGTAGAACGACATTTTGATCTGATTTAGGTTTAGGCCCCTTTCACACTGGGGCGTTTTTCATGCGGTTTAGCGCTAATATTAGCGCTATTATACCGCATGAAAAATTTGTGCCTGTAGCCTTCAATGTGAAAGCCCGAAGGCTTTCACACTGAAGCGGTGCGCTAGCAAGACCGCTCCAAAAGTCCTGCTAGCCGCTTCTTTACAGCGGTGAAGGAGCGCTGTGTTCACCGCTCCTTTACCGCAGCTGCCCATTGAAATCAATGGGACACCGCGGTAATACCGCCCGCAAACCGCGGCAATAGCCGCGGTTTGCGGGCGGTATTAACTCTTTTTCGGCCGCTAGCGGGGGTTAAATTCACCCCCCTAGCGGCCGCATACCGTGGTAAGAACGACGGTATAGCAGCGCTGAAAATCGCGCTGCTATACCGCCACCGCACCTGACTGCCTCAGTGTGAAAGGGGCCTTAATGAAAAGAGGCGTCTTCTACAGTTTAAAGTAGGACAAGTCCAGAGGCGTAACTAGAATTTTCAGGGCCCCGTTGCAAGAAACCATGAAGGGCCCCCACCAGGGGTGTTGCTAGATCTAAAAAAGATCTGGAGCCCTTAGCAGCGAAGTAAAGAATGTCATACACTTGGGTGGGCATACACATGTATATAATATACATGTGTGTGAATATATATATTAGGGCTGTTACTGATTAAAATTTTTGTGTTCGATTAATCGTTTTTTTTTTATCGATTAATCGACTAATTTTGATTAATTATGACGCACATGCAGATCCAACTACTTTTAGCTGATCTCCTTGCAGGCCGGTTCCCAGTGCAGCTACCAACCACTGGAAAAATGATTAGCAGGATACAAAAAACACACAAAGGCAGCGCTCGATGACAATCACATTAAAACTTTTATAGTCTTCAAATAGGTAACAAAACAAATATTGCACTGGAGATAAAATCGATGTAGCTACATAAACTGTTAAATTGGTGCGAGTAATACCAAACGGTAGAAAAAGCAGTCATAAAAACATGTAGCCAAGTATGATACTGGTATAAAAATGTGTACAACTACACCACTGCTGAATCCAGATGAGAAGGGGTTTACATCAGTCCATCGGCATGTAGATGTTCCGTAAAGGGAACTATTACAACTCCCAGTGGATGGCTGCAGAATCCCAGGTTGATAGAGGGAAGTGATAGAGGGAAGTGTAACAGCCCTTGCGTGTGGCAGATAGTAAGGTCCCGCCAGCATGCAGATATGAAGGCACAGCAAAGGAGCCCTTCAGATGGACACGGCAAGCCGGATCTCCGACGGAACTCCCTGAAGACCCGGAAGCCGGCGGAGAGGTGAGTACCAATCAAAAGAATTTTGATTGATCAAAAAAATTTATCGATTAATCGAGGAATTAATAGTTAATTTCCACAGCCCTAATATATATATATATATATATATATTTATATTATCGTAACAAATCTGAGTGCGGATCCCCCTTACATCAGCGTCCCTAGGGAGCCTCCCTACTTACATCTGGGTCCCCAGAGAGCCCCTTTCTTACATAAGGGTCCCCAGAGAGCCCCCCTTACATCAGGGTCCCCAGAGAGCCCCCCCTTACATCAAGGTCCCCAGAGAGCCACCTCCTTACATCAGGGTGTACACGGAGCCCCCCCTTACATCAGGGTGCCCAGGGAGAACCCCCTTAAATCAGGGTCCCAAGAGAACCCCTCCTTAAATAAGGGTGCCCAGAGAGCCCCCCTTACCTCAGGATCCCCAGACAGCCCCCCTCCTTTTCAGAGGTTCCCCCGTGTACCTGGCTGGTCTCCGCTGTGCACCTCCAACCCCCAACACATCTCTGTACCCCCCACCTGGGGGGAGGTGGGAGGGGGTGATCGGCAGCTGTGTGGTGCCAACGGGCGGCGGGACCTTCCTGGGGCTAGTAGTTATCTTCCTGAGTATATACAGTGGAGAGGGGAGGGGCCTCTGACCCGGGCAGGTATCAGCAAGAGTGTACAAGCAGAGCGTCTCACATGTGCACTAAAGAGTGAAGGTAATACATGCCCAGGGTCAGAGGCCCTTCCCCTCTCCACTCACTGTATACACTCAGGAAGAGAACTACTAGCCCCAGGGAGATCTCGTGGCCCGCAGGCACCATACAGCTGCTGATTGCACTCTCCCACCTCCCCCACTGCATACTAAACTGAGAGACAGATGTGCAAGGGGATTTGCTGGGTCTTGGGGGGCCCTCCCCACCACAGCGGCACAAAGCCAGGGCCCAGTTGCAAGTGCGACTGCTGCGACCCTGGTAGTTCCGCCACTGGACAAGTCACAGCAAATTCACAATACAGAAATTGGCCAGTACTCAACAAATCTAGCAATCTCATAAGATGTGCTCAGCCCTTTCTTTACATATTTAGCATCGTGTGGCAACTCCTTTTTCTTCTTTTGGATGATTACATTCAAGAAAAATTACAAAATCCTACCACATTTTAATAAAACAGCGAGAGTAAGAGTAAATTCTGCAGACGTCTGTAATATTTAAGGTAAATGCCAGAACTATATCCTCTGAGGAAGTACATTGTGCTTGTTATATTGTCATTAACTTTTTTATAAAATACCAGAATGGGCTTTCTTGGTTGGTCATGCAGGAAAAACTATATGCAGCGTAGTATGTATTTTCTATATTGGGCTGAAGTTTTTGGAAATTATGTTATGAAGCGCAAACCCCCAAGGAGCCGCGAGTGTAAAGGGATCCGCCACCCTGCACAGCCAGGCACACCGCATCTTCACATCACACTTGAGTCAGAAGAACAGTCCAGTACTTTGTTTTTATGTTTTATTGAGAGGAATAAACTTGGATAGAGATAGGGATATTAACCACTTGCCTACCGCCCCACGTACATATACTGTGGGGTGCCGGCTCTCCTGCACAAAATCACATACAGGTACGTGATTTCGCTTTTCCTGGTCTGTGATCCAATGTACGCTGGGACCCGCCGATCGTTCCCAAGAGAAACAAGGCAGATCGCCGTTCTGCTAGTAGGGGAGACAGAGATCCTGTGCTTCTGCTAAGCAAGAACATGGATCTCTGTCTTCTCACAGCCAAAGCACCCCCCACAGTTAGAAAGCAGGAGCCCATTTAACCCTTTGATTGCCCCTGATGTTAACCCCTTCTCTGTCAGTGTCATTAGTACAGTGACAGTGCCTTTTTCGGGACCACTGATCACTGTATTGGTATCACTGGTCCCGGAAAAAGTGTCAGATTTGTCCACCGCAATGTCACTGATCGTCGCCATTACTAGTAAGTAAATAAAATAAATAAAAATTCCTTAAAAATATTCCATAGTTTGTAGACGACGTTTGCGCAAACCAATCAATATACGCTTATTGGGATTTTATTTACCAAAAACATGTAGCATACACATTGGCCTGAATTTAGGAAGAAATTCGTTTTTTTATTTCAATTTATTGGGTGTGTTTTATAGCAGAAAGTAAAAAATATTGTTTGTTTTTTTTTCAAAATTGTTGGTCTTTTTTTTTTGCACAAAAAATAAAAACTGCAGAGGTGATCAAATACCACCAAAAGAAAGCTCTATTTGTGGGGAAAAGAGGACATCAATTTTATTTGGCTACAGCGTCGCACCACCGTGCAATTGTCAATTAAAATAACTCAGTGCCGTAACAAAAAAAAGGGCCTTGACTTACAGTGATTGTAAAGGCTCGTTTTTTTTTTTTTTAAATAACAAACATATCATACTTAACTCCACTGTGCAGCTCATTTTGCACAGGGTGGCCCTGAACATCCTCTTCTGGGGTCCCCCGGCAGTGCTGGTAGCTCCTCCCCACATCAGATAACCCCCTTGGAGAAGCACTCTCCCGGGGGGGTTACCTTGCGGGCGCACTCCCGAGTCCAGCATTTGGGTCCATAGACACGAATGCCAGACTCTGCCCCGCCCCCCGCGTCATTGGATAGGATTGACAGCAGCGGGAGCCAATGGCTGTGCTGCTATCAATCTATCCAATCGAGAGCCGGGACCCCGAGGAGAAAGGGACAGCGCGTCCCCGCTGAGGGAAATATGGGGCTCAGGTAAGTATAAAGGGGGGGGGCTGGGGGTCGGTCACTGCCAGGAGTTTTTTCACCTTAATGAATAGGATTACAACCCCTTTAAGCAGTAGAATTCTTCAGGGACACAACTATTTACAGTCTGTATATACACTTCTCCTCTGCCTCCGGCAAACAGCTTGATTGCAGAACTACACCTCCCAGGACCAGCTGGCACTGTTTGGATGACCTGACAAAAGGCTCAGTCAAATCAATAGAAAAAGCCCTTTACAGGCAGAGACTGTGGGCCCCCTGTTTGTGTAGCAAAGTCCTAGTGTCCAGCTGTCCGTCTGTGGCTACTGATCCCAGCACCACCTCTTCAGGCACTACCAGCCCACCTGGCTGCAGCTGCCCCCTTCTCTAGTCCTCCTGGCTAAGGCTCCACAGTCCTCCCAGACTGACTCTGCATCAGACCCAGACTGCTCTCTCCCAGTCCTCTCAGGCATGCCTCTTAGTCCTCTTCGACTTTAACACTCACCAGCCCACCTGACTGTCTTCCTCCCATGGGTTTTTCCTGGCAGTGTTCGCTAGCTGTCCTTCTCCTGCTCTCGTGCCTCTGGTCAGGACACCCCTGTGTGTCGTGAAGAGGGTCCCTTCCACACCTGAGCCCAGGCTCGAGGTTACCCACCCCAGACTAGGGGGGCTATCCTTAAGGGCCACCGACAGCCTAGCACTCGATCTCCAACTTCCACCCAAACTGTCCCAGCTGGGCTGACCCTGAGTATTTGAGGGGGCCAACCCCCTGCCAACCCATCTGTTGGGTGATGATCAGGGCCCTCAAAATACTCCAGACAGCTCCTCCTCACCTCCACTCCCATTCTTCAAGAATCTTCTGCAAGTTTCTAGAAGTAGGGTGAGGTATAAGAGATGCTGTCTGTGAGTCATACCATCACTCCCTGAGTCACTCCCCTGACCCAGATAAAACACAGGCGTGGCTTTCAGCTAAGCCTAAACATTTTGCCTACTCTAACAAAAATCCTATTCTAGCACACTAGAGGGTACTATGGTTATAACACTATAAAAAATTAAAATTGCAAGGTGGTCCCTATAATTTAGACCAGTGTATACATTTTTGGATTATGGTATCCATTTCTGTTGACATTCATGGACTTTCTGTGGAAAATATACATGTGTATATAACTAACAACAGCTCAGGGTTTTGCAACCCCATAGAGATATTTAATATCTTAAATCTAAACTCCAGGAATTATTTGCAAACTTACATTGGTCCAGCTTTGCACAGTATATCATGCATAGCTCATACCTGATGAACCACTGGGGAAGCTGGAAATCACTTTACTGGTCAGGGCTACTACAGTGATAGCAGTGATCTTCCAGTTCCTGCTCAGGTTCTATGTGAGTGGCTGCCCCACTGCAAACTGATCACAAAGGGTTGCTCTCTTAGCACCGCCACCATTCATAGAACAAATAATACTAGAAGTGTTTTGATTGGGTGATATGGAGATTGTGACATCACCACCCTCATCTGCACCTTGTAGTCATGGAAAAAAACACAAGGATTTCTGTGGATGGCGGTAGTGCTAACCGAGCCCCCCCCCCCCCCCCTGTGGTCAATATGCACCTGAAGATCACAACTTTCACTGTAGTAGCGCCGACTACTACAATGATTCACAGCTGGTCCATCAGGTATGGGTAATACATACTTATGTAGCACACAGACCCTTTTCTCCGCTTGGCTCCACTGGCAGAGTAAGGCACACCATGCCACAAGCCCGTGTCCTCTGGATCGGAGGTCAGGCGGTGTTCACAATTTTGGGTCCTGCAGCGAGTTACCTCCTTCCATTGGTTCTCATCCCCAGTGTGTAGGGACAAGTCTATATTTCTCCCCAAGAAGGCCACTGTCCACACCACTTCAACTCCAACAAAGAGTTTATTTTATCTTTGCTTAGGGAACAGGAAAGAGTTGATGAGAGTAAAGGATAGCAAAGTTAGGAGGTAGGTCCAGGCACAAGACTTTCAACTTATCGTTGCCACTCGATCCCGAGTGGGTTTAGCTCACCTGGATAGTCCCTATGAGAGCGACCCTAGCAGCCGGTGTGGAGCCCGAACATCTACTTGAGTTTACTTAGGATACGATCAGGAACAGTTCCAAGTCCCGAACTTCCCAGCGCTTGTAACACTAGAACCAAGGTGCAAATTAAAGCACGTTACAAGGCCTGTGGCGGATCTTTGAATCCCTCTAGTAGGTAACCAGGCCTCTTCCGAGGCGGCGACTCCTCTCACCGAAATCCCTTTTTTCCTCTCGTCTAGAACGGGTCATCCACTCCCGGGCACCCTAGGATTCTTCTTTCGGGGGTAGACCCTAGCTAAAGGTGCTGGGCCTACTTGCAGAGCTGCAGCCCCAGGCTAAAGGTGCCTGAGACTGATACACCTGTGCGCACTCCCCTGGCCAGGTGAGCAGAGTGGAATGGACAGCCAGAAGGACGGACGGACCCCGAAATATTGCGTCTGCCCCTTATGTACCCTCTCCCAGCATGCCAGCGGGCCGACAACGCCCACGCACAACCGCCGAGAGAGACCACCTTAAGGCGTAGCAATGTTACCCATGGTTCAACCCTAAACCTCGTATGGCAGCGCCACCTACAGGCCACAGGGAACTACACACCAGGTAACACCACATAGGCAGAAGCAAAGAAACCTAACAATCAAAGCGGTCTGAGCCTGACTACTGACTCAGACCAACCTCTAAATTTAGGCACATAGCACCCCTGAAAATAAAGGGGCGCTACACTTACATTGTGCCAAGCTGAACCAATGTAAGTATGCAATACAAACAATTCTTGGAGTATTTAAAAAACAACATCATTGAAATCTAACAAAATGTATATTACAGTATAGGCATGCTTATAATACATAATTTATATATATATATATATATATATATATATATATATTTAGGGCCACATATTACAGA
The DNA here is from genome assembly GCA_029206835.1 of Rana muscosa. NCBI lineage: Eukaryota > Metazoa > Chordata > Amphibia > Anura > Ranidae > Rana > Rana muscosa. The sequence goes on along the minus strand of CM055118.1, from coordinate 522,862,143 downwards.
AATATGTTGTAGTTTTGCTGCACAGGGTGCAATTAAGGCCTCTAAATGCAGCGCAGTGTGATGGGTAATTTTTTAAATATTTTTTTTACCTGGACATCCCCTCACTCTGGGACCTTTGATGTGTATGGTAAAGGGAGAACAAGTCTCTTTTCAGTGATTCATTCAACCTTCACTGAAACGTAATGCAAGAAAGTACCTGACATTGCTGGAAGCAGAAACATAACATTTATAAAGTAGGGGAATTATTCCTGTGTGGTTCAAATTAGCTTAGATTTTTGACTTAAATAAACAAGGCAAAGGTACAATCACCCCCAAGCCACCTACTGTATATTCACCTTCTTCACACTTCCATTCCTTCATTCCTCCAACCATAAAACCCTGTGCAAGCACTGCATAATGGGGGGGGGGGGGGGGGGGGTCACATGCTCCCTGCTTTGTTATGTGCTAGCCCTCTCACTAGAATGGATTGGCACAGAGCAGTCATAGAGTCATAGTGTCAGTGTATTGGGTGAGCTGACAAACTACACAAGTAAACATATTAGTCAGTTAGGAAACTGTACTTTAAATCTGATTATTAGCTCTTTGGACAACCAATCACTTTGCTGCTTTTCTTGTTTGATTTCATTTTGTGGTTGAATTACAGTCAGGGGTCACTGTCATTAGCAACCTTTTTTTCCATTTGCTGTAAGGCTTCCCTTTAAAATAAAAATTGGTTTCAGGGGTTAATTTATTTTGTGGGTACCGTATATACTCGAGTATAAGCCGACCCGAGTATAAGCCGAGGTACCTACTTTTACCACAAAAAACTGGGAAAACTTATTGACTCGAGTATAAGCCGTGGGGGGGGGGGGGATGTGCCCATTGCCACCTCACTGTGCCAATTTCCCAACCTTACTGTGCCCATTGCCATCTCACTGTGCCACCTCACTGTGCCCATTGCCACCTCACTGCCCATTGCCACCTCACTGTGCCCATTGCCACCTCACTGTGCCCCCTTACTGTGTCCATTGCAGCCTCCCTGTGCCCGAGTCAGTCAGTGTACCTGAAAATCTTCTTATTCCGGCCGGCGTCCATTGTTTAAATCTCGCGCCTTTCTCCCTGTCCCTTCCGTGATAGGCGTTTCCAGCAAACACTGTGTTGAGTGTTGCGCCTATCACGGAGATCCTCTCATTTTCGGACTCCGTTTCCTAGCAGGCACTGTGTTCAGTGTTCCGCCAATCACGGACGTCCGACAAGAGAACGTCCATGATTGGTGCAACACTCAACACAGTGTTTTCTGGAAACGCCTATCGCGGAAGGGACAGGGAGAAAGGCGCGAGATTTAAACACTGGACGCCGGCCGCAGAATAACAAGATTTTCAGGTACTGGCAGGTACTGACTCGAATATAAGCCGAGGGGTATACGTTCAGCCCTAAAAAAAGGGCTGAAAAACTTGGCTTATACTCGAGTATATACGGTATATTGATTTTATTATTGATAGGGCCTTTTTTAGCCTAAAGTTGTTTTTTGTCTGCAAGACTTACCTTTAAAAAGTAAGCTTTTGTTTCAGAGGGGTTTTCTGGGGGTTTCTTAATTCTTAATTTATTTCTTATGGCCTTTTTTTGAGGTTCTCGAAATTCAGCATCTTTTATCTATTTACTGCACCCGCTTATCCCAATAGTTTAAAAAAAAAGAAAAAAGTTAGGCCTATTCTCAGTGAATAAAACCGTCCTGCTGCTGGCCAGGTTAATACCGCTAAAGTATCTTAATTGTTGTAGTAAAGCACCAGCCTGTGCTCTTTGTCTTTAGTAAATTGGACCTAGGCTTGCTATTTAACATTTCCATGTTTTTTAAATGATTTGTGTGTTTTCAAGAGTGCCCTCAAAGCCAGTTAAAAATAGACTCTCCCTGCTGTACAGTATTTTTTTAAATCTTTTTTTGCATTGGTTCATGTCCCCCATAGCAGTGCCTAACACCCCTTGCCCTTTTCTCAACAGTAGTTTGGCTATTAGCCTTGAAAATGAGAAAAACAAAAAACAAGATTTACTCTCATAGACGTCAGTGGAGTAGTTCAATGCTAAGTTCGAGTTTCATGGATTTTAAGCAGGATTCGACTAACCATCCTCAACCTGTGCCAGGGCAAATTCATTTATCACTACTTGTCAACCCTCAAGATTTTTTAGCTTAAAGTGGATGTAAACCCACTCTCATCCTTTCTAAACTACTGCCATAGTGGTTATCATCTATAAGGATATAGATGCCTCCTGCATGTATCCTTATCTGTCAAATGTCTCCCCTCTGTCTGTTATGAGACCCGAAAAACTGCAGATTCTGTGGGTGGGTCTGTTGTCCGGAGCTCGTGGGTGGAGTTGTGATGTCAGTAGACTCCCCGCCCACCTCTACACTCCCCTTGTCAACATGCATTTTCTCCTGTGTATTTCTTACACTGAATTTCTGCTATGATCACTAACATCCAGAAAAGTCACCACATGACTTCAGCATGCCCAATCATGCTGAGGTGTGGAGCAGCCAATCCTGGGAGAGCTGGAGAAGAAATGAGGGGGGGGGGTGGGAAGTACACAGAAGGCTTGTGCATGAGATAAGGAAATCACCTGTCTGTCACAGCAAGCTAGGAACTGACTCCTATTTCTCTGTGTGTTAGTTTTTACTGAAAAAAGATAAGAGGACTGCTCAGAGCTGTGTTAACTCTTTGTGGCAAGACTTGGCACAGATGACATTAAATCCTATATTGTACTAGGTGCAAGCCTTATTTAAAAAAAAAAAAAATCCGGTCTACATCCACTTTTACACATTGATCACAATAACATAATAATTATCCACTAAACTGTTAAAATTCTTACCCCAGCACTTGCAGTTTAAAAGTTTCAATGCTGCTGGCTCCTGCTCTCTCGGTGCTGCTTCTCAAAACTTCCTGTCTTCACAGGAAAGAGTTAGCAGTAGACAGTACTGTCTCCAGTCAGTCTGTTAGCTTGGAGAGAAGGGCAGGGGAATGCCACATCATCCTTGACTACAGAACTGTGTGTTTCTAATGATGCACACAGTGTAGGGAGACAGAACACTGGTCCCTGTATGCAAGGGTGACTGCATAGGATGCTGCAAGAGAAAGGAGCCACCCTGTATAAGAAACATGGGACAATGATCATGGCACCAACTAAAACAAGAACATAGACAAGGATTTAAAGAAGGTGCATACTCAGTCAGTAAGTGATTAAATCAGCTGCTGAAAGTGCTTATGAAAACTGAGGGTTTAATATCACAGTAATACAGTGGAACCTTAGTTTATGAGCATAATCCATTCCAGGAGAATGCTCGTAATCCAAAGCACTCGCACAAAGCGAGTTTCCCCATAGAAGTCAACGGAAACGAAAATAATTTGTTCCGCATTGACTTCAATGGCATGCAATACCGTATGTGGCCAGAGGTGGGGGGCACCGGAGAGCTTCGGAAACATTCGGAAAGGCCCGAGGACAGCTCGGCTGACCTCGGAAAGGCTCGGAAACACCAGGGAACGGAGTATTTCCGAGTATTCCTGAGCATTTCAGAACGGCTCCGCTCGACTCTGCTCGGCTCCAGTGCACCCGCACCTCAGGCCAAATACGGTACTGCACACCCCATTAGCTTGAATTCTGCTCGTTTTGCGAGACAACACTCGCAAACCGAGTCAGAATAAAAAAAAAAAAAGTTGCTCGTCTTTCAGAATGCTCGTTAACCGTGTTACTTGTAAACCAAGGTTCCACTGCATATGTCTTCATACCTTAGCCATACATACGACTGCTGCAATGACAGAAATAGACGTAACTGTCTCTGATTTGTTACTGTACTGTTTGCACTGTTTGTCTTAATGACTGTAATGAAAGTGTCAATGACGCACCAAATAGGCCTCACCTTATGAAACCTGATCAGAATAAATTATTAACAATATTGATGTATCATAACACAGTTTTATTGTATTTGACTCATAAATCATGCTGCAACGCTATTTAAACTTTTCTTACAAATTTGGTCAATCACTGAGATACATTTTTAAATCAAACCAAGTCTGAGAAACAAATGCAAATTTACTGACTAATGTACCACCAGATTTGTTTTGTATCATGTGGGATGTATTCCACTGGTGGTATACATTTCCGTGCTGGGCTTTGCACTAAAGATCTTTATCTAAAAATAGGAACAGATAAACCCACAGCAGAAAATACTTGTACAAGATGGTTTAAATTACTCACCCAATCAACAGCAGCTGGGGCGAAAATATTCTTTACATATTGTGACAGCAGGAAGGTAAAGTCACCTGGTTGCATCCAGGGGGGTAGATATATTTCGCCCAGATTCAGGCTTTACGCCGACTTATACAACTAGGTGGAGAGTTGTATAAGGCTAGTGGGCTAATGGATGACTCATACCTCTAGGGAGAGGGCTGGGCGTCGTACAGACAGGGAGTTGATGAGGCCAGCTGAAGCTTGTCAGCTCATTTAGGCCTCTATAAGAACTCCCAGCTTCATTAGATGTTAGCTCAAGCCTGGAACCAGACCTGTGTGGACTGTCTAGGGAGAGTGAACCCCTGTGCGGTGAGGCAAAGCCTGTGTGGCTATTTGTTTGGACTTTTACTAAACCAGGGACTTAGGGACTAGGACAGCACTAGGCTGATCCCAGTTGTTAGTTAGGAAACCTGTATGTTTAGTCAGAGGTCAACTTGACCAGGATTTATTTTGGTTATGTTTCTTTTGCTTTGCTGTGTTTTGTCACTGTAAATAGAAAATAAACCGCACCTTTTTTTGATTTTGAAAACCACAACCTCCGTTTGCTGGGCCTGTTTTGTGTGGGGAGCCCATCCCGGGGGTCACACACACCCGCTGCCGAGCTAACCCCCTCACAGTTGGTGGAGAATGCGGGCAGTTTTTTTTAAGCCAGCATGGAGGAGATACTGAAGCAGCTGGCTCTAGCAAATGCCAATCAACAGCAGACAAATGCAGGTTTGCAAAGGAGCCTTGCAGCCCAGCAGCAGACAAACGCAACTTTGCAACAGAGTCTGGAGGCTCAGCAACGAGCCCAGCAGCAATCTGAGGCCCGCTTCATAGACCTGTTGCAGAAGCAAGAGCAGAGACTACAACAACAGATGGAAGCAGTAATGCAGCAACGTCCGCAGACCAGTGAGGAAAGCCGTCCCACTAATACCGCGTCCTTTGGGGTGAGTCGTTTATTGACAAAAATGACTGGAGAGGATGATCCAGAGGTATTTTTGACCACATTTGAAAGGACCGCTGAAAGAGAAAAGTGGCCTGAGGAGCAGTGGGCTGGACTGGTGGCTCCTCTGTTAACTGGTGAATCGCAGAAAGCTTACTATGACCTAGAGCCTAACCAAGCAAAAGACTATGTGATGCTAAAAGCTGAAATATTTGCAAGGCTGGGTGTCACCCAGGCTGTCCGGGCTCAGCGTGTGCATAACTGGACTTTCCAGCTTGGAAAACCCCCCCAGGTCTCAAATGTATGATCTCATTCACCTGAGCAGAAAGTGGCTACAGCCAGAGACTTTGTCCGCACCAAAGATTGTGGAACGTGTTGTAATGGATCGGTTTTTGAGAGCTCTTCCTACTGCCATCCAAAAGTGGGTAAGCCATGGAGACCCAGAGACGGCCGATGGTCTTGTGGATCGTGTGGAGAAATACTTGGCTACAGAGAACCTGACGGCCTCTTCCAGAGACACTCGGACTTTCCACCCTAAGACCAGACCATCCCCAGGGGCGGATAAGAGGATTCCAAGGGGTGAGGGTGGAGAGAGTGAGAGGGTGGGAGCTCTACCCCAAGTTTGGCGAGAACAGCCTGGGAAATCAGCGGCTCAAGAGGCGGCAAGAAGGATCGTTTGCTACCGCTGCCGGCAAGCGGGACATATTGCAGCCAATTGCCCGGTTGTGGAGGAACCCATGCAGTGTGACTTTCTGACGGGCAGACGTCAGTCGCTGTGTGCGACAGTCGCATGCACTGCCATTCGAGGAACTGAGAAACATTTATGCAAAATGTGTGTTAATGGTAGAAATGTTGTGGTATTGCTGGATTCAGGTAGCCTTGTGACCCTGATAAAGGCTGAGTTAGTTAAAACAGAGGTCTCTGGGAATAGCAAGGTAGCTGTTATTTGTGTGCATGGGGACACCCGAGAGTATCCAGTGACTACAGTGTGTTTCGAGACCCCCAAAGGTACCCTCTCTCATCCAGTGGGCTTAGTATCTCAGTTACCGCATGACGCCATTGTGGGAAGGGATTTTCCGAAGTTCTGGGAACTGTGGGATGATCCTGAGCCCCTCACTGGTGCCCCTATGTACCAGGAATGTGATAGCCAGAACTCCCCTGAGAGTGGTGAGGACTCTCCGGAATTTCCCTTATCAGTATTGGCAGGGGAGACTCAAGAAACTGGAGAGGAGCCCACCTCCTCAGACGAAAACCTACCGTCTGTGGAGTTTTCTGATCTTGAGGTTCACAGGGAAAACTTTGCCACAGAACAGTTGAAAGACCCCGCCCTAATAAAGGCACGGGAAAACGTAGTGAAAATAGATGGCGAGTTAGTGAACCCAGATAATACCTGCACTTACCCATACTTCAGCGTAGAGAAGGACCTACTGTATCGGGTGGCAAAAAGGGCAGAAGAAACCGTTGAGCAGCTTGTGGTGCCCAAACCTTACAGGAAGTTGGTGTTGGAGTTGGCCCATGGGCACATTCTTGGAGGTCATCTGGGGACAGAGAAAACCCGAGAGAGGGTATTACAGAGATTCTATTGGCCGGGGGTGATGAAGGACGTAGAAAATTATTGTTCCTCCTGCCCTGTGTGTCAGAGGTTGGCCCCGATGCCACATTTCCGTAGCCCGCTGGTCCCTCTACCCATCATTGAGGTCCCGTTTGAGAGGATCGCCATGGATTTGGTAGGTCCTATAATCAAGTCCGCTAGGGGGCACCAGTACATATTAGTTATAATGGACTATGCCACCCGTTATCCAGAAGCGATCCCTCTCCGAAATACCTCGGCCAAAACCATAGCCAAAGAGCTATCTCTTGTTTTTAGCCGGGTGGGTATTTGTAAAGAACTGCTTACGGACCAAGGTACACCCTTTATGTCCCGGGTTATGAAAGAGCTGTGTAAATTGTTCAAAGTGACGCAATTGCGTACGTCTGTGTATCACCCCCAAACCGATGGGCTGGTTGAAAGATTCAACAAAACCCTAAAACAAATGTTGAAGAAAGTGGTGGATAGAGATGGAAAGGATTGGGACTGTTTACTTCCTTATTTGATGTTTGCTATTAGGGAGGTGCCCCAATCCTCTACGGGATTCTCCCCCTTTGAGTTACTGTATGGGAGACACCCAAGAGGGCTGTTGGATATTGCCAAGGAAACTTGGGAAAGTGAGAGTTCTCCCCACAGGAGTGTGATTGAGCATGTCGCCCTGATGCAAGATCGAATTGCACAGGTAATGCCCATCGTGAAGGAACATTTGGCCCAAGCGCAGTTGGCACAGCAGAGAGTGTACAACCGTGGAGCCAAGACCCGTACCTTTTCTCCGGGGGATAGGATATTGGTACTTGTCCCTACGGTTGAAAGTAAATTCCTTGCCAAATGGCAAGGCCCCTACGAGATAATGGAAAAAGTGAGCGAAGTGAATTACAAGGTCAGACAACCAGGAAGGCGAAAGCCCGAACAGATCTATCACGTTAATCTGTTGAAAGCCTGGAGGGATAGAGAGTCCCTAGTCGCAGACACTTGGTCACCAGCTCAAACTGGTTGCGTGATTCCTGAGGTTGGAATAGCAGCCACCTTGTCACAACCCCAACAACAGGAGGTTAAGGAGTTTGTGCTTCGCAACAAGGAGGTATTCTCTGAGCTGCCGGGACAAACATCTGGGGTAGAGCATGACATCATTACCCCGCCCGGTGAAAGGGTGAAGTTAAAACCCTATCGGATCCCAGAGGCTCGACGGGAGGCAATACGGGAGGAAGTACAGAAAATGCTGAACTTAGGGGTGATAGAGGAGTCCCAAAGTGATTGGTCTAGTCCCATCGTGTTGGTGCCTAAACCGGATGGGAGCTGGCGATTTTGTAACGATTTTCGTCAGTTGAACAAAGTTACAAAATTTGACACCTACCCCATGCCACGTATAGATGAGTTGATCGACCGGCTGGGAACAGCCCGATACATGACGACTCTTGACCTCACAAAAGGGTATTGGCAAATCCCCCTGGCCAAGTCGGCCAAAGAGAAAACCGCATTTGTAACCCCAGACGGGGCGTTCCAATATAAAAGAATGCCGTTCGGGTTACAGAATGCGCCGGCCACATTCCAGCGGAAAATGGACCAGATGCTGAGGCCCCATCGGAAGTATGCTGCGGCTTACCTGGATGACGTAATTGTCCATAGCACAGATTGGGCCTCACATCTGCCAAAAGTGCAAGCAGTCCTGGACTCTGTTCGGGAAGCGGGGTTTACGGCTAACCCCAAGAAGTGTACCATTGGGCAGGAGGAGGCCAAATATCTTGGGTACACCATTGGGAGGGGAGTAATAAAACCCCAACTCAACAAAGTCGAGGCCATCCAGAGTTGGCCACGTCCCAACAGCAAGAAGCAGGTACGAGCCTTTCTGGGAATCGCTGGGTATTATCGGCGATTCATTCCCCACTTTGCTTCTAAGGCTGTGCCCCTAACCAACCTGACGAAGGGGAAAGGGTCGGTCATGATTAAATGGACCCCCGAGGCTGAGGCAGCATTCCAGTTCTTGAAACAAGCCTTATGTAGCCAGCCAGTGTTGTACTCACCCGACTTCTCTAAAGACTTTGTCGTACAAAGTGATGCGTCAGATGTGGGGTTAGGAGCAGTATTGTCCCAGGTCTGGAACGGGGAAGAGCACCCAGTCATTTACCTCAGCAGGAAGTTGAAGTCCCATGAGGTAAATTACGCCACCGTTGAAAAGGAGTGCTTAGCGGTGAAGTGGGCTCTAGATTCCCTTCGGTACTACCTGCTAGGTAGGCACTTTGACATGGTTACGGATCACGCTCCGTTAAAGTGGATGGCTCAAAACAAGGAAACAAATAGAAGAGTGAATAGGTGGTTCCTGGCCCTCCAGGAATTCAACTTCACAGTAAAGCATCGCCCTGGCGTTCAAATGGGGAATGTGGATGCTTTGTCTCGAGTACATGAATGCCTGATTGCTGGTGTTCCAACCCCGAGGTTAAAACAAGAGGGGGGGGTATGTGACAGCAGGAAGGTAAAGTCACCTGGTTGCATCCAGGGGGGTAGATATATTTCGCCCAGATTCAGGCTTTACGCCGACTTATACAACTAGGTGGAGAGTTGTATAAGGCTAGTGGGCTCATGGATGACTCATACCTCTAGGGAGAGGGCTGGGCGTCGTACAGACAGGGAGTTGATGAGGCCAGCTGAAGCTTGTCAGCTCATTTAGGCCTCTATAAGAACTCCCAGCTTCATTAGATGTTAGCTCATGCCTGGAACCAGACCTGTGTGGACTGTCTAGGGAGAGTGAACCCCTGTGCGGTGAGGCAAAGCCTGTGTGGCTATTTGTTTGGACTTTTACTAAACCAGGGACTTAGGGACTAGGACAGCACTAGGCTGATCCCAGTTGTTAGTTAGGAAACCTGTATGTTTAGTCAGAGGTCAACTTGACCAGGATTTATTTTGGTTATGTTTCTTTTGCTTTGCTGTGTTTTGTCACTGTAAATAGAAAATAAACCGCACCTTTTTTTGATTTTGAAAACCACAACCTCCGTTTGCTGGGCCTGTTTTGTGTGGGGAGCCCATCCCGGGGGTCACACACACCCGCTGCCGAGCTAACCCCCTCACAATATATAGAGATTTAATTGTATATTCCAAAACGAACCCTAGGATACTAGGAGCCTGATCAATGGAAAAATTAATTTCTATGTGTATTTTCTCCTTTAGACTCCATTCACACTTGTGTGACTTGTCATGTAACTTTGGACATCAAAGTCGCATGATAAGTCGTACCCTATGTTTTCCAATGATAACCATTCATATATATGAGACTTAAAGTTGCAGCGACTTCAAAGTAGTTCATGCACTACTTTTTTCCCCGACTTTCATTCAACTTAAGGGCCATAAACTTCAATGTTAACCCTCAAAAGTTGCATGAAAGTCGTAACTGAATGTTTTACATGCAACAGTGGTGCAAACGTGAGTCCGACTTTGCAGAGGGACAACAAGTCATATCCAAGTCACACCCATCCAAAGTTGCGTCAAAGTTACATTAAAGTTGTATCAAAGTTGCACTCCAAAGTCGTGTGGCTTTGGAGTCGCGCAAGTATGGATGGAGCCTTGGTTTTACTAAAAGAGTCTACTTTAAGTTAAATAGATTTTTACCCCAGCCTTTCTCAAACTTTTTACCATAGAGGAACCCTTAAAATAATTTTCAGGTGTCAGGGAACCCCTGCTAAAACGTTCTATATCTACAACTCACGGTAAATAAATATGATCAGTAATTTGTAGACAAAATCATAACAACCATGCTTTTTATAATCATGAAAATAAAACAAAAATTATGACCAGGCAAGAAAAACATACAGTGAAAACTGCAATTTTCCCCTGACATTGGTGATTAGAGAGAATTACCCCCTACACTAATGGTTAGTGAAGAAAGGCCTACTTACACTGGTGGGTATTGGTCAACAAAGCAAGGGACCCCTCACATTGGTGGAAAGTTAAGAATGTAATTTACATTATTGACCAGTGAAGAAGACACTCTTCTGCAATAGTGGTAAGTGGAAAGGTGTCCCTCTGTTTCAAGGTCAGTGGTTAAAGGCCCTTAAAATGTATGTTAGTAGGACAAGGGCCATGAAAACAAAAATGGTGAGGACAGCCGCACTCCAATCCAACGTATGTTTATTGAAGAAAGACAGGCACTACAAAAAACAGCATAAACTAGGACAGCAGACGCGTTTCACACTTGTTCAGTGTTTACTCATAGCTATGAGTAAACACAGAACAAGTGTGAAACGCGTCAGCTGTCCTGGTTTATGCTGGTTTTTGTAGTGCCTGACTTTCTTTAATAAACATACGTTGGATTGGAGTGCGGCTGTCCTCACCATTTTTGTTTTCATTGCTATGTGCATTGCCGGCACCCTTGGTCTCTGAGAGAGAAACATCTTTCCAAAACTTAATCTGCCTGGAGCGGCAATTTTTGGTCTTAGTAGGACAAGGGCCCTCACATTGGTAGGCAGTTAGAAGGAAAAATGTCCATTACATCGGTGGTTTCACTATAGATTCGTCAAGAAACCCCTAGAAAAATCTGAAGGAACCTTGGTTAAAAAAAAAGGCTGTCTTGGGCCTTCTGATTGGAAAAGATGTTGGTAGTCTCTTTCGGGAGTCTGACAGGAACGGTCATGCACTGTTAGAGCTTCGCTCTGTGTGAGGAGAAAAGCTACAGAATAACTGGAGCCCGTTGGTTCCAGTCACACAGAAACACACCGGACACCTCCTGGAATACAGAGGTACAGTTTTTGGCAAAATTATGGTGCTGGAAGGCACCTGCACCAAAAACAAAAACCCCTCCATTAAGGAACCCAAAGCGCGGGCCGCAGCTAAAATGGCGCCGGTACCTTCCTCCTCAAAAGCCTCAGCGCTCTCACAGAAACACCAACCTATACATACAGACTCCCCTGGCGAGCCGGACTCAGAAACAAATGACATACAGTGTATTTCACAAGATTCCCCAGCCTCTCTAGCTTTACTAGGGCAGTTTGAAAAAATGCTTAACAAAGCTCTGAGGCAAACCTCAGAACATATCACAAAGAGCCTCACCAAAGGGATAAGGGAGCTGGGTAGCCGCACAGAAGCGCTGGAAACCAGAGTGGATGAGATTGAAAACTCAGCACAGGACTACATGGCAGAACTGGAAAATCTTAGGGCTCTTTCACACCGAGGTCCGTTCAGGTCCGCCTGTCAGTTTTTTAGGCGGACCTGAAACAGATCCTCCATGTAGCCCTATGGAGCCACGGATGTCAGCGGTGACATGTCCGCTGACATCCGACCCGCTCTGCCAAAGTGTGACGGAGGAAAAACCTATTTTTCCTTCCGTCGGCGGAGCGGATCGGATGACAACGGACTCTACGGTCCGTCGTCATCCGATTCCCCATAGGGGAGAGCGGCGCTCTGACAGGGCGGTCCCTGCACAGTGTGCGGGGACCGCCCAGTCATCCGTCGGCTCAGCGGGGATCAACGGAGCGATCCCCGCTGAGCAAGCGGAGCTTCACGGGGCGGATCTTCACGGATCCGCCCCGTGTGAAAAGACCCTTAAGGAGGAAAATTTTACTTTACAATCTAAACTGTAAGATTTTGAGAATAGGGCCAGACGTTCCAACATTCGCATCAGAGGTATACCAGAGTCAGTAATAGACCTACAAGGTACCATTACTGTCTTATTTCAGGAACTTCTGCCTACACTTCCAGCAGAACGTTTAGAAATAGATAGAATTCATCGCACTTTTGCACCCAAAAAGGCAGAGGGTCCACCACGCGATATAATCGCGAAATTTAATTTTTACCGCACAAAGGAGAACCTGCTAGCAGCAGCAAGAGAAATAAATTACTTATTGTTCCAGGGACATAAATACCAACTTTTTGCTGACCTTTCTCAACTGACCATTACCAAACGCCGAGCAATGAAACCCCAACTTCAGATGCTACAAAATCACCACATAAATTACCAATGGGGTTTCCCTTTTTCTATCCGTTCTATCCCAAGGCTCTAAACTCATCTGTAGATCAGAGGAAGAACGACAGCATACCCTACAAAATCTACATTTGGTGGAATCTGGACCTGGTCCCTGTTCACCACGCAGAAGATCTGCGTCATCTTTGTCACAAAAATCCTCAAAACTTTCTGGAAACAATGAAAATCATCCCCACTCTCACAAAATGTATGTTTTTATATATTTAGCTCCCCTTTCCCCCCAACCCTCCCTTTTTTTTTTTTACCAAAATTACCAAGACAAAGTAGAAGGTCTTATTTTATTTTATTCTATTTTCATTTATAAAAGTTATCACCCAAGGTTGGTAACCGGTCTTCTCATTATACAAAGTTATTAATGAGATTCAATAAGAAATGTACGTCCTGCTCCAGTCTAATTTAACCTAATTTCTATCTTATGACTGATTTTCCATAACTGATTTTTCTTTTCTTTCCCCCTTTTTTTTTTTTTTATATTTTTTCATTTACCCCAGAATTAATGAAATCCAATACCAAGGGGGTTTTACTTGTATTAGTTTTACTTCTAATTATTCTGCATATTTTTTCTTCAATAATATTTTTTTTTACCAAAATTACCAAGACAAAGTGGAAGGTCTTATTTAAATTAATTCTATTTTTATTTATAAAAGTTTTACAAAATTATTAATGAGATTCAATAAGAAATTTACGTTCTGTTCGGGTCCAATTTCTAATTTCTATCTGATGGTTACCATAACTTATTTTTATTTTTTTTATAATTTTTTCATGTACCCCAGGGTTGATATAATCCAATACCAAGCGGATTTTACTTGTATTAGTTTTACTTCTCATTATTCTGCATTTTTTTATTCAATAATATTATTAGGGCTTTTTCTTCCTCACACAGATGTTCAGTGTGCCCCAATTTGCCCTCCTCGTTTGCCCATCTATAATATGCGGGCAAACGATGCAGGCTGCACTCCCTCTGATGGTGGTCCATTCCCCCCATCACAGGAAAACTTTACTCTTCAATATATGATATTTTGCATTTTATCTAACTTTATTCTTTTTATTTTCAGTTCCCTCTGCTTCTCTATACTTTTGACAGTACTGGTCCCTCCTCTTTCTCTTTCCTTTTACGGGTCCACAGGGGTCGATTCATCCAGTCGGACATTACCAGACACTGGTGAGTGCTACCTTTTAGATCAGGGATCCTCAAACTACGGCCCTCCAGCTGTTGCGGAACTACAAATCCCATGAGGCATTGCAAAACTCTGACATTCACAGACATGACTAGGCATGATGGGAATTGTAGTTCCTGAACACCTGGAGGGCCGTAGTTTGAAGACCCCCGTTTTAGATCATATATCATGGCACCCTTAAAGATTCTTTCCCTGAATGTTCCAAAGCATTTTGTTCCTTTCAAGCTAAGAAGTCCCACATAATATGCCTACAGGAAACTCACTTTGCAGTGAATTCTACTCCAAAGTATATGAGCCCTTTCTATCCACAAGTCTTTACAGCCTCGGCCAGCGCCAAAAGGAGAGGAACCCTTATAGCTTTTCACAGATTTACCCTATTCCTAATCCAGTCAGAAATTAAAGACCCTGAGGGGCGATATCTAATACTCACTGGTCATATCATGGACAATGCGGTAACGATAGTATCATACTAAACCCCTAACAACCAACCTCATTTCTATCACACTTATTACAAGTGGTAAATGCCCATAAAATGTGAAGTCCTCCTCCCATTTCTCGACAAGTCGCCCTATATTTCTTCTCGTAACTCAAGCAACCAATCATTTCCTGAACTACTTTCTCAATATAATTTAGTAGACTCTTGGAGAGAATGTAATTCATCCAAAATATGCTTTTACCTACTATTCACACCCACATAAGATATCCACCCGTATAGACCACATTTTCTAACTACAGCTATGATACCTGAAGTACTTGCATCTAGCATAATCCCCATCCCCTGGTCGGACCACAATGCAGTTTTCACCACTTTATTCTCTACCATCCCTAAAGCTCACGATTCAACGTGGTATCTCCCTGACATCATACTCAAGAACCCCTCCAATAGTCAAATATATGAACAAGGTATAAAGAACTATCTAAAATATAACACTAATTCTGACATTTCTCCGCTTACCTTATGGGAAGTGTACAAGCCTGTGATGTGTGGAATGATCCAAAGACAAATGGTATTGATCAAAAGAAAACGTAATATTCTAGCACGTAAATTAGAAACCAATTTTAATAATGTCATTACCTCTTTCCAAAGCAATCCCACCCCTACATAAAAAGCACAATTAGAAAAAAACAGATTGGCATATGATTTATTCCTTACAGAATCAGCAGATAAGACACTACGCAGATCAAAACACATGTTACATGAAATCAAATAAACCTAATACCCTCCTGGCATGAGCACTGAAATCCATTGACAGACAATCCAACCCAATACGACTTAAACTATCAAACAACACTTACACCAATAACCCTCTTAAAATCGTTCAAAAATTCCGTAAATATTTAACATCATTGTATTCAGAATCAAAAGAATTTAATCAGACCGATGCTGATAACTTCTTCTATTGAATAAATCTTACTAAACTAACACACACAAAAAAAATCTTGCTTGAAGAACACATAACAACAGTCTTGAAAAACATAAAAGAACTGAAAATAAACAAAAGCCCTGGCCCAGACGGTTTCTCAGCCCTATACTACAGAACATTTTCTGAAACCCTTTCTCCTATTTTAGTGGACGCATTCAATACCCTAATAGATGGCTATTCCTTAAGACGCAAATCATTACTGTCAATTATTTGCAAGATCCCCAAACCCCAATCAGATAACACATCCTGCATGAACTTCCGTCCCATCTCCCTCTTAAATCAGGACATTTAAATCTTAGCAAAAATTATAGCTACCTGCCTCAACAAGATAATTGGCAAAATTATACACAACGACCAAGTTGATTTATGCCAAAGAGGCAAGCAAGCAATAATGTACGTCAAGCTACCCTTTTGGCATATATAGCCAAAAAAAGACGCATTCCTACATGCTTCCTGTCTCTAGACATTAGAAAAGCCTTTGATTCAGTAACCTGGCCATACTTACACTACACTCTCCAGAAATGGGGATTCGGCCCCCACTTCACTAGTTGGATATCAGCTCTCTATAACAAACCCCAAGCTTATGTAAAATACGCAGGCTATAAATATGAATATTTTAAATATAGAGGAAGGCACACGTCAGGGCTGCCCACTTTCCCCCTTACTATTTGTCCTTTTAATAGAACCCTTAGCCCAATACCTTAGATTAGATCCAACTATCACTGGAATAGAACTAGGTGGAATCCAACATAAACTTAGCTTATTCGCAGACGATATCTTATTATTCCTATCATCCCCCCAAGTCTCAGGCCCAAATCGAATACCCATTCTTAAAAATTTTGCTACCATATCAGGATTAGAGATAAACCCCAAGAAATGTATTGCATTAAACATATCGCTTTCAACAGAAGAATTAACATCAGCTAAAATAGCACTACCCTTCACATGGGCCGTACAGTCAATCCCGTTTTTAGGGATTCACCTTACAGCCTCCTTATCAGACCTATACTCAGCTAACTACCCTAATATTCTAAAATACATCACAAAGCTAATGGATAATTGGTCCCACCTTCCTATTTCTTGGATGGGGAAAATAAATGTCGTTAAAATGACAATACTATCCAAACTGCTATACCTATTTAGAGTATAACCGATTGCAGTCCCTGCCCGCTACTTAAGTATTATTTAGAAAAGAACATCAAAATTTATATGGGGATCTTCAAAACCGCGTATACCTCACAAAACACTATACTTACCTAAAAACTTAGGGGGTCTAGGAGTACCTAATTTTGCCACTTACTATAGAGCAGCTCACATAGCTGGTTTAGCCAAATATCATGCCACTCAGGAAATACCTTTATGGGTATCGATAGAGGCTTGCGATTGTGACCTTTTATCGATTTCCAATATATTATGGCTTCATTCCAAAAACCGCCTTTGCCTAAGTAATCCTATAACTAAACATTACCTATCCATCTGAGATAGATAAAAATTTCAATACAATTTGCAATCTCCACACAACCCTCTCCTCTCCTTCCTCAAAAACCCAACCTTTTACCCGGCTTGGATATATCCTTTATCTTTTAAAGCATGTTCTTCCTTGGATTTACTGAAATTTCACAATTTTGTTAACTCATCATCCTTTATCCCCTTCCCGTCTCTCTGCGAAACATATGGTATCCCACAATTGGAACTGTTCCGATACTTATGTAGCGGGCAGTTCCTCCCCTCTCACCGTCCCCTATATTAAAGTTCTGCTCGCAATGTCTCTGGTCTAGGGGTATGATAGGGGAAGGAGGGGGTGCGCTACGCCTGGCTTCCACCACAGGTGTAAAAGTGATATCAGCAATGCCTTTCTTTACCTTCGGGCCTGTGTTGTGCATCGGATCCTCCCTCCAAGAGTCTCCGAGAACCTCGTCTGCCAGGAACTGGGCCCCACACCGTTAAAGTCCAACACTCCTTTATTTAACACATAACATGGACTCCCTTGGCTATAGAACAGAAAAGGGGGTGTGGGTGTGAATAGGCACAGACACAAGTTCGATCCTGCACTCTCCTCCAAAGAGTGGGTTATGGTCTCCGCACGAGGGAAATTCACCTTCCGGACGGTCTCCGACAAGAGACTCACCCGTCACCGGCAGTATGCTGCACCGGGTCTTCAGATGAGGAGCTCTTCCCGGTCCATTATGCCCACCTTGGATTCAGGCATCCATCTCCGGAGTACCTTAGGATCCTTCCCTCGCGGAACTCAGTGTTGGGCACTGAGCTCCGGACCGCTGTCCGAGTACCTCACCCCAGGCTAAAGGTGCCAGAGGTGGAACACGATCTCCGGTGGTCCTCTAGGCCTAGTTCGCCTAGAGGACGAGCACGAACTCCGTCCGCAGGCTAAAGGTGCCAGGGACCAACTCCCCGTGACCAAGATGGCCGGCCCCTTTATCCCCTCCCCCAGCAAGCACGGCGGGTTCCCCGCCCCACCATACCACTGCCAAGAGAGGACAAAAAGTAGGCTCAGCACACAGCGGTATCCGTCCGTCGGCCCATGGTGACAGCGCCACCTAGTGGACCGCCGGAGACACACCACTGGTGTCACCGAAAAATTCAAAAATTCCCCCGGAAAAGTAAGTACCCGCTACATACTCCCCCTGTCATTTGACACTGGTCCCCAGTGTCTGGAGTAAACCACATCCTCAACAACTGACATGATCCAGTCCAGAAACCATTAACAATTGAAAAAAACTAAAACTTTTTGGAAACTCTATCCTAACGAAGAAGTTGTGTCTGAGCCCCTGTAATAAAAGAGGAGTGAAAGACAACACATTCAACATGAAAATCACATTTCAACATTTTACTTTTCCCTCCCCATCCTAACTAAAGACCTCCCCAGAGTATGTAATCTTGCTGGGATGTTCTCCTGTAGAGGGAAAAGAAATAGAATTAACATGTAAAAACCCTGACACATGTATCCGTGTGTATGAGGAAAAGAAACTTCTCCTAAAAGAAATCCCTGTTTCTCCAAAGAGTGAGTGCGTGAAAAGTGTTTGGAACGTTGCGCAACACTGCCACCTGGTGACAGCCTCGCAGTAACTGCACCCGTGGAACTTCTCCTTTCTCTCTAACCCTATCTACCCCAGAGTCTGTGATCTCCTTGCAGGAATATAGAAACAAACAGGAACAGTCCCTCTTTTTCTCTTTGGGCACACAAAAACACAATTTCCCCAGAAAGTTCAGCAGCATGATAACATTGGAGTCTTTCTCTCCTAAAGGTAAAAGCTGGGATGTGGCAGAATCAGTGGCTTCAAGTGCTGATCCATAGTCTCTAGATGGTACTCTACATCTTCGCCTTCTTTGCGTCTGATCACTACTTTGTCTGCGTGGATGTGTCTTCCCACCATCCATTCTGCCTTGCAGTCTTTGAAGCGCTGTGAAGCCTTTGGAGAACATGTTAGGTATCTACGGGCGTGTGGAACTTTGAGGTGGGTCCACACAAAGTCATTGTACCAGCGCTCGCGGTACACTTCCACCTCATATAGTAAGTCCTTCGATAAGTAGGGGTACTCCCATATGTACTCCGCTGCAACCTTTTGGCTAAATAAGCGCTGTAGTCTTGCCAAAGGAGACATGGTAGCTCTGTCCCCTTCACCAGGCAAAACAACTGAGTCTGGATGACGAGGTGCCTTGACCACCTCCATTCTGGGCATTGGGGGCCGCAGCAACAGTCTCTTAACCCCAGCGTCAGATACAGATGGCGCCGGGGATGCCTGGACAAGTTGAGGAAGGGATTCTCCTTCAGGCACTGACGCCTCCACCTAGGGTGTGCTCTCTCCTATGGACATAGGTGAATTCCGACTTCCACGGAATGAAGCAAGCGGTACCTTGTCCCAGCCCTTCTTGGCAAACAAGTCATCTATTAGAGCATCATCTCCCATATCTGAGAGAGATTCCAGGTCGGAGGTGTCACACTCCTCTGTGGGTATGTAGCCCTGTGTGGAAACAGAACATCCACACTCCGGGGACTTGCTAGGTCATGCCTTCTCGACACCTCCTCCCTCACACCAAGTCTTCTCTGCCGGTTTGCCTTGGCCTTTCCTGGGACGTCCGGAACTCCCCTCAACGGATCCCTCTGGGCCTGGCTTAAGCATGCGAGACGGTCCACCACCACCGCTGGTCGGGCTACCACGCTGGTTCTTTTCTTCGGTGGCGGACGCTGTGAGACAGTGGTGACCGAGTCAGCATCCTCGGATTTCTCCCGTTGATGTTTCACGACCTCCTCCGCGGTCGTTGCAGTGTGTGCAGGGGTGACTCTCACAGCCGCGATTCCTCCCTTCTGAGTGGTGGTACCTGAAGCCCGGCCTGGGTAGATGGTTTTTGGCCTCTCAACCTCCGGATCCACTTCGAACGTGAATTCCCCACAGGCCTCACAACGTACCGAACGGCTTCAACAGGCACACCAGTCCCGAACACCCGGAACAAATCATACCCAGGGCCTCAACGTCCATACATGAGTATAGGGCGAATCGACCCCTCGGCTTCAGTCGGATCCCCGTATCCGTTATCGGAGCAGCAGCAGTCAATGTTGTAGTCGCCGGGTGAACCGGAATCCATGAGGTGGGTCCAAACATGGCGACCTGTTGCTGTTCCATCTCACACGGCAGAGTTTTCGCGCCAATGTCCCACGTGTAGTCCGTCACACGTATTGGACTCCTCCCCTTTTGCTCCAGTTCGCAGTCTTTTCCACTTTGGCTTGGTTAAGACACGCCCACAAACTAAGCGATGGGGGTTGTGTCTGGTGGCGCAGTGCAATTAAAAACCCCCACGTGTAGTCCGTCACACGGCTGGGTTTACCACTCTTCCTGCACGGGCCTTTCCCCTTTTGAGGTCATGTCCACGACTTTCGAGCAGGGCTGCACTTTGGCCTATTAGTTTAACTCTGTCCGGCAGACACCTTCTACCAAGTGATGCACAACACATATCCCGGACGAGCCCCCACGTGGGGCGGGCAGTTCCTCCCCTCTCACCGTCCCCTCTATTAAAGTTCTGCTCGCAATGTCTCTGGTCTAGGGGTATGATAGGGGAGGGAGAGGGTGCGCTACACCTGGCTTCCACCACAGGTGTAAAAGTGATATCAGCAATGTCTTTCTTTACCTTCGGGCCTGTGTTTGGCATCGGATCCTCCCTCCAAGAGTCTCCGAGAACCTCGTCTCCCAGGAACTGAGCCCCACACCGTTAAAGTCCAACACTCCTTTATTTAACACATAACATGGACTCCCTTGGCTATAGAACAGAAAAGGGGGTGTGGGTGCGAATAGGCCCAGACACAAGTTCGATCCTGCACTCTCCTCCAAAGAGTGGGTTATGGTCTCCGCACGAGGGAAATTCACCTTCCGGACGGTCTCCGACAAGAGACTCACCCGTCACCGGCAGTATGCTGCACCGGGTCTTCAGATGAGGAGCTCTTCCCGGTCCATTACGCCCACCTTGGATTCAGGCATCCATCTCCGGAGTACCTTAGGATCCTTCCCTCGCGGAACTCAGTGTTGGGCACTGAGCTCCGGACCGCTGTCCGAGTACCTCACCCCAGGCTAAAGGTGCCAGAGGTGGAACACGATCTCCGGTGGTCCTCTAGGCCTAGTCCGCCTAGAGGACAAGCACGAACTCCGTCCGCAGGCTAAAGGTGCCAGGGACCAACTCCCCGTGACCAAGATGGCCGGCCCCTTTATCCCCTCTCCCAGCAAGCACGGCGGGTTCCCCGCCCCACCATACCACTGCCAAGAGAGGACAAAAAGTAGGCTCAGCACACAGCGGTATCCGTCCGTCAACCCATGGTGACAGGGCCACCCAGTGGACCGCCGGAGACACACCACTGGTGTCACCGAAAAATTCAAAAATTACCCCGGGAAAGTAAGTACCCGCTACACTTACAAATTAAACATTTCTTTACACCTAATACCACTTTAGATACGCCTCTGAACCATTTCACTAGTTTTAAATCCGCTTGCAAAAACGACCCACACGCTAGAGGACTAATCTCCTCCCTTTATTCTCAATTACTAATAAATGCTGAAACAGATAAACCTACATGCGGAAATGGGAGGAGGACTTGGAATATGTCCTAAATGAGGCAGAATGGTTAAAAATTTGGTCCACAATTAAATCTTCATCCCCTAATGTAATAGCTATGGAAACAAGCTATAAAGTATTAACTAGATGGTACTTAGTACCAGCCAAAATTGCTAAATTTACCCCTGACTATCCTGGTCATTGTTTCCGCGGCTGCACAGAAAAAAGGTACATACAAACACATTTGGTGGTCCTGTCCGACAGTACAAACATTTTGGAAAGAAATATATACATATGCCTCCAAAATGTTTAACGTAACCCTCCAACCCAATCCTACTACGACATTACTTAATCTCAAACCAGATAGTCTGACTCATGCCCAATTTAAACTTTTTATATTTTTGCTCACAGCAGCAAAACAAACTGTGGTGAGAGCTTGGAAAACTCCCTCTTTGGCGTTGGCCGGGACAAAACAAAGAATGAACAACATTATGATACACGCCAAAATGGCGGTTATTGAACAAAACCAACTTCCTAAATTTTGTAAATTATGGCAACCTTGGATAGAACATTTCTTACCGACAGCATTTAATGACTCTGTTTTAATGCCATGGTAGATGATTTGAAGTTATACTGATCATACAGGTCTGACTGTGACCTTTTTTATTTATTTTTTTGCAAAAAAGAAAAATCCCAGCGGTGTTTAAATATCATGAAAAGAAAGCTCTATTTGTGTGAAAAAAAATATAAAAAAATAATTTGGGTACAGTGTTGCATGACCGCGAAATTATCATTTAAAGTGTGGCAGCGCTGAAAGCTGAAAATTGTCCTGGGCAGGAAAGGGGTAAAAGTGCCTGGTATTGAAGTGGTTGAAGTTCAACATCACCCAAAATTGAGTCCCTCAATCCAGGTCACTCGATCAAACTGTTTCCTCCTGTGGCGATCAATAATCCAGTGACACTTGTAAGCCTCTCTGCCCAGTCCTTTTCAAACCCATGGGTCCAACGTAATCTCTATTCAGATTCCTAACAGGACCCCTTCCTTGGCAGGGCAATGGAAATTGTCCAAATTATGCACGCAGTGATGGAAAAACCCCAAAGAAGGACCCTTCCAGGAAACAAAAAGTGAGGAAAAGGATCCAGTGTTGGATAATCACGTGACTATGGGTTCAGGTAAGGGAAAACAGGATTTAAAGAGGTTTATTTAATCCCAGCGATCAGCTAGAGGGGGGTGAGTGAGGGGGCTGGGAGGGGGGTTACATTTATCCTGAAGTTGGGCTTTCAAGGTAAAAGTCTTGCCTAACAGCAGACGCAAGAGAACAACTATCACAATTATTACTCCGAAAGGCCTCTGCTGTGCTCCTCTGGCATTGATTTTGTATTTTGTTTCAGGGGCGTGAATTTGCCTAACTTTAGTTTCATCAATTGTCATCCCATTGTCTAATGAGAGCCTTTACTAGTGACTGTGTCTAATTATGCAATAGAATAGATGTTGGTGGAATTTGGCCACGGAAAGTCAATCCCTGAGACTAACTTATAAAAGTTTGTTTGCGCCTAGGTAACTTTGTTACCCAGAACACAAGAACACTTAAAGGAAGTTGCATAGATTGCAACTTCCCCTATTTACTTTATACAACTTCCACATGCATAGAAAAAGTTTACTTAATCATTCCGCACTCACAATTATTGTAAGGATCATGGGTTGCAGTAAGCAAATATGGTTGCCAAAAACTATTACTGTTTTTTTACACATTTTTGCAATAGCCTGTCCACTTCTAAATAGACATATGTGATGCAATAAAGTTTACAGTTCTTACATGCTGAGGCCACTGTCACAGGGTGGCCAAAATTGTGTTGGCTTCCTAAAAGTTTTTAGGATTCTGAAAGGCTGAGACAGACTCAAGAGCAGCCATTTTCAACCAGGGTTCCATCGAACCCTAGAGTTCTTCCAGAGATTACTAGGGGTTCATTGAGCTGTGTGTCAAGGTCACCTGTGGCCAGGTGACAGATGCACACCATAGGGGGACAGGAGTGCACCGCAAGGTAGTGAACCCTATGGCTGACTGCTGCGGATAGGAAACTGGGTGGTTGTGGAAAGCGGGACCAGAGGAGCACAACCGGGATCCTAACGGAAGCTAGAGCCAAGATTCCCCAGGGCGCGGAGTCTAAGACCCAGCAGGTCTTCTCCAGGGCCTCTAGTGGTGAGGATGTTATGCTGCAGGCTGGGACCAGGTCGCGGCCCCTGGAGTTTCCTAGCTCACGCCCCGTAGGATAAGGGGAAAAGAGGGGAAGCAGCAGCACAAGATATGAGAGAACCAAATAACAAGCTGAAGGTCAGGGGCCACAAGCAGACAAGGATAACGAGAGAACGAGCCGAAGGTCAAGGGTCACGAGCAGACAGGGATAGTCGGGGACAAGCCAAATATGTAACAGAGACAGACGAAGCACACGGCAGGCAGGAACCCAAACACACAATGCCTAACAAACACGTTGATCAGCCAAGCAGGCTTGCAGTGCACAGGTTAATATAGTGTTCTGTGATAGGGCCTGGGGTGGAGTCAGGCTGGGAGGAGATTATAAAGGAAGCCAGGTGAAAGGGTTCTGGCCTCTAAGATGAACACATGGGAAGGAAGGTAAGCTGACAGACAAACACTACTGCATATCCATGACACTGTGGCTGATTGACCTCCTATTTGATAGTGCCTAGAGAGTTCTGGGACCAATGCCACTTGACAGACCAACAGCATGACACCAATTATCATTTAAACTGTCTGTAAGAGTGGTATTCTGACCACCACTGTAAGGGTTTCATTTTTCTAACTGATTGCCAACCCAAGGGGCATTTTTCCTGTTGATCCACAATAAACTGGTTTTAGTAAGAGTTCTCTGCAACTTAGGTTAAAAAAGGCTGTTCTAGAGAGACTCGAGGGCAACTTACTCCTCTATCAAGAATAATCAAAGCCTTACTTACTTTCTTTGTGGTTCAGTACCCAATAGATAACTATTCACTTAAACAGACAGAGACATAAGCAGCATTCTACAGTATCTATCTATAAAATACATATTGGAAGAATTTTATATGAACACACAGTGGCTAGACGTGCTTCTACTTACCGTAACTTATTGGTTCTACCTATCTATCTTTCTATCGATCGATCGATCGATCGGTCTATCTATCTATCTATCTTTCTATCTATCGATCTATCTATCTAGCATTATGCATTGAATGGAAAGAATTGCCTTATATGAACACACAGTGACTAGACATGCACCGTTCACACTGATTTTAAAGGTCATGGTATGCTTTCAGGGAAGTAGAGGCAGGGTTCTCTGTATGAGACTGATAAAGAGCTATCTGATCTTTCTATGAACCAGCTTCCACATTCTAAGAAATTTTCTACAGTCTTATGCCACAGAGCTTTTACAGACTGTTAACACATTGCGAGACGGGAAGAGGGCTGTGACAACTTCTGTTACGCCTGTGGCTGCACACATTTTAACCCTTACATATGTCAATCTTTGTAGGAATTCACTTGCACTGAACAGTAAACACCATAAAGTAGCAGTACATAACTCTCTATTAGCATATTGGCCCTACAAAATACTCCAAGCCCCCAAGCCCTGCACTGCCTGTGCAAAGACCAACCTTTCTTTAACACTGGAGCATAGACACTTTCTCATTGTATCCCACGTATTAATGACACTACTTTTTAGAAATAAGTATTGTAAACGTAGTTTATACAAGGTGAGGAGGGGGTGGCTTCAGCATTTTGAAGGCTTGGTATATAACAGAAGTAAGAATCTGCTGTGTATTGTGTGTGTATTCCAACAATTGGGTCTTCTCTTACTATGCTCACAAATGAGATCTGGGATAATAAAATAAATGGTAAATCCAGCCTGGCTTTTTATATACATATTGAAAACTTTTTTTGTTTTTTAATTGGTGTTGTAGAGGGTGTGAGTTTGATATATAAAGCCAGAATCGTTTTTGCTTTATTGAATAAGATATATAAACCAGAAAATAAAAATTCTTCTGCTACTAGTTAATGAAAAAAAAATTGTATTTTTATAGCTGCATATGGTCAATACTTGTAATCTATTCAGTATATTAAAAGTGTATGTATAATCAACACATTTTTTTTAGATAGATTAAAGAAGATTTAGAATCTCTATCATGTTTTATTGCTATCCATGCTAGGTAAATTCACCTTCTCTTTTGGTCCTAGACTCTTAGTGACCACTGTCACAGAGACAAAAAGTGATGGAAAATGATAAAATTTACACTTGTCATCGGAACAAAACATGAGGGTAAATCTTCCAATAGGGACACCTTATTTGGGGACAACTGTCTATGGGGGGACTCCATCACACTCCCTGTTGCATCTCCTATAGAGGAAGTGAAATGAAATCTCATCAGTGGAACACAGTTAGCAAAAAATACACTGAGAAATTTTAAACCCTTCAGCACTCTATCCAGTTCCTTTTTTTAAATTATTTTTATTTTGCATGCCCTTTCTCTACAATTTTCTTTACAGTTAAATGCAGATCAAACTGTCCATCAAAAGAGACAATTACAGGGTTTGGAAGAAACATGTGTACTGCCAAGAGTGCATGAGTAGTTACCACAATTATATATTTTTTATTTCTAAAGAAGATTTTAAAAAGTTGACCATTGTAAAAGCCCCTGGAAGTGTTATAATTTGTCCCAAGCCCCTGTTACAGGTATTTTCCTAATTTATAAGTAAGAGAATTTGAAATGAAAAACTATGATTTACTGTATGCTATCATTACATGAATTAAAGTGTTACAAACCCACAACAGTAAAATCAGTCTGTATACGCAGTAAATCATGCTTGTTATACTCACCGTGGAACCTAAGGGGTTAATCCTCTGCATTGTGTAAAAAGGCTGTTTGATCTGGTCTTCTCTGATCTTCCCCTTCTTCCACAGTCCCCAATTCATCTCCTGATAATACAGAGCCAAGGGACAAGCTGCACATGCTCAGTTTGGTGTATATTGCTAGAGAGTTTTTTTTTCTTCTTTTCTTGGGAGCGTGCATGTGATCCGTACACTGTCCAGATAGAGGGTCAGGGGTTCCGCATCCTGATAGGACAGTCAGTGCAGATTGAAAGCTCCTCCTACAAGCTTTAACCAGGCACTGATAGAAGTCAACAAGACTACTATATACTGCTGATTAGAAAAGGTATTTAGCAGTTTATATTTACTAAAATTATTGCATTTCCATGTTCTGTGTACTGTGGGAGACCAGATATAGTGAATGAAGGGCAGTGGCGTAGCGTGGGTTGTCAGCGCCCGGGGCAAGGCAAGAAATTTGTGCCCCCCCCCAGCCTGCGGACTTTCCACTACACTACACACGACCACTAACCCGCACACCACTACCTTGCACACCTGACCTACGTGACCATTACACTGACCCACCTACTGACACCTACACTGACCCACCTACTGACACCTACACTGACCCACCCACTGACACCTACACTGACCCACCCACTGACACTTACACTGACCCACACACTGACCCACCTATTGACACCTACACTGACCCACCTACTGACACCTACACTGACTGACCCACCTACTGACACCTACACTGACCCACCTACTGACACCTACACTGACCCACCTACTGACCCCTACACTCACTGACACACACACACACACACACACTGACACACACACCTACACTGAAATATGTAAAATGAGGTGCAGCGCTAAATGAATAAATGTCTATAGGTGTAATGTGAAAAATTGGTGAAAAGGAAAACTAATGCAGAGTCTCCCATTTCTTAAATTCATATGAGTCTAAGGCCCCTTTTACTCTGGGGCGGGCAGGTGCGGTGGCGGTATAGCAGCGCGATTTTCAGCGCTGCTATACCGTCGTTCTTACCGCGGTATGCGGCCGCTAGGGGGGTGAATTTAACTCCCGCTAGCGGCCGAAAAAGGGTTAATACCGCCCGCAAACCGCGGCTACTGCCGCGGTTTGCGGGCGGTATTACCGCGCTGTCCCATTGATTTCAAAGTGGATGACGGGTGGAGCCCTGGTGACGTCATCACGTTTTTCCTTTCCAGACAGCGGATTGACGATAGGGAGTAGAGAGAGGTTAATGGAGACGCCGCAGCTCCTTACTTGACCGCATATGTGATTGCTGTTTCGCTGATATACCGACATCACGCTTGTAAGTGCAATAATTCTTATAATACATTTATTTGAGTTAACATACTGCACAATGAGAATATTTTTTACCTTCCATGTCTGCGAGTAACACCTCAATTACATGCCAAAAGCCCCCTCCAAGCCCCTCCCTCAGGAATCGGATTAATGATTTACTGAGCTTCATGACAATATCCCTCAGAGCTTTCAGCATGTAAGGGGTTAAATGATCAATTCTGCTATATAATGCATTCCTCAAGTCATTCAACATGCCAAATACCTAGCAGGATTGATCATTCAACCCCTTACATGATGCTGAAAGCTCTGAGAGATACTGTCATGAAGCTCAGTAAATAATTAATCCGATTCCTGAAGGGGGGGGCTTGGAGGGGGCTTTTGGCATGTAACTGTCTCTGTCTGTCTGTACTTAGGCCCGCAGGCATGCATGCATTAACACATGGTGGTGGCGTGACTCAACTCTCCTCTCTCTAACTGCTGCTGACCGGGCCCGGCGTCTGCTCCATCCATCTGAGATGGCTCCCTGCCTCACTCTCCTCCATTTTTTGTTGTCCATCAATCGAGACACTGCCGCGTTACTTCCACTTCCTGGGTCCCAGATGAAGGCACTACACCACTTCCAGATCCGGTCAGGGAGGAAGGGTGGAGGAGAAGACGGCGGCTTACAGTAGCGCGGGCGGGCCTTCGCGCATGCGCCGCCCGCGTTCAAGGACTGGCCAGCCCTGCCGGAGCACATGACCACATTCGCCCAATCACAGGGCGCCAGCTGCCGCAAGATGGCGGCCGGGCCCGGCCGTGACACAGTAAATAGAATTTAACGGGCCTTGAGAAAAGTGACACAAACGGTGCAGGAATTCGCCCCCCCAAATATTGCGCCCGGTGCGACGGCCCCCCCTGCCCCCCCACGCTACGCCACTGATGAAGGGTCCTGGGTTTAGTAACACCTTAACTACATACAGATATCGGAATACAATACTTTTTAAGGATAGTGAAAATTTACTTTAAGATAAAGGCAGAGAAATATTGACTAGGCAAAATATAAAGAAAAAAAAGGGAGATATCAACCCTGTCTCAAAAAATTCAAATAACAATGCAAACATAGCTAGCTTTGGGTAATACTCTCAAATTAATAGTTTATCAAATTACCTTGAATTGAACTGAATTAAAAGACAACATTTTATTAGCCAATTATCTCATAGAATCCTACAAATAACAATACAAACACACTAAAAACAAAATAAAGAACATTAATAAAGAATATAATACTGATTGTTCATATGGCTAATGTTTTTTAGCTAATGGTTAATGTTCTAACCTGAAGCTCTCTTCAATATTTGTTGTGTTATGATAATAACTTCCATTTTTTCCCCTAGACTTTGCGCAATTCTGTTCTTAACCATTAGTATAATTAGTACAAAAATGTGTTCTATAGCCATGGAATTGTGTTTTATCCATTGAATTTCTGTCGCTGAGATAACAGCACATATTACATACAGTATTGAATGTTTCCTTTCATTTCCTTTCCCAGTTAAAGCTTGACTAAGACGTCAAATTAGTTCAACCACGAGATGCAATATATATGGGGAAGTGCAGTAATGAGAGTCATAAAGCTATAAAATATAAGTAACCTTATAAGATCAAAAGTTCAGTTAAGAGGACCACATAGTAATAGTCATTGAAAAGATGGGAAGAATTCTGATGTAAATATATTTTCTTGATTTTTGTTTTTGCCCTTTCCAAACATTTGAGCCATGTAGTCATTTGAGTCAAGCAGTAAGAACGCCGCAAGAAATGTTTATGAAGTTTCAGCTGCAGAGAACTGTGATTTTTACGGTAAATTTTCTAAAAATGAATATGTGTGTTGCACATATAGAAACCTTTTTTTCAGCTATGAAATATTTGTGGTCTACGTATTGCATCTTCAATGTAAATTCATATATCAATGTGTTAGGTGGACATGAGACTGGGTTCCCCTATTCTCTACAGAAACTCAGTACACACTTGTTCCAGATGTAGCTGAAGTGCCAAATGACTTTGTGCTGCATTACTTGTGTTTTGTCTCATAAGTCAGCTGTATATTATTCTAGGCTTCCTGTGAGCCGGAACAAACCAGTTAAATGACAGATGTGTGTTAAAGGTGTAGCGCACAGACCAGATTGGTCTGGCAATTTGGTCCCAGATTCTATTCCCTGTTCGGCACACATTTTCAGACTCGGAGACCGTGAACAGGCCGTGCAGCTTTTTTTTTTTTGGTAGAACTTGGATGGGGTAGGGGTGAGCCTAGGGATACTCCAAAAAAGAACTATAACTTGGCAATGAGGACTCTAATCTGATCCAAACTTTAGGGTGAAGGCACCCCCTTTGAAGTTGTAACACCAAGCAGCAAGCAAACATGAATCCCAATACAGATGCAGTCCTGAATGCAGAAAGTTACAACTAAAGATTTGCCAGAGGAGTTTGGGAAAGTCTCTAGATCCCAAAAGCTGTTACTCACTGTTTCTGATTTCCAAGCATCCATTTGCAGGGTCAGCAAACTTCAGTACTCCAGCAGCCTGTATCCTGGATCTGTAGTGGGCATTCTGAGAATACACCAGGAAGGATAGGACAGAGGTCACCAGCCAAGCTGTAACTAGTGGTGCCCCAGGAAGTGCTGGATTGGAGTGAGTGGGAAATGTCTGGAGAGTCTTCACCAGAGTGGTATTGGGGAGATTGGGATGTGCAAGAGAGGAGAGAACGGTAAGAGCTCACCTGAGGCTGCCCCAAAATACCTCCCCTAAATCATAAAGATTAACCACACAAAACATAGATGGAGTTAAAATGGCCTTTATTTTTTGCGCAACAAATAAAAAAAGAGCGAACATTTTGAAAAAAAAACTAAGTTTTTCTTTGTTTCTGTTAATTGTTTTTGTAAATAAGAACCCTTTTTTCTTCAATGACGGGCACTGATATGGCTGCACTGACGGGCACTGATAAGGCGGCACTGATAGGCACCGATGAGGTGGCACCAATGAGGTGGCACTGATGAGGTGGCACTGATGGGCACTGATGATGGGCACTGATAGGCGTCACTGATGGGCACTGATAGGCGGCACTGATGGGCACTGATAGGCGGCACTGGTATGCGGCACTGATAGGCACTCATAGGTGGCACTGATGGGCACTTATAGGCGGCACTGATGGGTACTTATGGGTGGCACTGATAGGTGGCACAGACGGGCACTGATAGGTGGGCACAGATGGGCACGGATGGGCACTGATAGGTGGCACTGATGGACACTGGTAGGTGGCACTGATGACACTGGTGGGGTGGCATTGCTGGGCATCACAAATTTTGTTTGTGCCATGATGGTGCCAGTCAGTGCCATCACTGATTGGCATATGTTATGCATATATTTATACATGTGGATGGCCATGGGGGACTTACCTAGCCATCCACATGTTAGGTGCTTCCCTGGTGGTCCTGGGCGGCATCCTGGTGGTCCAGTGTGGGCATCCAAGGGGTGCTGCGCTAATAAACAATCAGCGCGAACTCCCCCTGTCAGAAGAGCCGCCGAACGGCTCTCCTCTACTCGCGTCTGTCAGATGCGAGTGAGGAAAAGCCGATCAACGGCTCTTCTTGTTTACATTGTGATCAGCCGTGATTGGACACGGCTGATCACGTGGTAAAGAGCCTCCGTCTGAGGCTCTTTACCGAGATCGGTGTTGCGGTGTGTCAGACTGACACACACCGCACCACCGATCGCAGGCGGCTGTTTTCCTGCTGGACGTCATATGACGCCCAGTCAGGATAACTGAACCACTTTTCCGGACGTCAATCCTACTATTGACCGGGCGGGAAGTGGTTATAAACATATACTTTCTTTACATAACATAATGCTGACCGGTTCACACTGGGCTGTGGGAATGAAGTCGTGCGATTTCACTCCCGCTTGTCAGTCCCGATTTTGACCGCAATTTCAGAGACATCTGTGCAGCATTCTGCACAGATGTCAATGTATATCGCAAGCTGAAATCGCAAAAAGTAGTACAGAAACAACTTTTTGAAATCAGTGCAGCGCCGCAGATGTGGCGTCGCACCGATTAGGATGGTGCCACTGCCGGAAATTGCTGGAAAATGCCGACCGATTTGACATGCGATTTGAAATGTCAAAATCGCATGTCAAAATGCACCAGTGTGAACCAGGGCTTAGGCTTCAAGCTACAAAACGCTCAGAGTGTGAATGTGGCCTGAGCGTATTTTTCTCAGGTAGAAAGTCGCGCATTTTTACCGTGATTTTGTCGCGATTTTGTATAGGTCAAAAGGTCACCAATGTAAAAAGCAGAAAAACGCCTGTAATCTGCCTAAAAAAAAAGCTCATGTACTTTTTTGAGCTTCAGGCATTTTGCTTCAGGTGACAAAACTCTCAGATGTGAACAGGTGCCTTTGAAATAAATAGGATTTTGCTTTTTGGGTATTATCTGGCTTTTTTTCTGGTGTTTTACAAGCATTTTACGAGCTGAAAACGCTCAGGTGTGAATGCAGCTTAATGCCTCATACACACGATCAGTTTTCCTGACAGGAAAAAAGTGTGATGTGAGGTTTTTGTCAGGAAAACTGACCGTGTGTATGTTCCATCACACTTTTTCTGTCAGTTTTCCTACCAAGAAAAGATTGAGAGGAGGATCTCAAATTTCGTGACAGGAAAAAATCCTATCGCAAATCGCGTTCGTCTGTATGCAATTACGACGCGCAAAAAAAAAACGCGCATGCTCCGAATCAAGCAGAAGAACCAAACTGCCTATTGAACTTCATTGATTTAGGCTCGTTGTAAGTGTTGTACTTCACCACGTTCTTGACGTCTCGAATTTCAACCAAGATTTGTGTGACCGTGTGTATGCAAGACAATTTTGAGCCGTTTTCCTGCTGAAAAAAAAGCACATTTTTCCTGTCTGAAAAACTGATCGTGTGTACGAGGCATAAGTGTGAGCTGCAGGAAGAGGAAAAGCAGTTTATTCAGCGATATACACAGTTTTTCTGTCAGCCTGCAGTTCAGCAAAGAGTTCCAACAGCGGTGTTCTGATCTGTCACCACCACATACTTGGTCTAGAGCTTGTGCTCAGAGCAAGGTCCACCATCAGCTCATCAAACAGGTTGTCAACCCTTTCATCCTACTGGGCAGAGGGGTGAAGGACCCACTGCCCAGGTTTTCTAGGATGAAGCGGATCGTACAGAAGAAGGTGGCATTCAGCTATGGGTTTGAGTTTCCCATATGTGCCTCCAGAGGTGATGAACGAGGTGGAGGCCCTCAGAGAGGGTTGGTGTGAGGAAGAGGAATGTGAGTTTGGGAGGCTTCTGCATGTATGTGCAAGTACCTGTAGGTGCTATCCTTTGCCCCACCCAATATCGTTTAACTGCCCAATAACAGAAGATCAGAGGGTAGAAGAGGTTGACAGCATCAAGGTTTCATTTTAGAAGAGACTATGGCTTAAATTTAAAGGTAAAAATGGTGGCCTCCTGTACAGCCTGAACCTTGGATTCAAGGAGCTCTACAAGCACACAGAGACCACTAAAGCAGGTGCCTACACCTTAGCAACCCTATTACCTTAGAAGAACTTTAGATCAAGAAAGACTTTTTTTTAATTTTAATAGAACAAAAGTGAAAGGGATAGATAAGTATTACAACACTACTCATGAGATTGTAGATGTGAGAATCTTGTTAGTGAAATACCAGGTAGGAGTTTAGCAGAGTGCCCATTTACTCACCATACTTAGATGCAGGTGCAGGCCCCTTTAACTAAATTTCTCACAACTTTCTGGGTTCCTGGACATGCCTAGGAAAAAAAACGAATAATTCCCTCCCTCAGCAGCTCAGAGATGTGGCAGAGGAAGCTGGCCAAATGATCTGCAGCCACGTGAGAGGCCTTCCACTGTCAGAACTGGGATGTGGGCAGCCAGGCCGAGCCTAATGCCGCGTACACACGGCCGTTTTTAATGTCATTGAAACAAACAACGTTTTTCTCGACGTGATTCTTCTCAAGCCTGCCTTGTCTACACACTATCGTGGAAAAAAATGCTCGAGCAAAGCGCGGTGACGTACAACACGTTCGACAACGTGTACGACGGCACTATAAAGGGGAAGTTCCATGCGGATGGCGCCACCCTCGTGTTAGTAAAGTTTGGTGAGAGACGATTCGCGCTTTTCAGCCTCGTGCTCTTCAGTCCGTTACAGCGTGACGAATGTGCTATCTCCATTCTGAATGCTTGTTTTACCAGAACGAGCGCTGCCGTCTCATAACTTGCTTGCACGTTTTTTTCCCGTCATTAAAGCCTACACACGGCCGTTTTTTAACGACGAGAAAAATGACGACGTTAAAAAACGACGAGAAAAAATAGAGCATTTTCTAAATTTTTAATGCCTATTTTTCTCGTCGAGAAAAATGCTCTGGAGCCTACACACAATCGTTTTTAATGACCAATTTTTCTCGTCATGAAAAACGGTCGTGTGTATGTAGTTTCACTAAGGATATCAGCTATTGTGGGGAGCCTTCTTCACGTGCCAGAGAACTCCAGTTTCAGCGTACAAATCTGTACAAATAATGTATCCCAAACATGAAAATCATCCAGGCCGCCCCTCATTTTTGTGCACAGATAAATAAGTAGATATAAAACAGTACACTCTGTGCTATCTATATAGCATATTTAAAATGTTTAATGTTGTAAATCGCTTGCAATGATATGTAATATGTGTAGTAACTTAGTAAGTTATTTAGTCAACATATTTTGCTTGTTACGTAAATGACGTGGATGACTTCTGTTTTTCTCATGTGGGTTGTTGTCACCTGGTGGTTTGTGTAGGTTAAAACCCAAAAGCTTTTCAGGAGTCCTACAAATGTAATAAACCAAGCTAACATGCAAATTGCACACGTGTCAGTCTTTCCCACAGAAAGGTACTTTCCAACAGTCATATAAAATATCAAGTTCAGGTCATTTTAAGTAGAGATGACTACAGAATGGAAACAAAACTGTTGACTTGTGGAAAATAACTATTAAAGCTTTTTTAAAGGATCCGTTTTATTTTTTTATTTTTTTATAATAAACATGTTATACTTATGTAGCGGTACCCCTGTGAGGGCTGCTAATAGACTCTGTACCCCACTGGTTACCTCGACTCTGCAAATCCTCCATCACCTCTGACACCCTGGGTTCAGTCATCTTACCAACTGTACTAATAATAAGAGACTCACACAATATTAAGGAAACAGTTCAAATTTGTTTTCTGTATTACTGAGAACACAGAAATAAGTCGATTTCAACACTGCAACAGGAAAAGGTACACTTATATTAACACTATGGCTCTATTAATAAAAAGGGCAATATAGTGGTATAACCCTTTCCCAACTGGCTCACGCAGATATACTGCAGCAGAATGGCTCCCCTTGGCGAAATCCCGTACGGGTACATCCTTCTCTTTTTCGGCCACCAGAGGGCGCACGCGTCCGCTGCACGGCGGGGAACCCAATGCGCGTGGCCTGCAGGCACAATCGCCGCCGGCCGCATGCGATCGCTTGCACGAGCGCCAGCACAGGGATTTGTGTGTGTAAACACACAAATCCCTGTGCTGTCAGTGAAGAGGAAACATATCATTTGTTCCTACTAAGTAGGAAAAACAATATTTCTCTCCTAGTCACTCACATCCCCATAACGTTAGAACACACTGAGGGAACACACAGTTAACCCCTTGATCGCCCCCTAGTGTTAGCCCCTTCCCTGCCAGTGACATTTACACAGTAATCACTGCATTTTTATAGCACTGATCGCTGTATAATTGTCAATGGTCCCAAAAATGTGTCAGGGTCAGGGTTAGGGTCAGGGTTAGTGTTAGGGTTAGGGTGTTAGGGTTTTCCCTTTTAAGAATAAGGCTAGGACCCAGGCTCTTGAACAGGGACCTCCCCCAGAGGTCAAAGGTCAGAGGGCGGGTCCCCAGAGGTCAAAGGTCACTGGGCGCGGCTGACCCACCCCCACCAAAGTGTACCGCCTACCCCAACTAAGTCGGGGAATGAACAAGTTGGGGAATGAACAAGTCGGGGAAAGCGTTGCAATGTCGCGGGTACTACTAAAAAGCGCAAATCACCGCCATTACTAGTAAAAAAAAAAAATGCCATAAATCTTTCCCATAGATGTAGCTGCTATAACTTTTGTGCAAACCAATCAATATTTTTTTTACCAAAAATATGTAGAAGAATATATATTGGCCTATTGGGTGATATTTATTATAGCAAAAGGTAAAACTTATAATTTTTTATTTTTTTTCAAAATTGTTGCTCTTTTTTTGTTTATAGCGCAAAAAATAAAAGCCGCAGAGGTGATCAAATACCACCAAAAGAAAGCTCTATTTGTGGGAAAAATAGGACACAAATTTCGTTTGGGTACAGTATTGCATGACCACGTAATTGTCAGTTAAAGCGACGCAGTGCCAAATTGTAAAAAGTGCTCTGGTCAGGAAGGGGGTAAAATCTTCCGGGGCTGAAGTGGTTAAAGCTCTTCAACCGTAAGTGAACATAGATCAACACAGTATGGTTCAAATTCAATTAGATCTTAATCCAATCACAGAAACCTATGTGAACAGGTCAGCAGAAGGGTAAGGAACTAGCACCTTATTTCCTATGTCAGGCTCACTCCCTTCTGTTTCCTCAGCCCACAGGTCATCAAGAATTTCACAAAATGAAAAGAACAATATGCAAACTATTATATTCAAATTGGCTGGCTCCCTTTAATAGAGTCCAAAGGAACTAGAGCAAGGATAAAAAGGGGTGGAAGGGTTATTCCTTGAAATCCAGAAGTCTTTAGCTAGCTTTGATGTAATGTGATTAAGGTAATCCTTGGTAATAGGGTATAGCAAAGTTGGCAGATCTTTAGGGTATCCGTATTTTACTTTAAACTCCTCCTGTATGATTCTAGTTTTGTTGTATCCAGTAAGACTACAAGAAGCAATAATGTGAACAAGGCATAGATGTCTGCATACAGTGCATAGGCGTGCACAGCCTATTGCATTAGGGTGTGCACCTCAAACCAAAGTTCAAACACAGATGCGTCTGTGTGTATATTATATATAGAAATAAATATGCACTTTTTTTGCTGACAAGCCAGGGTTCATATCGATTTGAATTGTGTGTGTGTGTGTGTGTGTATATATATATATATATATATATATATATATATATATGGAGAGGGAGGGGGAGAGGGAGAGAGAGGAAGGGGGAGAGGGAGGGAAGGGGGAGAGAGGGAGGGAAGGGGGAGAGAGGGGGGAGAGGGGGAGAGAAGGGGGAAGGGGAAGAGAGAAGGGGGAGAGAGAGAGAAGGGGGAGAGAGAGAGAGGAGAGAGAGAGAGGGGGGAGAGAGAGAGGGGGGAGAGAGAGAGAGAGAGGGGGGGGAGAGAGAGAGAGAGAGGGGGGAGAGAGAGAGAGGGAGAGGAGGGAGAGAAGGGAGAGAAGGGGCGAGAGAGAGAGAAGGGAGAGAAGGGGCGAGAGAGAGAGAGAAGGGAGAGGGGGAGAGGGAGAGAGAAGGGAGAGGGGGAGAGGGAGAGAAGGGGAGAGGGAGAGAAGGGGAGAGAGAGAGAGGGAGAGGGGGAGAGGGAGAGAAGGGGGAAGGGGAAGAGAGAGAGAAGGGGGAAGGGGAAGAGAGAGAGAAGGGGGAAGGGGAAGAGAGAGAGAGGGGAGAGAGAGAGAGAAGGGAGAGAGAGGGGAGGAGAGAGAGGGGGAGAGGGAGAGAGAGGGAGAAGGGAGGGGGAGAGAGAGGGAGAGAAGGGGGAGAGGGAGAGAGAGGGAGAGAGAGAGGGGGAGAGAGGGAGGGGAGAGAGGGAGAGAAAGGGGGAGAGGGAGAGAGAGGGGGAGAGAGAGAGGGAGGAGAGAGAGGGGGAGAGGAGAGAGAGAAAGAGGGGGAGGGGGGAGAGAGAGAGGGGGGAGAGAGGGAAGAGAGAGAGGGGAGAGAGAGAGGGGGGAGAGGGAGGGGAGAGGGAGAGAGAGGGGGAGAGGGAGAGAGAGGGGGGAGAGAGAGGGGGAGAGAGAGAGGGGGGAGAGGAGAGAGAGAGAGAGTGAGGGGGGAGAGGAGAGAGAGAGAGTGAGGGGGGAGAGAGAGAGGGGGGAGAGGGGGGGAGAGGGAGAGAAGGGGAGAGAGGGAGAGAAGGGGAGAGAGGGAGAGAAGGGGAGAGAAGGGGAGAGAGAGAGGAGAGAGAGAGGAGAGGGAGAGAAGGGAGAGAATGGGAGAGGGGGAGAGGGAGAGAAGGGGAGAGAAAGAGGGAGACGGGGGAAGGGGGAGAGAGAGGGAGAGGGGGGAAGGGGGAGAGAGAGAGAAGAGGGTGGAGCAAAAGAGGAGAGAGAGAGTGGAGGGGGGGAGGAGGAAGTGAGAAGGGGAGAGAGAATGGAGAGATGGGGGTAGGAGGAGGGGGGGCAGTGCAAAAGGTGGCGGCGGGAGACAGGGGTTTTATTCTGTGTGCAAAAGTTTCACCTACCAATTATGCCTTCCTGCTCTCAGGCTGGTTCCCCTTTAGGTGGCTTATGCAGGTATAGCAGCCATTGTTTCATATCTCCCGCCCAGCTTCTCACAAAACCCTGATAACAGCTCATTGCAGGCATTGCATGCAGGGGGTTGGAATGTGGGCGGGGTTGGGCGGACACAAATGGGAGGTGAAGTGTGACATTGGACAATTAGTGAAGTGAGGGAGGGGCTGGGAGAACGGACAGGACCAATCGGACACTGAGCACTTGCAAATGCAATTCGACTCCCGAGCAAGGTGGCTCTCCAAGTCAGGCAGAGTCCCAGTATCTGCCCTTGATTATCACTGCGAGGCAGAGCACTGTCTCTCACTGCAGTGCACACCTCGATCTAGCAGGCAGCAGCCACTGCTCCGCAAGTCCGCTGCTTCAAAGGGGGAGAGAGAGGACGGAGGGGGGGGGGGGGGGCGGAGTGCAGATGTAGATCACTCCGCCGCCAGCTTATGGGACCTGCAGCCGGAACTATAGAAGCTGCATCGGAAAATGCGGCTGGATTACTCCGCGGATGTGGTCCCTAGTTCCCTGCTCAATCACCCCCCACTCGCAGCACAGCTGTTTTTGCCGGCCGGACCCGACCCCAGTGGGACATACATGTTGCAGGCAGTCAGCACTAGCAAAAGGTGTTAAAGCAAAGACAGAGCACAGGGATGATTAGGGTGTGCCTGGGCACACCCGGCACACCCCGTGGGCACGCCTATGATACAGTGTTTGTTATAGTGTAGGACTGACTTCCAGTGGCACTACAAGTACCACCATGCAAAGCTGAATAAATGATGTTTGTATACAGTGTTCGTTATAGTGTAGGACTGACTTCCAGTGGCAGTACAATAAGGTGACCAGATGTTTAAACTGAAATCCGGGGACATTTTTTTTTTTTTTACTAGTAATGGCGGCAATTAGGGACTCTCTGCCCATCGCCGCCACCGCCCGCCTCACAGCCTGTCAAGTCTTAAGGCCCGTACACATGATTGGATTTTCCGATGGGAATTGTGTGATGGCAGGCTGTTGTCGGAAAATCCGACCGTTTGTATGCTCCATCGGACAATTGTTGTCGGATTTTCCGCCAACAAATGTTGGATAGCATGCTGTGTTGTCGGATAATCCGATCGCGTGTACAGAAGTCCTTCGGACAAAACTCCAAAGTACAAACACGCATTTTTTTTTTGGTCGAAAAAAACGACCGTGTGGGCTCTGCGGCAGTGTTTCCCTATGGGAAAACTGCCGCCGAAAAAAACGACGGGAATCACGACGAGAAAAA
This sequence comes from Rana muscosa, assembly GCA_029206835.1. Taxonomy (NCBI): domain Eukaryota; kingdom Metazoa; phylum Chordata; class Amphibia; order Anura; family Ranidae; genus Rana; species Rana muscosa. The sequence continues at coordinate 522,822,767 of CM055118.1, read as the reverse complement.
TTAGAGCATGTTCTAATTTTTCTCGTCGTGATTAATGCCGTTTTTCCCGTTGAGAAAAACGACAAAAAGCCCACAGACGATCGTTTTTCTCGTCCAAAGGAAAAAATGACATTTTTCTCGACTGGAAAAACGGTCGTGTGTACACGGCATTACTGTCACACAGACCTCCTGCTGGCAGAGTCAAACCAGCATCCCAAGAGAATGTTGCAGGCCACTGCAGCCCTTTTTATATCCTCTCCCAGCAGCCTGTTCTTCTATTCCCAGCAATCTGGATGTTGTAGTTCAAGCCAGTCCTGCTGGAATGGAAACTTCAGCATTCTGAACTATACATCCCATGATGTTTTGCTCTGAGTTTTGTCACAAATAAAAGAAAATGACACATAGAGTCCAGCCAACACTAGAGGGAGCCAACCCCACATTAATAACTGCTAAATGTCTGAATTGCAGGCATAATATCCAGCTCCTGGTTACACTTAACTGTATACCATTGCACAGAATCTCCTCTTCTGGGGTCCCTCACCGGTGCTCCAGGCAGCTTCCTATAGAAGTGCACCTCCAGTTGGGCCCCCTCAAGTGAATGAAATGCCCTGTGCTATGATGCAACAAACTTGCCAAAGGACGCACCAAAATAAGCAATGCGCCACCCTGGAGTGAGTGCAGACTAACACATTTCTGGATCTCTTAAAGGATAAGATCACCTTTGGAACATGTTACATGTTCCACCCATTTTTAGGGTGAAACATGTAACATGTTCCAGCATCTGCAACCTCTCCACCCATCCCCCATTCCATGCGACAGCGGCCTGGGATCTTCTTCCCACGCTCACATGGCTGCGTCATTCATTCACAGTTTCCTGTGAATGAAAAGACTACAAGTGCCGTCAGCCAATGCAGCTGGTGGCTTGTAGTTCTCAATGAACTACTAGGGTGCTGTTGAGCATCCCCGTAGTTCATTGATCTTCCTGCTCGAGTCTCAAGTAACTGCCGGCCTGTATCGGAAGTACAAGCAGACAGCTATCCTGAGAGTCTGTAGGAGGCGCACATTGCACCCGTGATCTGCTGATCATGGGTGCAATGCTCTGCAGCTCCTTGGAATTTTTTTTATAAATGCACATTTTTTTACCTGCAATAATTTTTTTTCAAAAGGTGAACTTAGCCTTTAAGAATTGGAGATACCTGGAGTATAACTCTGCTCAGCCAAGGAGATGCATAGACTGAAATTTAGCAGCCTCCATTATGGCACTAAATAGATAATGGAAAGAAGACTTTAGCTTTCATTTCCCTGGACCACTGTATTGGATGCATGGGCAGCTAAAACTAATCATACATGGAGGTAAGTGCAGAAGGGACTGGGGGTGTGGGGAGTGTGTTCATTTTTTGAGAAAAGGTGAACGTACACTTTAATATGTTTTCAAACCCATATCCACTTTCCTTTAAAACATTTTTTGAATATGAGCCCTTGAAATATAATCCATGCCTGGAAGCATAGGGGGAAGGAGGGGGTGATAAGAGCGGAATGCGGGTCTACTGAAAATATCATATTTAGATGTTTTCATTTCAATTGTTTTTTTCTGTTAGACTCTTAAGAGAAATCCCATGATGTGGCCATTATATTTGAGCTCATAAATAAAAACTGGCACAAAATGTGCTGCTTATGGCTGCTAATCAGATTTTCTGACTTGTGCTAGAAAAAACACAGCTGGGATCTGAATGGTTGCTATACATGCAACTTATTTCATTTTTGACCTGGCAACAGAAGAGCTAATATGTGTATATTGTAGCATATGCAGCCAGCAATAGTAATGTATGTAGGTATCAGGAAAAACGATACATATATATATATATATATATATATATATAAATATACTGTATACATACACTATATTGTCAAAAGTATTGGGACACCTGCCTTTACACGCACATGAACTTTAATGGCATCCCATTCTTAGTCCATAGGGTTCAATTTTGAGTTGGCCTACACTTTGCAGCTATAACAGCTTCAACTCTTCTGGGAAAGCTGTCCACAAAGTTTAGGAGTGTGTCTTGACCAGTCTTCCAGAAGCGCATTTATGAGGTCAGGCACTGATGTTGGACAAGAAGTCTTGGCTCGCAGTCTCTGCTCTAATTCATCCCAAAGGTGTTCTGTCGGGTTGAGGTCACAACTCTGTGCAGGCCAGTCAAGTTCCTTCACCCCAAACTCGTTTATCCATGTCTTTATGGACCTTGCTTTGTGCACTGGTCCAAATCATTTAGTGGAGGAGGGGTTATGGTGTGGGGTTGTTTATCAGCGGTTGGGCTTGGACCCTTAGTTCCCCTGCAGGGGCCCTCGCTGTGATTCACTGACCTTTTGGAATTTTTTTTAATCATTAGCCGCATACATCTTTCCTGTCTTGTGGGATACCATGCAGAATCTGTATTGATGTAAGATCCCTCTTGTCCTTGTCAAAGTAAAATGTATGTTTTATTTGATATATTAATGTAATATGTTCTTTTATTAGACATTTTGGCTCTATACGTTTGTAAAATCCCTGAAGAAGGGCATCAAGCCGGAAATGGTCGTTGGGTCTTACCAAGAGTCGCTTTTTATATGTATTCAATCTATTTTCCAATTGGATTTGTATATTCCACAAGCTTTATTTTTAACTCATGAATGTTTGTATTAAACAAAATAAACAATTGTAGTGACCTCACCCCTCTCACCCCTTCTTATTCTCGGCTTGTCTTTCTTTGTCTAGGGGTGTCAGTGCTGGGGGGAGAGATGAGATACACCACGGCCCATGTCCTCCATAGTGAAGAGGTGAAGGCCAGAAAGATCGGGCTTTGTGTAGGTGTCCTAGAGTCAAGTCCTGTACTTCATCCCTGACTCCTTTGGTCCTAGTAACCAGAGTTCCACACAGTGAATAGGTCCAACACAGTTTTATTCTTCTCAGCGAATAAACACACAGAACGGTTAAGTTGGATTCTTTTGCAACAACTTAGTCTCAATGGGGTTAGGTCGAGGCACAATCCTTCCCCTTCTCCTGCCAACCACTTTGGTATCACCAGTGGCGAATAGTCACTGCCACTGACTATGTGAAATAGAACGTGAATTACCTTCGCTAGCACGGCCCCTGTCAGGGGAAGGATATCCGTCCAAGGGAGATACCGGAGGCCTCTCTGTCACCAGCGATGCTGCGCCGGACTCTCCAGAGAAGTTCTGCACACCAGACCTCACAAACTCAGACACGGGCACCTAAGGAGTTAGGGCCCCCTCGGATTCCTCCACCCTCGCGGAACTCAGTCGAAGGTACTGAGCCCCAGGCATCCGCCATAGTACCTCACCCCAGGCTAAAGGTGCCTGAGATGGACTCCATCTCCACTCCGGCCAGGTCAAAGGCACCTGGGCCCGGAACACCGGAACGCCAGCACCCAAGCTGAAGGTGCCTGGGTGCGGCCACGTCCTCCGACTCTGCACTCTGAACCCCGTGGTCAGGGCGTCCACCCCTTTTATCTCCTCTCCCTTCGCGCCACAGCGGGTTCCCCCGCCCCGCTGTACCAGCTCCAGGGGAGGACAAAAAGGCACAGTCCTGCAGTGTGAGTTCACCTCCGGCCCCCGGCAACAACGCCACCTATAGGCCCAGGGAACCTCACACCACCAGAGTCCTCCAAGAACAATAAAAGGACCTCAGATTCCCTAGCAATCAGTGCATCTGGGTTACACTACCACCCAGATGCTTCCCCTAAATTCTATTCACAATATTTATTATACTCTGCTGTTTCCAGTCACTTTTAAAATCCCATTCCAAAAGGGGCTTTTCTTCTTTCTTAGTTCCAGTAAAGGGAACTCTTAAGGCGTCAGCATAGCAATACATTTTTGAAGAATTTCATGCCCCCAACTTTGTGGGAACAGTTTGGGGACGGCCCCTTCCTATTCCAACATGACTGCGCACCAGTGCACAAAGCAAGGTCCATAAAGACATGGATGAGCGAGTTTGGGGTGGACAGAGTCCTGACCTCAACCCAAAGAACAATTCCCTTTGGGATGAATTTGAGCGGAGACTGCGAGCCAGGCCTTTTCATCCAACATCAGTGCCTGACCTCACAAATGCCCTTCTGAAAGGATGGTCAAACATTCCCATAGACACACTCCTAAACCTTGTGGACAGCCTTCCAAGAAGAGTTGAAGCTGTTATAGCTTCAAAGGATGGGCCAACTTATTATTGAACCCTACGGAAGACTAAGACTGGGATGCCATTAAAGTTCATGTTTGTTTAAAGGTAGGCGCCCCAATACTTTTGACAATATAGTGTATATTTATGCCCCAATCCCCTTGGGCATTTGTGCCAATATGTGGACATATGGACAACATAACTGCAGCCTGGTAGTGTCGTCATTTGCAGAAGTATGTATTTGTGTGCTTTATATGCCAAGGGCATTTTTGTTCTTAGTCTGTCCTAGATGTCTTAATGCTGAGATGACTGAAACCAGGCAATATATAGTGATACTAATGTGGGCTATTAAGTAAAAAGAATTTGAATGTCAGATTGCCTTTTTCTTTAATTATCTGAATTGGTCATCAGCTTGTAAAAAAAAAAATTACACACCCAGATTTTAAATGCATGAGTATAAATGTTACTACCTTGACTCATTGATTTACACTGACCATTAAACAAAAAAAATGCACACTACTATGAAGCTACATTTCCTTTTAAACATAATACAAAATTTATTTATATATATATATATATATATATATATATATATATATATATTGTGACAGCAGGAAGGTAAAGTCACCTGGTTGCATCCAGGGGGGTAGATATATTTCGCCCAGATTCAGGCTTTACGCCGACTTATACAACTAGGTGGAGAGTTGTATAAGCCCAGCTAAGGCTAGTGGGCTCATGGATGACTCATACCTCTAGGGAGAGTGCTGGGCGTCGTGCAGACAGGGAGTTGATGAGACCAGCTGAAGCTTGTCAGCTCATTTAGGCCTCTATAAGAACTCCCAGCTTCATTAGATGTTAGCTCATGCCTGGACCCAGACCTGTGTGGACTGTCTAGGGAGAGTGAACCCCTGTGCGGTGAGACAAAGCCTGTGTGGCTATTTGCTTGGACATTTAAAACCAGGGACTTAGGGACTAGGACAGCACTAGGCTGATCCCAGTTGTTAGTTAGGAAACCTGTATGTTTAGTCAGAGGTCAAGTTGACCAGGATTTATTTTGTTTATGTTTCTTTTGCTTTGCTGTGTTTTGTCACTGTAAATAGAAAATAAACCGCACCTTTTTGATTTTGAAAACCACAACCTCCGTTTGCTGGGCCTGTTTTTTGTGTGGGGAGCCCATCTCGGGGGTCACACACACCCGCTGCCGAGCTAACCCCCTCACAATATATATACACACACACACAGTATCTCACAAAAAGTAAGTACACCCCTCACATTTTTGTAAATATTTTATTATACCTTTTCATGTGACAACACTGAAGAAATTACACTTTGCTACAATGTAAAGTAGTGAGTGTACAGCTTGTATAACCGTGTACATTGCTATCGCCTCAAAATAACTCAACACACAGCCATTAATGTCTAAACCGCTGGCAACAAAAGTGAGTACACCCCTAAGTGAAAATGTCAAAATTGGGCCCAAGGTGTCAATATTTTGTGTGGCCACCATTATTTTCCAGCACTGCCTTAACCCTCTTGGGTATGGAGTTCCCCAGAGCTTCACAGGTTGCCACTGGAATCCTCTTACTCTCCTCCATGACAACATCACGGAGCTGGTGGATGTTGGAGACCTTGCGCTCCTCCACCTTCCATTTGAGGATGCCCCACAGATGCTCAATAGCCCCACAGATGCTCAATAGGGTTTAGGTCTGGAGACATGCTTGGCCAGTCCATCACCTTTACCCTCAGCTTCTTTAGCAAGGCAGTGGTCGTCTTGGAGGTGTGTTTGGGGTCGTTATGTTGGAATACAGCCCCGTGGCCCAGTCTCTGAAGGGAGGGGATCATGCTCTGCTTCAGTATGTCACAGTACATGTTGGCATTCATGGTTCCCTCAATGAACTGTAGCTCCCCAGTGCCAACAGCACTCATGCAGCCCCAGACCATGACACTCCAACGACTATGCTTGACACACTTGTCTTTGTACTCCTCACCTGGTTACCGCCACACACGCTTGACACCATCTGAACCATATAAGTTTAAGTTTATCTTGGCCTCATCAGTCCACATGACATGGTTCCAGTAATCCATGTCCTTAGTCTGCTTGTCTTCAGCAAACTGTTTGCAGGCTTTCTTGTGCATCATCTTTATGTAGCACCCTGGAGTTTGGGCCGGGTTGCTCCTCACAAATTTACTTGCCAGGAATAATTATCCTGGTTGATTTTTATAGATCTATTGATTTCTCCCCAAGTTTGGCCTTGCTGCACTTTTCTCTTCTACCACTAGGTGGCCGGGTACTTGGTGGTACTAGATACGAGAAGGGCAAAACAAGGTCAGGTTATGTGTAAAAGGGGTATATCAGCCAATGGGCAGGGGTTTTCTTCAATCCCTTGGCCTGCTGGGAGAACCGATATATTTGGGTGGAGTCAGGTGAACTATGTTCTGTGCTACCTGGACGGCTGTCTGGGTGGACATGTGTTGTATTGTCCGGGCTGCAAGGCTGGAGACTGGGCCTATCCCAGGCACATCTGGCTGCTAGGCTGTCTAAGGGCCTATCCAGCAAGCATGAGATCAGCGTAGGGTTGGGACTGCGGCTTGCAGTCCAGCCAGAAGTGATGGTTCTGCCTACCGGAGAACCTGTCGTGGTCGGAGGTAGAGGGAAAGCTGTCGTCACTAAGGAACCATCCGCCTTATTACCAGGGATCACACTGAGTAACTGAAGCAAGTACCAGAGCAGCATTCTCACCCAACAGGGACGGTGAAGAATCTGGAAACTTCAGTGGACATCAAGCCAGGGACCCAGCCAGCAGAGGTGACGCTTGCAGAGCAGCCTTGTGTGTCAAGCCAGGGACTGAGCAGGCCAGTGGGGTGAAGCTTGAGAGGTATCTTGAGTGCCAATCTAGGGACCCAGCAGAGAAAAGCGGGGTGATGCTTGAGGAAGATACTACTGTGAACAGTGGCGTCACTAGGGTTAGTGTCACCTGGTGCGGTAAAACATGGTGTCACCCCGCCCCCCATTGTCTAAAGAACTATGTGCAGAGTGCCCCTCACCCCCATATACCCCCTCCTAGCACAATATCTCTTTCTCCTTCCCTCATCCCCCCTCTCAGCACAAATCCGCCCCCCAATATTCCCCCTCTTAACAAAAATCTTTACCCCCATATGCCCCCTTCTAGTACAAATACCCCCTCTCAGCACATTGCTTCCCCTCCATTTCCCCCTACCAGCACAAGTCATCACCCTCATATACCCCTTTCAGCACAAATCCCCCTTCTCAGCACAAAATGCTCTCCATATCCCTCTTCCCAGTATAATTGCCCCCCAAAACCCTCCTTATACAAATTCTTTTACCCCCCAAATCCCCCCTCTCAGCACAAATTATCCCCCCATCTCCCCCCTCCCTAAAGAGACCCCCCCTCAGCACAAATAATCCCCCCTCCCTGCACAGACCATCCCCTCTCAGCACAAATCATCCCCCATCTCCCCGCTCCCTGCACAGATCCCCCCTCTCAGCACAAATCATCCCCCCATCCCCCCTCCCTGCACAGACCCCCCCTCCTCAGCACAAAGTATCCCCCCATCTCCCCCTCCCTGCACAGACCCCCCTCTCAGCACAAATCATCCCCCCATCTCCCCCTCCCTGCACAGATCCCCCCTTCTCAGCACAAATCATCCCCCCATCTCCCCCTCCCTGCACAGATCCCCCCTCTCAGCACAAATCATCCCCCATCTCCCCCTCCCTGCACAGATCCCCCCTCTCAGCACAAATCATCCCCCCATCTCCCCCTCCCTGCACAGATCCCCCCTCTCAGCAAAAATCATCCCCCGTCTCTCTTCACATATCTCCCCCCATCTCCCCCCTCCCTGCACAGACCCCCCCCTCAGCAAAAATCATCCCCTGTCTCCCCCCTCCCTGCAAATATCTCACCCCTCAGCACAAATCAATCCCCCATCTCCCCCTCCCTGCACAGATCCCCCCTCTCAGCACAAATTATCCCCCCATCTCCCCCTCCCTGCATAGATCCCCCCCTCTCAGCACAAATCCCTCTTTTTAGCATAAATCCCTCCCAAACCACTGCTTCTTACACAAATGATCTTATGAACCCCCCTCTGATCACAAATCCCCACCCCCATATACCCCTTTCAGTAATAAATCCCTCTTCCTGCCCAAATTCTCTTATTACCCCACCCAAGCCACCCTTAGCACAAATCCTCTTATTTAATCCCTCCCTGCCAATTTCCCCCCTACAAGCACAACCCCCACCCCAATACAAAGGCACTTGCCTCCAGATTTTCCAATAAAAAAAAAACACACCTCTTAATCCCTCTCAGCATAAATCCTTCCTCTTATTGTACAAATCCTCAGATCCCTGCCCCCAGCACAGACTTACCGGTTATCAGTTACCGGGACCTCAGTGATTGATTGCTGACACTTTAGCAGCTTCTATCTGTCCCAGCCGGCTGCATGTTAGCAGTGTCAGAGCCCCGGGAGATCTCCTCATCAGGCTCCTCATCCTGTCCTGTCAGAAGACATGCCAAAGCAGAGGAGGAACCTGCAGGAAACTTCCCTCTGCGCTCTGACACTGCTAACATGCAGCCGGCTGGGACAGATAGAAGCTGCTAAAGTGTCAGCAATCACTGCGCTGGAGACCCGGGGACACCCCGCAGGAGATGTCGGCAAATGCCGACACTGTAGCAGCCCACTGGCGCTCACCTCGATGCTATCACACTGTGCCCGAGACTGGAGCCCCTCCCGCCCCCGCCTAGTCCCGGACCCTGGTGTCACCCCTCTGGCGGGTGTCACCTGGTGCGGCCCGCACCCCCCGCACCCCCATAGCAATGCCTCTGACTGTGAAGATTGGAAGAGCTCAAGTGATTCAGTGGCAGTGAATCAGTGGCTCTAGTTAGTTTTGTTTGTGTTAGGAACTGTTAAAGACTGTTGCCATAGGAGACAGCATTCCTGCACATGCAGATGTAGCGTCTTGCTGGATGCTTTTCCCTGCATGGCTGTCCTCTTATTGAAGTCTCGGAGTCTAACAATTAATCTTGCAACTACCTAAGGGTGTTCTGACCCTAACCCTCTCTCCCCCAAAAAAAGGTTTAAGAGAAAAAAACTCTTTTGCATCCAAGAAGTGTCTGGCGCCCAATAACTTTAACTACTCTGCACCCATCATGCCTCACAACTCACTACATACAGAAGCATGTCAGATATGCCTGGCCCTGGAGGTTCTCATTAGATAAGAAGAGGCCTGGGACCTTGCTACATTTAGAAGAGGCTTCCTTATGGGATGACAGCCATGCAGACCAATTTGATGCAGTGTGCAGCATATGGTCTGAGCATTGACAGGCTGACCCCCCCCCCCCCACCCCTTCAACCTCTGCAGCAATTCTGGCAGCACTAATACATCTATTTCCCAAAGACAACCTCTGGATATGACGCTGAGCACGTGCACTCAACTTCTTTGGTCAACTATGGTTCTGAGTGGAACCTGTCCTGTTAAACCGCTGTATGGTCTTGGCCACCGTGCTGCAGCTCAGTTTCAGGGTCTTGGTAATCTACTTATAGCCTAGGCCATCTTTATGTAGAGCAACAATTCTTTTTTCAGATCCTCATAGAGTTCTTTGCCATGCCAAGGTGCCATGTTGAACTTCCAGTGACCAGTATGAGAGAGTGAGAGCGATAACACCAAATTTAACACACCTGCTCCCCATTCACACCTGAAACCTTGTAACACTAATGAGTCACATGACACCGGGGAGGGAAAATGGCTAATTGGGCCCAATTTGGACATTTTCACTTAGGGGTGTACTCACTTTTGTTGCTAGCGGTTTAGACATTAATGGCTGTGTGTTGAGTTATTTTGAGGGGACAGCAAATGTACACTGTTATACAAGCTGTACACTCACTACTTTACATTGTAGCAAGTTGTCACATGCAAAGGTATAATAAAATATTTTCAAAAATGTGAGGAGTGTACTCACTTTTGTGAGATACTGTGTATGTCTATCTATCTATCTATCTATCTATCTATACATACACACAGTATATATATATATATATATATATATATATATATATATATATATATATATATATATAATTACTCTGTACGTAAAATACAATTTTACTGTTGTCCTGGGAACGGGAGGTGAATGGATGATCTTCCAATGGGGACAGCTGTTGACAGTAATATACAGTAAATTATCCACATCAGCTCCAGAAGGATTTACCTCCTTCATGATCATGCCATTTTTTCCTATTTAGCACTGTTCTATTTTAACTGGTAATTGCGTGGAAGAACATGTGTAAAACCACTAATAAAACAACTTTCCTGTTATACAGCGATAACTCGGTTCACGAACTTAATTTGTGAAATGACTCTGGTCACGAACCGAATTGGTCGTGTACCGGGCAAATTTTCTCAGGGTTCAATGATTACCACGGTCATGCTTTTTTATAATTTCCTTCTTCAGCTCAATGGTTATTTTCTTTACAACCTTATTCTTAGAATTCCTGCTCTGCACATTCTTGTCACCTTTATTACCGCACTGCACATTCTTGTCACCTACATTTCTGCTCTGCACATTCTTGTCACCTGCATTTCCGCTCTGCACTTTCTTGTCACCTGCATTTCCGCTCTGCACTTTCTTGTCACCTGCATTTCCGTTCTGCACTTTCTTGTCACCTACATTTCCGTTCTGCACTTTCTTGTCACCTGCATTTCCGTTCTGCACATTCTTTTCACCTTCATTACCGCTCTGCACAATCTTTTCACCTTCATTACCGCTCTGCACATTCTTGTCACCTTCATTACCGCTCTGCACATTCTTGTCACCTTCATTACCGCTCTGCACATTCTTGTCACCTTCATTACCGCTCTGCACATTCTTGTCACCTTCATTACTGCTTCGCACTTTCTTCTTACCACCATGTGTAAGGTACCTGTGATAGGTAGTGTCTGAAGTGGAACTTGTGTGCTGAGGATTCAGGCGAAAACGTAGTCTGGCAGATTAGGTTGGCTACAGATCAGGCAACACGGTACATGATCGAAATCCAGAGAGTGGTCAGGCAGGCAAAGGTCATACACAAGCTGGCAGTGAAGTACAAAATCAGCAGGCTAGAGAGTAGTCAGGAAGTTCAACACGAAACTCAAGCTCAAAAAGCAGTCACAACACCCAGGGAGTTATTCCACACAAACGGGCGCTGAGAGATAGCATCACTTCCTTTTTATGGGCTGCTTTGATTGAAAATTGTCCACAGCTGGCAGCAGGTGGGGCTAGTGAGTCCAAGGTAATGCTTAATACTGAGAGGACATTTCCAAAAGTACAGATCTGCTCCGTAGCACAACAGGTAAGGCTGCAGCTGTGGGACCAGGAAGATCCCGGTTCAAATACACCCAGGTACATGACAGGGCTCCCTCCCCAGTGGACCCCTCCAGGGGCCTAGCGGGGCTTAGTGGGAAAGGAGGCATGGAAGTCTCGAATAAGAGAAGGGGCATGCAGATCTTTGGCTGGAACCCAGGAACGGTCTGTGACAGGATATCCCTTCCAATAAACCAGATACCGAAGGCCACGACCCTGTCTTCAAGAATCTTGGAGACTTCAAACTCATTTTGTCCATCAACAAGAACAGGAGGAGGTAGCTGTTGCGTTCTGGAGTAGCGATTGAAAATTGCTTTTTTGAGGAGGGAAACGTGGAACACAGGATGAATCCGGAGAGAGGAGGGTAATTTCAACCGATAGGAGACTGGCCCGACTCGAGCAATAATTCTGTAAGGACCAATGAATCGGGGGCCCAATTTGGTAGAAGGTTGTTTCAGTCTCACATATTTGGTTGATAGCCAAACTCTGGCCCTTACCACATATGGAGGTATATGGCGTCTTTGTTTGTTGGAAAAAAGTGCATACTTGCCTGCTGACTTCCGTAGTAATAAGCAAATCTTTTTCCAATGTAGCAGAATATTTTTCACCCGCTGATCTGCTGCTGGTACACCAGAAGAAGGCTGAAGTAGGGGAAAAGTCTAAGGGTGATAGCCTAGGGCTGTGTAGAATGGTGTGGTATGAAGAGCACTGTGCCAACGGGAATTAATGGCAAACTCAGCTAAAGGCAAATACTCAGACCAGTTGGAGTGTAAGGCATTGACATAATGTCGAAGATAGGTTTCTAGGGTCTGGTTCATGCGTTCGGTTTGACCATCTGTTTGATGGTGATGTGAGGTAGAGAGTGAAAGCGTTACTCCCAGTTTCTTTCAGAACGCTCTCCAGAATCGAGAAACAAACTGGGATCCGCTGTCTGAGACAACATTGGTAGGTATACCATGATATCTCACAATATGGGAAAGGAAGAGAGTAGACAGTGCTTCCGCTGTAGGTAATCTCGGGAGAGGCACAAAATGAGACATTTTGGAAAAGCGATCCACTATGACCCATATAGCAGTCATGCCCTCGGACTTGGGTAAGTCTGTAATGAAGTCCATAGTCAAATGGGTCCAAGGCTGACGAGGTGCCGAAAGTGGTTGTCACAGTCCAGTAGGCAATGTACGGGGTACTTTATTAGCAGCACAAGTTGGACAGGCAGCCACATAGTCAGTAACATCCCTTTTCATATGAGGCCACCAGACATGACGCTGCAAGGTCTTAAGAGTGATGGTGACACCAGGATGACCAGATAACACACCATCATGTGCCCAGAGGAGTACAGGTTTTCTGAGGCTAGGGGCTACGAACAGGCGACCTGGTGGTATCTTCAAGCCTTGGGGAACACGATTCTGGGTTTCTTGTAACTGTTGGGAAAGAGCCGTAGAGATCTGTGCGACAATTTTGCGAGGTGGGATTATATACTGCTTGGTAGGTTGGTCTTCTTCAGAGGTAGCGAACTGTCTGGAAAGAGCATCAGCTTTCTTGTTTTTATGCCCAGGAACATAAGAAAGAACAAAATTAAAACGGGAGAAAAACAGAGCCCATCGAGCCTGACGTGAGTTCAAACGTCTTGCAGTCTGAAGATACAGTAGGTTTTTATGGTCAGTGAGGATAGAAAAAGGTTTGGGAGCCCCTTCCAGAAGATGTCGCCATTCAGACAATGCCAATTTGATGGCCAGTAGTTCTCAATTCCCAACATCGTAATTCATCTCCGCTGGAGAAAACTTTCTAGAAAAAATGCTACTGGATGGATTCTACCGGACTTAGGCTGTCCCTGGGAGAGCATGGCACCTGCTCCTACCTCAGAGGCATCAACCTCAACTATGTACTGGAGATCGGGATTTGAATGCTGAAGAATTGGAGCTTTGCTGAACATGTCTTTTAATTGCTGGAAAGACGATTCTGCTTCTGAGGACCATACCTTGCAATTTGTACCTTTCTTAGTCATAGCAGTAAGGGGGGCCGCAATGGAGGCAAAACCTTTGATGAAGCGTCTGTAGTAATTTGCGAACCCTAGAAAGCTTTGGAGCCCTCTTAAAGTGGTCGGTTGGGGCCATTGCAAGACAGTGGAAAGTTTTTGAGGGTCCATTTGGAAACCGACAGCACTTATAATGTATCCAAGGAAAGGAATACGGCTTTGATGGAAACTGCATTTCTCAATCTTCGCGTAAAGATGGTTTTCTCTCAGTCGTTGCAATACCTGCTTTACATGCGAGATGTGCTCTAGATGAGTCTTGGAAAAAATTAAAATGTCGTCCAAGTAGATGATCACAAAACTGTTGCTGAAATCATGAAAAATTTCATTCATGAAATGTTGGAAGACAGCAGGGGCGTTACACAACCCAACCCAAATGGCATAACCAGATATTCAAAATGTCCATTACGAGTGTTGAATGCTGTCTTCCACTCGTCCCCGTCTTTATTTCGAATCAGATTATAAGCCCCTCGTAGGTCTAGCTTGGAGAAGATAACAGCCCCCTTAAGTACATCAAACAGTTCAAGAATGAGAGGCAAAGGGTAGGAGTCTTTTCCAGTGATTTAATTTAACCCTCGATAGTCTATGCATGGTCGAAGACCCCCATCTTTTTTTTCAACAAAGAAAAAACCTGCCCCTACTGGAGAAGAAGAGGGTCGGATAAAACCTCTTTCCAAGTTGTCTTTTACGTATTCCTCCATGGATTTTTGTTCAGGCAAAGACAGGGGATAGGTCCTTCCTTTGGGAAGAGGTGCTCCAGGAATCAATTTGATTGCACAGTCAAAAGAACGATGTGGAGGTAAAACCTCTGCCTTTTGCTTGCAAAATACGTCTGCAAACGCATGGTATTCATGAGGCAAGGTAGGTGGGACGGCCACGGAAGCCAACATACAAGCAGAAAGTCTTTTGGGTTTGAGACAAACAGTTTGAATGACAGAACGACCCCCAAGAGGTTAGTTCTCCATTTTCCCAATCAAAAGAAGGGTTATGTTGTTGTAACCATGGGTAACCAAGGATAACAGGTAGAAGTGGAGAATCAATAAGAGACAAGACAACTTCCTCTTTGTGGAGTATGCTTACCTGAAGGGTGATTGTCATAGTCTCAAATTTTACAATGCCATCTCCCAAGGGTTGTCCATTCACGGTGGTAATGTTCAGGGGTCTAGATTTTGGAACAAATGGGATATTATTTTTTTTAGCAAAAGTGTAGTCCAAGACTATGCCAGCAGCTCCAGAATCCACAAAAGCCTCACAGGAGACAAGTTTAGAGGGTAAATGGATAATTGCAGGAATGGTAATCTTGGTCTTGGAGGATATACCTGTAAGGTCTAAGCCAGCTCCTCCAACACTGGTTAGACCCTGCCTTTTACTGGACGGAAAGGGCAGACAGATAATAAATGTCCTTTAAGTCCACAGTATAGGCATAGGCCCAATGCACGCCTCCTTTGTTTCTCAGACTCAGTTAGGTGGAGACGGCTTACATCCATGGGTTCCACAGGTGCCTGGGGTTCAACTGAGATTTCAGGTTCTGGCTGAGGTGGTGCTTGGAAGTTAGGGGCCAAACGGTAAACTGGCCTAGGAAACTTCTAAGTCTCTCTTGGCACCTTTCATGATACCGGACATCCAGACGAACACAGAGCTCTATGAATTTCTCTAGGTCTTCTGGGGAGTCCTTATAGACTAATTCATCTTTGATGCGATCTGCAAGACCTTTTCGGAAGGCTGCACGTAATGCCCTTGAGTCCCAAGTAGTCTCAGCAGCAAGGGTATGAAACTCAATAGCATATTGTGCCACAGACCTGGTGCCTTGTTGCATGTCCAAGAGTGAGTACTCAGCTGCAGAAGCTCTATCTGGCTTGTCAAATACAGTCTGGAGAGAAGCCAGAAATTTGTCAGCGTCTTGCAGCACAGGATCATTGCGTTCCAGATAAGGAGAGACCCAGGCCAGGGCCTTCCCCTTTAACAAGGAAATTACAAAAGTCACTTTGGCAGACGAAGTGCTAAAGGTCCCAGGGTTGTTGCGGAAATGCAAACGGCAAACGTTTAAAAAGCCTCTGCAGTCCTCAGTATCACCACCAAATTTGTCAGGCAAGGGAAGTTTGGGTGGTACAGAAGAGGCGGGTTGGATCGTAGCAGGAGTAGGATCCGGAGTCTGGACCATTGCAGAGGAACCAGGCAAACAAGATTTAAGCATAGTACAAAGTTCATCTAACTTGGCGTCCAGGGAAGAAAGATGCTGTTCATGAGCTCCAAACAATTGTCCCTGACGTGAAATCGCCTTAACAATCTCAGCAGGGTCCACTGTCATTGTGGCCCGTTTGTAATGTAAGGTACCTGTGATAGGTAGTGTCCGAAGTGGAACTTGTGTGCTGAGGATTCAGGCGAAAACGTAGTCAGGCAGATTAGGTTGGCTACAGATCAGGCAAAACGGTACACGATCGAAATCCAGAGAGTGGTCAGGCAGGCAAAGGTCATACACAAACTGGCAGTGAAGTACAAAATCAGCAAGCTAGAGAGTAGTCAGGAATTCAGGCAGAAGTTCAACACGAAAATCAAGCTCAAAAAGCAGTCACAACACCCAGGGAGTTATTCCACACAAACGGGCGCTGAGAGATAGCATCACTTCCTTTTTATGGGCTGCTTTGATTGAAAATTGTCCACAGCTGGCAGCAGGTGGGGCTAGTGAGTCCAAGGTAATTGTGCTCCATAGCACAAGAGGTAAGGCTGCAGCTGTGGGACCAGGAAGATCCCGGTTCAAATACACCCAGGTACATGACACCATGCTTGCTCCTAATTTTCTTTGGAGCCTACATTTCTGCTCTGCGCATTCTTGTCACCTACATTTCTGCTCTGCACATTCTTGTCACCTACATTTCTGCTCTGCACATTCTTGTCACCTGAATTTCCGCTCTGCACATTCTTGTCACCTGCATTTCCACTCTGCACATTCTTGTCACCTGCATTTCCACTCTGCACATTCTTGTTACCTGCATTTCCGCTCTGCACATTCTTTTCACCTTCATTAGTGCTCTGCACATTCTTGTCACCTTAATTACTGCTCCGTAGTTTCTTCTTGTCAAGTTCATTACCGCTCTGCACATTCTTGTCACCTTCATTACCGCTCTGCACATTCTTGTCACCTTCATTACTGCTTCGCACTTTCTTCTTACCACCATGCTTGCTCTTAATTTTCTTTGGAGCCATACTGGATGTCTGTTACAGTACAGTATAGTACAGTATGTGCTAAAAATTACACAAAACTGTAAAAGCAAGTGTGCACAGGCATGTGTACAGTACAGTATGTACTAAAAAGCACACCAAAAAGCTTCAAAATACTGTAAGTGTCTTACAGTACACTCAAAGTACACTCACAGTACTCTTCTCTGTGACCGTGATCCAACTACAGGAAGTCTCAACCACGTGTCAGAGCAGGGAAAATGGCTTGTGTTTGTGACCCAAAGCAGAGTTCGCGTACCGAAGCAAATTTTTATGAACTTTTCTGTTCGCAAACTGAGTTGTTCGTGAACAGAAGCGTTTGTGAACCGAGGTATCACTGTATATGTGATGCTCTTACTTTTTAACACATTAAGGCTCTGTTTCCACTAGTGTGACTTGTCATGCGACTTTTGACACATAAAGTCGCATGACAAGTCACAGCCCATTGATTTCAATGGCACCTGTTCCAATCTATACGACCTAAAGTTGCAGCGACTTTGAAAAGATTTTTGCACTACTTTGATGCGACTTTTGATGCAACTTTGATCCAGAGACTGTAAAGTTGGATCAAAGCTGCACTCAAAACTGCATTAAAGTGGCACACTAAATCGCGCGACTATGGGGTCGCAATAGTGGAAATGTAACCTATATGCAACTTTTAAGTAATATATACATTTTCTGTATAAAGGAGAAGCAAGGGAAAAAATTAACAACATGAATTTTTTGGTTACTTCCATTACTGTTGGAAAAACCCTCAAGGGACATTATCTTGCATAATACAGAATCATTGAGTACTGAGCATTTACAATAAATCAGGGCTTTTTTTCATCGGGAATTCAGTGATATGCAGTTCTGGCACCTCCATCACTTAGGCTATGTACTGGCAAGGGATGTTTGGGCATGCAGGCAAGTACCACCCCAAAAAATTCTCTAAAAGAGACTTTATCAGGAGGTGGGTAGGTGGTGGCAACAAGGGATGGTGCTTTGAGGTGGGTAGAATGTGAAGACAACGGTGATCAGGGTGTGGGTAAGTATCTGCACTTATTTTCTCAGAAAACAGGCCTGGCTGTACCAGATAGCTCTGTAAAAAGCTGCAGTGTGAATTCTGGTGCAAAACAGGGACCATTCTCATTTTCATGCTTTGTAATTACTGGTTGTTGTTGGGGTATAGTGAAACCATAATGCTTCAGAAACTGATTATTAAAAGAAAAATCCCTACATTTGCTGTGAATACCAGCACTGGCTGTTGTTTATAACATCCTCTGCCTGCAGACCAGTCTGCTTAAGAGTATTTTTGAGTCCATTTAACATTCTGCCATTTCCTCCAACCCTGATGTAAGGAAATTGTGACCCGAAATGTGTTGTCTGTCATTTGCCCTGCTTGATGTACCCAGTTGAACAATAAAGACTTTGAATTCTTAGGGATTTTTATATATGGCACTTTCTTTGACCCATTATACCTAAATATTGAACTGAAGGAAAATCTACTGCACATGTCTTCAACACATTTCAGTATATAATGAAACAAATATCAGAAAAAACTCCCTTGGGTGCCTCTGATCCTAGCGCTCAACAATAAAATTGGTGATACCTGCAGTATAGCAGCTATTATAAGGAAAATGGTAGTTTAGAAAAAAGTATGCTTCATTAAAAACAAAACATTAACAGCGCTTAAAAAGAAATCTCAGATTCCAATAATGATATGCATCCATATCCTGCAGAAAAGAAACAGGAATGGAAACTTAAAATCCCATCAGTGAAAAACTAAAAGGATGAAAAAAGTTCCCAAAACCAAACATTTCAAGTGAACAATGACTATGTCCCCGTAGATGAAAAACACAGTTCACTTCATATTCCGTTGTCACTGTCAGTGCAATTTGTAGCAGCAATCAATACACACAATAGGCAATGGTGACTTGATCTCGTCTGGAGGTATTAGATAGTTGCTTATTCACAATTCCGTCACTGTAACAACTCATGCGTTCCCCTTTGGTAATCTACTCACCAGACTCCATACAAGTAATGCCTGATAAATCCTCTCTGGATAGACCCGTCAGCTCCCCTCGGGATAGGCGATGGTTCCGGTCAGTGGGTGGATGAGTGCAGCAATGCGGATGTGGACATGTAAGTAAACAAGGGGAAGCTCCACATAGTGTAAAATACCCTTTTATTAATAATAATAAACCCCCGTATACAAGAAATTCTTACAAAATGTACTCTTGATAAAAGCATGTCACATAGAGATAAACATCAGCTCACTCAGTAAGAGGTTCCTCGAACTACACAACTGCTATGGTGAGTCCTGAGTAGATGCTTCCTCCTGTAAAACTATAGGTCGCGTGGTCACGCCCTGACGCGTTTCGTGATCGGCTCACGTCTTCAGAGGGCATGGCCACACAATGCGACTGATCGTTTAAATAGCCCTGCGGTCACAGACGTTTCCGCATATGTCAGCGGCTACGTCACTGTCCGACATTCACATAGGCAAGCAGGGGATCCCCATTCATTGCTCACGTGTGTAACATATAGGCTGTCCTTATTGGTTAGAAGTGCCGTGACTGACTCTCAAGTGGGCGTCAGCAGCTATGTCACTATCCGGCATTCACATTGGCGAGCGTGGGATCC
The DNA here is from genome assembly GCA_029206835.1 of Rana muscosa. Lineage (NCBI taxonomy): Eukaryota > Metazoa > Chordata > Amphibia > Anura > Ranidae > Rana > Rana muscosa. The sequence goes on along the minus strand of CM055118.1, from coordinate 522,803,391 downwards.
CCATCCGTTGCTCACGTATGTGTCACTCATGGGCTGCCCCTATTGGTTGAAAATGCCGTAACAGACTGACTGTCACGTACCTGGTAGGAGTCTGATATGATGAGGTCAGCCTCTCTTGTATCTCCAGTCCAAGCTCCACTGAGGGTGGAACAGATGGTGGCTAGGGCCAGGAGGAACACGAGTGCCTGAAGAAGTTGCTTGCAGGACTTGCTGGAACAGATGTGGCTTGGAGACCCAGACAGCCGGACAGGCACCGTACACAGGAACACTTGGAGGATGGGTAGAGGTTTAAGGGGAACTCCAACCCACTTGCAGGTTCTGGGAACGAAGCTCACAGGAACAGAGGTCAGGAGGATAGCCGGGTTCAGCAACAGACAGGCGGCACGGTACAAGGGATCAATCAGAAGCAGGGTCAGTGGAAGCCGGGATCAGAAGCCAGTAATCAGGAAGTGTTCAGAGTCCAACGACAGAGTCAGGGAAAGCCAAAGTCAGCAACGGTTATCAAGCAGCATAACAGGAACCATGAAGTTTTCAGGACACAGCTGAAGACCAGTCAGCACTTGCTTGAGAGTCAGGACTTCCTTAAATAGATAGGAAGTCTTGTAATCAGGCTTCAGGTCACAGCTGAGGGCAAGAAGTGCTGCTTGTCCCACACTGCCGGAATACATCCGATGGTGGACACCGGTACTACAGTCCATGGAACATGCATTGCCACCAGCAGGTGAGATCCTCGCAGACTGGCGCCAAAGGAGATTAGGGGCGCGCACCCATGCGTGCACATCGTCCCCGCGCACGCGCATGCGTACTAGCACTCTGGAAGGGCTGCTGCAGCCCGGGGGTGCGCGCGCCAGTATTCCGAGACTGCTGAAGAACGCGAGCCTGCGCAGGAGAGTTCCTATCAGTTCTCTTACACTGTCAATCAAAGAGACACAAACACCCGCTCCGTGGAGTGAGCAGGCATCGTTTAAGATTGCCAGTCTGCATTTTATATATCTGAATGCAACTTGATTTACACTCTCCCTGAATCCATTTTCTACAGCACGTGGATCACCAAAAGATGTAAATCAAACACACTACAGAAAATTCATAACCTATATGCCGGTTACAATAAGATCATGTTCTATGACTATGCAAATTCTGTTGCTGTGTTACTTATAAACAGATGAAAACATCAAAATGAGAAGACATTCAATCCCATAAATAAATATAAACTAACAGTACTACACAAATGATATCTACTGTTAATAAAAACTAGAGTATTAAAATGAAAATAAAAAGCAATGATATATAATAAAAAATACGGTACCTAAAATGCTTTAGACTCAGACTCAATGGTGAATATTTTTTACATTGATCAACCTGGCAATACATAAAATAAAAAATGCTAATGTAATGATTACCCATTATCCTTAATTTCCTCACATATAACCTGGTCCAACTAGACCCTCATCTTGCGCAATTAATCCTAATGTTAATAGATACTGATGAAACAGTTGAGGTCCAGATCTATATTTAGACCGTTAGGACTAAGTGTACTGGTCCTAAATAACCATTGGGTCTCACGTTTCTCACACCATATTTGCCCCTCTCCATCTGGGGTGCACTTTGTCTATTCCCCAAAATTTTAGGCCAATAGGGTTCCTGTTGTGCTTTTCCCTAAAGTGTAATGACACACTGTGTTCTTTATATCCTATGGAGATATTATAGATATGTTCCGACACCCTCTCAGACAAAGTTATTTTTGTGCGGTCAATATACATTAGCCCACACGGGCATTCTAAAGCGTATACTACATGTGTAGATGCACATGTGATGCACTCTTTCATTTCAACTTCTTTTCCGTTGGCAGTGGAAACGAATCTAGTGAGGCCTCGCAGGTGTGTTGACACTTGTTGACAGGCCTTACAGCGTCTACAGGCGAAAAAACCCGTCCTATCCCAGAACATCTGTATTTTCTTAGGTGGGTCCAGGACTTTTTTAACTATTTGGTCCCCAATGGTTGTTGTCTTCCTATAGATGAATGATGGAACTGCAAGCAAAGAAATCTTCAAAACTTTATCCAATGTGAGGATGTTCCAATGCCTTCTAAAGATGGACTCTATTTCACAATATTGCTCATGAAAGCCAGATATAAATCCCCATTCATGCTTCTGATTTGGTGATATTTCTTTCAGGGCCAACAATCAGAGGCGTTGCTAGGGGGGTGCAGGGGGTGCGGTCCGCACCCGGGTGACACCCGCTAGAGGGGGTGACACCCTCCCGACAGTGAGAATTTTTTTTTTTTTTTTTAACTTTTTATTTTTATTTTTTTACAGCTGACACTTTTATTCAGCAACTTCACCCCGCTGGGCTGGAACAACACTTCCAGCGCCGCGGCCACGCCTGGTGTGTGTGTCCTCCGGTTCCTTATTCTTCTTCCTCCTCCCTCTCTACCCTACAGAGCGTCAGCCTGTCACATCATCACACTGCACTGTGATGATGTGACGTCACATACAACTATCTCCAGCTGCACGTTGAGGGTCTCTGCCCAGCCCTCCTCCTCTCCAGTCAAGACTCCAGAAGAACAGGTGTGGGGGGGGGTCTTCACCGCCGGCCCGACTCCCGAGCACAAGATGAGGTAGGTGTGTGTGTGGGGAGCGGGGGAGCGGGGGGGGGGCGGTTGCCATTGTAAGAGGCAGAGCTAGTGTGATAGGAGTCTGTCTGGCACCCTGACCTGTTTTATATGATAATGAAGGGGGGGTGCAAGGTGGTCTGCTGCTGCTAGACACAGCTATAGATTATATATAGATATTATGTAATATAGCTGGTCCATCCGCCCCTCCCCCCACCAGTCCAGCTAACTCAACTACTGTGCCTATTATATGTAATATAATATATCTGTGTCCAGCATCACCCCCCCCCCCCCCCATTATCAGACAGACAACACTGACTATATAATTTATATTAGCTGACTGAGACACCCCCACCCTGAGCTGGTCTGATGATGATGATGGGGGGGGGGGGGTGATGCTGGACACAGATATATTATATTACATATAATAGGCACAGTAGTTGAGTTAGCTGGTCTGGTGGGGGAGGGGCAGATGGACCAGCTATATTACATAATATCTATATATAAATATAATCTATAGCTGTGTCTAGCAGCAGCAGACCACCTTGCACCCCATGATGGAGTCCTAACCTGGCACCATACCACCCCAGCCTGCCTATGCCACCGCAACCTGCCTTATGCCACCGCAACCTCCCCTATGCCACCGAAACCTTCCCTATGCCACTGTAACCTGCCCTATACCACCCCAGCCTGCCCTATACCACCGCACCCTGCCCTATGCCACCCCAGCCTGCCCTATACCACCGCACCCTACCCTATGCCACCCCAGCCTGCCCTATACCACCGCACCCTGCCCTATGTCACCCCAGCCTTCCCTATACCACCGCACCCTGCCCTATGCCACCCCAGCCTTCCCTATACCACACCAACCTGCCCTATGCCATTGCAACCTGCTCTATGCCATCACACCCTGCCCTATATAACCCCAACCTGCCCAATGCCACCCAGCCTGCCATATACCACCCCAACCTTCTCTATACCACCGCAACCTGCTCTATACCACCCCAACCTACCCTATACCACCCCAACCTGCCCTATGCCACCGCAACCTGCTCTATGCCATCACACCCTGCCCTATATAACCCCAACCTGCCCAAAGCCACCCAGCCTGCCATATACCACCCCAACCTGCTCTATACCACCCCAACCTGCTCTATACCACCCCAGCCTTCCCTATACAACTCCAACCTGCCCTATGCCACCCCAGACTGCACTATACCACCGCAACCTGCCCTATATTACCCCAACCTGCCCTATTTCGCTCCAGCCGGCCCAATACCACCCTATAATTTAATTTACAGGGGTCATTTGGGGGTGCGCCTCCTGACTGTGCGCTGCCTGCAGGGCGCTGGGCAGGATAGACAGGAGGGGGGTGACACCATGTTTTGCCGCACCAGGTGACACCAACCCTAGTGACGCCACTGCCAACAATGATTCCTGGGAACTCACACCCACCCGTTCAATCACATTATCCAAGTTGTTCATTATACCCTTTTTCAACAAAACGTTCCTTGATCAGTGTCGCCTGGTCTAAGAAATCTTTATCCTGGGTGCAATTGCGTCATATACGCATAAATTGGGCCTTCGGAATATTACGGAGCCATTGTGGGTGGTGGCCACTTTGGACTGGGATGTAACTATTCCGGTCTGTGGCCTTAAAGTATGCCTTAGTATAAAAACGGTCTTTTCCCTTCATTACGATAACATCCAGGTAATGTATCTGATGTTTGTCCCAATTAAATTCCAACTTGATATTGTTGTTATTATTGTTCAGGCATCTAGAAAATTCCTTAAGCGATTCTTCTGGTCCCTGCCAAATGATGAACAGGTCATCTATATAACATTGGTAAAATATTAATTCCTTTCTCCTGTTGTTATATACCCACTTATCCTCCCATTCGCTCATGAATAAATTTGCGAGACTGGGAGCAAATTTTGCTCCCATCGCTACTCCTGTCTTTTGGCTATAAAACCGCCCCGAATACCAAAAATAATTGTGCGTTAAACAATACTCCAATGCCATTCTTAAGAATCTTTTCTGAATGAAAGGTAGGTCCTCCCTTTTACTGAATGGCCAATTAAGGGCCAGGAGTGCGTCATCGTTCTGTATATTGGTATACAGTGACGAGACTTCTGCTGTCACCAGGAATATCTCAGTATCTGCAGGGATTACGACATTCTTCAGTTTCTGTAAGAAACTGATAGTGTCTTTCAGATAGGCTTTTGTGGTTAGAACACTACTTTGCATAAAATGGTCCAGGTATTGTCTGATTCTTGAGGTGACTGGGTCTATGCCGTTGACTATCGGTCTTGCTGGTGGTTTACTAGGGTCCTTATGGATTTTGGGAACTGTATAAATTGTGGGTATTCTATTGAAGCTTGGACATAAATATAGTTTCTCTTTCTTTGTAATCACTCCCATGTAAAATCCATAATCAACCAGATTGTGCAAATCATCCCTATATTGTTTAGTGGGATCACGCTTCAAAAGTTGGTATCTGGTCTCATCATCAAGCATTGTCTGGAGTTGGGAGTGGTAGTACGTTTTATCCATAATAACCACTCCACCCCCCTTATCAGCTGGGCGGATGATTATATCCTTCCTGTTTTCCAGAGCTTTGACGCCCTCTTTAATGTATTTAGGGTTAAGGCTTTTCTTCAGTGGCACTGCTTCTAGATCCTTCAATACCAACTGCTTAAACACCTCCACCTGGTGATTAGCCGGTTGGGGTGGATTAAACAGTGATCTGTTCTTAAGGCCACTATCAATCTCCACTACTTCATTCATTTTATTATTTCTCAACTTAAAATTGTTTGTCAGGAAATATTTTTTTGATATTTAACTTCCTAATGTACTTGTGTATATCTATATACACGTTAAACTTATTCATTGGTTTAGTAGAAGTACATTTGAGACCCGCATTCAGAATGTTAGTTTCTTTCTGCGTGAGGATCACCGTTGAAAGATTGTATATTCCACTTAGTCGGCCTGTCTTGGTCTTTTTTTGCTGGACCCGTTTCCCTGCTCGGCAGCCTCTACGTGTGGAAATCTGACATTCCTGACTGGACTGTATGGTTCTTCCCACTGGGGGGGGGGGGGGGTTCCACCATTCCTGTGTCGTGTTTGAGTTGTGAGATTGTTGTGGTCGTCCTCTCCAAGGGCGATTTCCCCGACCTCGTCCTCGGGAAATTCCTCTCATACCTCTCCCTAAAAAAGGAGCTAGTCGTGGGGATGGTACATTATATGTATTCCCCATGTTATCCTGAGTAGACAAAGGATCGTATCTATTTTGGGTGTTCACCATATATGTCTCATTGTATCCTGTGTTATGCACAGGGTATCCATGTCCTGGGTATCCATTATTCCTCCCCCTCACAGGTTGTTTGTTGCCCCTCCCTCGTTGGTTTTTGGGGATTGGGGCTGGTCTAGTTACTCTACGGGTGTCTATACCCTGGGAAGGTGTATGCCCCAAAATATCATTCCCATACATATTATCCTGAATGGGTAATGTGTAGTTAGAAGGTTGCTGCGGCATGGGGGCAGTATTCTCCACGTTCTGCCGCAAGTAAACCGTGCCTTTCTTAAAGTCATTCATATATCCCTTCTGTATTTTTTAGTTTTTTTCTTTTGAGTTTCTTTATCATTTTTTTTTCCAACTTTTTTTTTATATCACTATCAAAGTTGGTTAATAATTGAGTGCCTTTTATAGGGTCTAATTTAATCTGCAGTTCAGCAATCTTTTTCTCAAGTAAAACCATTTTTTTCTATTTATGCTTGAGAATCAGTTGCTGCAGCTTGAAACCAACCCCATTGAAGAAGTCCAACCACTCAGAAGCGACCTCAGTGTCATCAAGACCGTCCTGTGGGCTGACTTCCCACCTTAAACTGAGCATAATTATTTTCTCCTTTAGGTAGGGCTCAAACGTGGAAATATCCCACCATGTACGTACTTGTTTTTCAAGAGCATTTCCTAAGGAGCTTAAAATCGCATTAAAATCCTCATTGGTTTCCCACTCGCCATCGCTATTGAAAACTTATCAGTTGCATTCAGATATATAAAATACAGACTGGCAATCTTAAACAATGCCTGCTCACTCCACGGAGTGGGTGTTTGTGTCTCTTTGATTGACAGTCTGTTACGGCATTTTCAACCAATAGGGGCAGCCTATGAGTGACACATACGTGAGCAACGGATGGGGATCCCACGCTCGCCAATGTGAATGCCGGATAGTGACTTAGCTGCTGACGCCCACTTGACAGTCAGTCACGGCACTTCTAACCAATAAGGACAGCCTATATGTTACACACATGTGAGTAGGGATGAGCTTCGAGTTCGAGTCGAACTCATGTTCGACTCAAACATTGCCTGTTTGCCCGTTCTCCGAACAGCGAACAAATTGGGGTGTTCGCGGCAAATTCGGAAAGTCTATGAGAGAAATCTAAAGTGCTAATTATAAAGGCTTATATGCAAGTTATTGTCATAAAAAGTGTTTGGGGACCCGGGTCCTGCCCCAGGGGACATGTATCAATGCAAAAAAAAGTTTTAAAAACGGCCGTTTTTTCGGGAGCAGTGATTTTAATAATGCTTAAAATTGAAACAATAAAAGTGAAATTTTCCTTTAAATTTCGTACATGGGGCGGGGGGGGGGGGGGGGTGTGTGTATAATATGCATGTAAAGTCGCGCATGTTTCCCGTGCCTAGAACTGTCCCTGCACAAAATGTAATTTCTGAAGGAAAAAAAGTCATTTAAAACTCACTCGCGGCTATTAATGAATTGTCGGCTCCCGGCAATACATAGAAAAGTCATTGATAAAAAAGAAAAAAAAAACGTGGGGGTCCCCCCAAATTCAATTACCAGGCCCTTCAGGTCTGGTATAGATATTAAGGGGAACCCCGCCGCAAATTTAAAAAAAAATGCGTGAGGTTCCCCCCAAATATCCATACCAGGCCCTTCAGATCTGGCATGGATTTTAAGGGGAACTCCACCCCAAATTAAAAAAAAAATGGCGTGGAGTCCCCCCAAAAATCCATACCAGACCCTTATCCGAGCACGCAATCTGGCAGGCCACAGGAAAAGAGGGGGGGAGGACGAGAGAGCGCCCCCCCTCCTGAACCATACCAGGCCACATGCCTTCAACATGGGGAGGATGTCCCTATGTTGATGGGGACAAGGGCCTCATCCCCACAACCCTTGCCCGGTGGTTGTGGGGGTCTGTGGGCAGGGGGCTTATCGGAATCTGGAAGACCCCTTTAACAAAGGGGACCCCCAGATCCCGCCCCCCCTATGTGAATTGGTAAGGGGTACATTGTACCCCTACCATTTCATCAAGAAAGTGTAAAAAAATGTAAAAAAACCACACAAAAACTTTGGAAAAGTCCTTTATTAAAAAAAAAACAAAAAACATTCCAGCGATGAAATCCAGTGTCCCGCGGCGATCCGATGTCGAGCACTGTCCGTCATTGGCTGAGCCTGAGCGGACCTGATGGGGAACTTCCTTCACTGTGTAATACATGAATAGACCCGCCCAGTTCCCCATCAGGTCCGCTCAGCCAATGAATAGGTGTAAGGCTAAGCGGACCAGATGCGTAACGTGAGAAGGGGCGGGTCTATTCATGTATTACACAGTGAAGGAAGTTCCCCATCAGGTCCGCTCAGGCCAATGACGTAGGCGGGGTCTGACATACCGAGGGGGCGGACCTGATGGGGAACTTCCTTCACTGTGTAATTCATGAATAGACCCGCCCCTTCTCACATTCCGCATCTGGTCCGCTTAGCCTTACACCTAGTCATTGGCTGAGCGGACCTTATGGGGAACTTTAGAAGGGGCGGGTCTATTCATGTATTACACAGTGAAGGAAGTTCCCCATCAAGTCCGCTCAGGCTCAGCCAATGACGGACAGCGCTGGACATCGGATCGCCGCGGGACACTGGATTTAATCGCTGGAATGTTTATTTATTTATTTATTTATTTTTAATAAAGGACTTTTCCAAAGTGTTTGTGTGTTTTTTTTTTTACATTTTTTTACACTTTCTTCGTGAAATGGTAGGGGTACAATGCACCCCTTACCAATTCACATGGGGGGGCGGTATCTGGGGGTCCCCTTTGTTAAAGGGGTCTTCCAGATTCCGATAAGCCCCCCGCCCGCAGACCCCCACAACCACCGGGCAAGGGTTGTGGGGATGAGTCCCTTGTCCCCATCAACATGGGGACATCCTCCCCATGTTGAGGGCATGTGGCCTGGTATGGTTCAGGAGGGGGGGGCGCTCTCTCGTCCCCCCCTCTTTTCCTGTGGCCTGCCAGGTTGCATGCTCGGATAAGGGTCTGGTATGGATTTTTGGGGGGACTCCACACCATTTTTTTTTAAATTTGGGGTGGAGTTCCCCTTAAAATCCATGCCAGATCTGAAGGGCCTGGTATGGATATTTGGGGGGAACCTCACGCATTTTTTTTTAAATTTGCGGCGGGGTTCCCCTTAATATCTATACCAGACCTGAAGGGCCTGGTAATTGAATTTGGGGGGACCCCCACGCTTTTTCTTTTTTTTTTATCAATGACTTTTCTATTGCCGGGAGCCGACAATTCATTAATAGCCGCGAGTGAGTTTTAAATTACTTTTTTTCCTTCAAAAATGACATTTTGTGCAGGGACAGTTCTAAGCACGGGAAACAAGCGCCACTTCACATGCATATTATACACACCCCCCAGGTACAAAATGTAAAGGAAAATTTCACTTTTATTTTTTCATTAAGCATTATTAAAATTACTGCTCCCGTAAAAACTTCAATTTTTAAAACTTTTTTTTGCATTGATACATGTCCCCTGGGGCAGGACCCGGGTCCCCAAACACTTTTTATGACAATAACTTGCATATAAACCTTTATAATTAGCACTTTAGATTTCGAACATTCGAGTCCATTGTATTTAATAGGGTTCTAAAGTTCACGCAAACATTCTGTCTGTTCGCAGGTTCTTGTGCGAACCGAACAGAGGGGTGTTCGGCTCATCCCTGCATGTGAGAAACAAATGGGGATCCCCTGCTTGCCTATATGAATTTCGGACAGTGATGTAGCCGCTGACGTATGCAGAAACATCTGTGACCGCAGGGCTATTTAAACGGTCAGTCGCATTGTGTAGCCACGCCCTCTGAAGACGTGAGCCAATCACGAAACGTGTGTGAGGGCGTGACCACGTGACCTATCATTTCACAGGAGGAAGCATCTACCCGGGACTCACCATAGCAGTTGTGTAGTTCGAGAAACCACTTACTGAGTGAGCTGATGTTTATCTCTATGTGACATGCTTTTATCAAGAGTATATTTTGTAAGCATTTCTTGTATACGGGACTTTATTATTGTTAATAAAAGGGTATTTTACACTATGTGGAGCTTCCCCTTGTTTACTTACATGTCCACATCTGCATTGCTGCGCTTATCCACCCACTGACCGGAACCATCGCCTATCCAGAGGGGAGCTGATGGGTCTATCCAGAGAGGATCTATCAGGCATTACTTGTATGGAGTCTGGTGAGTAGATTACCAAAGGGGAACGCATGAGTTGTTACAGTGCCGAAATTGTGAATAAGCAACTATCTAATACCTCCAGATGAGATCAAGTCACCATTGCCTGTTATGTGTATTGATTGCCGCTACAAATTGCACTGACAGTGACAACGGAAAATGAAGTGAACTGTGTTTTTCATCTACGGGGACATAGTCATTGTTCACTTGAAATGTTTGGTTTTGGGAACTTTTCACATTTCAGTATATGATTGGTAATATGACTTTGAGTTTAGTAAGATATAAGAAAACGTTAGCAAGTATTGGCAATGTGGTGATGAGAAGGAGTGGAGATATATCAGCGTTTCCTGGTGGGTGGAAGAATTAAGGTGGTCTTACCCAGCACATGAGTGTGAGGTGGATAATAAGACCTGGGTTAGCTTACTGATAGACCTTCCAAGTTCAACGTGGAAAGAAAAGAGTCTAGAAAAGACTATGCTGACCTATCCCAGTTCAACTAAGTTATGGTGATTGATGTGTACCATTACTTTGCCCATTATTTCAACCAAATGTACATTCTCTGGCAGACAGCCACATCATCACTGTTTGGTCCCATTTCTTGAACACTGTTAACTTGTTCCTCTCCATTACAAATAAATTCTTCTGTATGGACACCCTGCTAAACAAAACCATATCTTGTAGGACAATATCCAAACCAAGGTCTCCAAACCTTTCAAACAAAGGGCATGTTTACTGTCCAATTATTGGTATTTGTGGGAGGAATAGTATTCCAATATTGGTATCGGTGGAAGAAATAGTGCTTGTGTTGGTGTCAGTGCCAGGAATTATGCCCCACTGTTCATGTCATATAATTGAGCTGAAAAGTGCCACAAGGACCAGATAAAGGCTAGCAAAGGGCTGCATCTGGCACTCGAACCACGGTTTGTAGACCACAGTTGTAGGATGTCTGGCTATGTGTTGTCTCAAATCATTAAGCAGATCAATCATGTGCCTGGGGTGTTGTGTGCTCTATACTTTGGGGCTATCTACAGTATATAATTTAGAGTGACTCCAAAGCGTATCCTTATTCTCCAAATTAATCAATATACATCTTCTACTTAATGGCCCTGTAATCTATATTTCATGAAATTGTTTATATTTAGGTTGATTTACTGAAACTGGAGAGTGCAAAATCTGGCGCAGTTATGCATGGTAGTCAATCAGCTTCTAAGTTTAGCTTGTTCAATTAAGCTTTGACAAAAAAAACAAAAACTGGAAGCTGATTGGTTTCTATGCAGAGCTGCACTAGATTTTGAGCTTTCCAGTTTTAGTAAAACAACCCCACTGTGTTTTTCTGCCTCTTTCCCAAACCCCTGCCTCATTTCCATTTCTTTAGGATGAACAGTAAACGTTAATGGTGGTCATATACATTGCTCTAGGCACACTACAAATCTCATAATCCTTAGTCCATAGTCCATCCTGGGAGCAAGCAAGAGAGGGTGGGTACAGTATGTTCCTATATTCAGTGGGACCATGGAGAATGAACGTAGTCATTTTCTAACACGAGGCAACCCATCGCTCATGGTTTACCGCCAGCAGGTGACAGGTAAATAGCCACTGAGTGTCTGCCCTGATGACCCGCAAGTGCTCCTCCTCCCCCTCACCCCAATTGGCAGAGCAGCGCAGAGAAGGAATGAGTTTAAGCTCTTTGCCACCTGAGCCCTTAAGCCAGGAAGCATTCAAAGCTAGTTCTAGGCAGAGGCATGCCCGCCCTGCAGCACGCCCCTTTCATGTGCGTCTGTAGGGCATGGAATGCCTCTGCCGCCTAGGATTTGCTGTCAGCTAGTACAGGCTCTTGTAGCCCTGAGTGCAGTATGCTGATTTCTGCTGGCCCTCCTCTCCAGATCATTCAAGTGGGTGACATTATATGATGAGAGAGGAGGACCGGTGGGGATCAGAGCCCAAGAACAGTTAACTGTTCCACAGCAGCCCTTCTGACCCTTCAGAACTGTGCCCTCCGGTTTCCCATTGTGCTTTGCCCTCCAGACCCCCTGTACCATATCCTCCAGACCCCCCTGCACTGTACACTGAAGACCCCCCTGTACCTGGCCTTCCTGATACCTCTGCACTGTGCCTTCCTGACCCCCCCCCCCTGTAATAATGCCCTCCAGACCCCCCCTGTGCCCTCCAGAACCCCCTGTAGCATGCCTTCCAGACCCCTCTGTATTATGCCTTGCCTTGTCCCCTGTCCTGCTGATCTTATGACCCCTTGTCCTTTGCCCTATAGACACCCTGTTCTCTGCCTTGCTAGTCTCTTTCCTGCTCACCCCTGTTATCTGCCCTAATGATCTCTGTACACTGCCTACATCCTACTGACCTCTGTACACTGCAATATATCTTATTGACCTCTGTACACTGCCCTACAGCTTACTGACCTCTGTACATTGCCCTACATACTACTGACCTCTGTACACTGTCCTACATACTACTGATCTCTGTACACTGCCCTACATCTTACTGACCTCTGTACACTGTCCTACATACTACTGATGTCTGTGAACTGCCCTACATCCTACTGACCTCTGTGCACTGCCTTATCAACTACTGACCTCTGTACACTGCCCTACATCTTACTGACCTCTGTACACTGCCCTACCCACTACTGACCTCTGTATACTGCAATAGATCTTACTGACATCTGTACACTGTCCTACATTCTACTGACCTCTGTACACTGCCCTACATCCTACTGAACTCTGTACACTGCCCTACATCCTACTGAACTCTGTACACTGCCCTACATCCTACTAACTTCTGTACACTGCCCTGCCTACCACTGACCTCTGTACACTGCCCTAAAATCCTACTGATCCCTGTACACTGCAATAGATCTTACTGACCTCTGAACACTGCCCTACCCACTACTGACCTCTCGGGCTTGATAGTTATCTTAAAAAATAAAAAAGGTTGCGACATCCCGGAGATCTTAGATTTCTTCCATGTTGTCACGATAGATCTCCACCTCTCAAAGGTTTTCTATCTCTGGAGGAGGTTGGAGGAGGCTAAGAGCAACAAAAAGTACTTAACAATTAGTTAACAATTGATATTTGAATCTATTTTTTTTAAACCAGAGTTTGGTGTTGCTTTACCACCTCCAGGACAAGTAGGAGGAAATTCACTAGAAAGAGTAAGTTCTTTCACTAGATAACCTAAATCCCTAAACCCCAACCCAAGACAGTTATCTTTATTGTCAATAATCAGCTTTTCTATCAGGTTTCAGGTCCAGTACAATAAAACATGACTGTAACCTCTGCTAGACTTTCTCCCTTAAATTACGAAGCCACAGTGGAAGAACCCTTCAAACTGGGTGTTTTAATGACAGGAAAGGTGGGTGGGTGACGTGTGGTTTGTAAGTTTGTAAGCTTTGTGACAGGGAATTCACCTTTCGGCACAAAACAAAAGTGAAAATGTTTCAGAGAAGTGATAAGATTAATAGTCTTGCAGACTGACCTTTGCATTGAAAATGTCAGCAGGAATTTTATTTTATATTTTGTCTGTCACCCTGATTTGCGTATATCCCCCTACAGTAATTATTTTACCCAGACACAAACATATCCAAATCCCCAGACAGATCAGATAAGGAGCTTATATGTTATATGTAAAGATGCTGCGACTGAGAGCATAAAAGCAGCAAATTGGAAATGTTACCTTGGCAACAGGATCCATGGGGGATTTGTGAAGTAAATTGATGTTGTATTTAGCACGTTATACATGCTTACTATTTCTTGCTGCCACTAATAGTTGATATAGTTGATAGCTGATCCAATTTAAAGCAGTATTAAACCCAAAAACAAAAATGTAATTTATTGCTGCCTACCAATCGTTAGATGTAGTGGCTGCATTTGTTTTCTTTTTTAAGCTTTTTTTCCACTTTATCTTTCCTGGTGATCCTCCAGTAACACACTTCCTGTCTTCCTGAATAGAGGAGCAACAGAGATACCTTTGAACAGCAGCATTGTCAGTCCAGGAAGAGGGTGGTGTTAGACTAGCAGATTTTGATAAACTTGACTAAGAAACTGATCTCCAGCTAACACTAGCCATGTGCATTCGTTTTCGTCCGAATGCATTTTCGTCCGAATTTCGGGTATTTTCGTTATCGTTTTAACAAACGATAACGAAAGCACAGAATCCGAAATCCGAAAGATCCGACATAAACAAATGCGTTATTTTTTTATTTCTTTTTTTGTAAACTGTATTTATTAGGTTAGTCATGGGTTTACAGGTATGCAGAGCACATATGTTACAGTGACCAACATTTTATCATTTCTCCAGTAACAAAAGAAAAGAAAGAGCATAACGAAGTATAGGCAGTTATATCATCCGAAGGAGTGTTCTCCTAGTCATGTTATGTTACCATGTTGCCCTGTCTATTAGCTGTGGTAAGCATAGGACCTCGGCTTGTTGGCTGGCTTGCAGCCGTATGGGCGTGCACCCACCCTCCCGGTCGGTTCCTTGTTTTACATCGGTATGTGTCATCGGGGGGGGTGTTCCGCCCCCAGTCAGCCCCTACGTGTTCCAGTTTGGGTTCATGCCAGAGGAGGGGGGCCATTTAAGGCCTCCTACTGACCGCCTCCGGCATCCCACCCATGCCGTGACCATAGCCAGGCCCCAGCTAGGGTGCCCAGCGCATTCACTTTCATTTCTCCGTTGGCTAGTGTGGTATTGGCCGAGATCCTATTGCCAGACTTATCTTACTCATTGTGATAAGGGCGCTGGCTGCCAGATTTTCAGGTAGATAACTTTTTAACATTGCACATTTATGGCAAGAAGCAACTAGGAAAGTATTCAAGAGCTTAGAAGGAAAATAGGGGGTGAGGGGGGGAGGGAATATGAGATAAAGGGGAGGAGGGGAGGGGGTAGGATCTCATCTTGATCTAAAACTTTCGCCTGCGTTCCGCACCGGACTGTCTGCCACCAGGATGAAGTCTCGTTCTGTAAAAGGTGTACATGTTGCGCTCCAGGTCTATGCTCTGGTTCAAGATGAGGGGGGGGGGGCGGTCAGGTTCAACTGTTAGCAAGGTCAACACGTCGACCAAAAGTTGGGTCTGCTAGCTTCAATAGTGACACATCTAGGCTCAATGTTACCCGAGATTGGTCGGAGAAATGTTCCGTCCACAGTGACCATGTGGCTATGTGTTTCTCTATTGTGCCTTTACAAGTTGCGACCCATTCCTCTGCTTCTCTGATCTCATTTACCCTGCGTATCCAGTCCTCCCTGCCCGGCACCTGTGTCTTCTTCCAATAGATTGGGAGAAGCCGCTTTGCCGCATTTAGCAGGTGGGGCATTGCGCTTTTTTTGTAGCGACTGATTGGCATGGGAGGGATATGCAGGAGGAAATGAACCGGTGAGAGGGGGACATCTATCCCTAAGATTTCCTTAATCTGTTCCCTAATGTCTTGCCAAAAGGATGTTATCAGAGGGCATTCCCACCACAAGTGTAGCAGGGTTCCTCGGCCTCCACATCCCCGCCAACATAACTCGGAGCCCGTCGGGTACATCCGCGCCAAATCGGCCGGGACCCTGTACCAGCGTGACAGCAGTTTATAGTTAGTCTCCTGCATTTTACTGTCTGCGGAGCTGGAGTGGGTGAGCTGGTAGAGGCAAGTCAGTTGAGGCTCTGTGAATGTCTGTCCTAGGTCTCTCTCCCAGGCACGAAAGAAGATGGGTTTGGAGGCCGAGGCCGAGGCGCCCAGCAATAGGTAGAGTTCTGAGACCATTCAGGGGATTGGGTCTTCTGCTACGAATAATTTCTCGAAAGGACTGAGTGATGTGATGTCCCTTATAAGGCTGCAATGTGTTTCGAAGAAGCTGTGTAACTGTCTGTACCTCCAGAAATTCATCTGTGGTTTACCTGTCCTGGCCATCAGGGATTCATAGGAGATCATTTTGCCATCTCTCAACAGTTTCCCACAGCTGGCACTCCTGTCATCCACCCAGGTTCCAAAAAAACCTGCTTGTTCCCCCGGGGGGAACCAGAGGAACCCTCCCAGCGGCGCCAACGGGGACACAGGGGGGCCAAGTTCAGTACTCGATTGAGACGATCCCACGTTCTGAGCGTAGCGCTCGTCAGAGGGGATGTGTCTGCTGACAGCCCCCTGTGTTCCCGGGCGAGCCATGGGGCGTATGACAGGTTCCTCCCTGCCAAGCATTTTTCCACTGAAACCCAGAGCTTAGACTTGTCATGGAAGCGCCAGTTGAGGATCCTCTGGAGGGCAACAGCCTGATGGTATTTGAGTAGATCTGGAACGCCCAAACCTCCTGAGCGCCTTGAGCGTTTCAGGACCCTCAGGGCTACCCGTGGTTTCCGCGAGTTCCATAAGAAACTGTTGAGCATACTTGACAGTTGGGCAAAGAAGTTTCTGGGCAGGGATATAGGGAGCATTTGCATGTAAAACAAGATCCTAGGGAGGACGTTCATTTTTATTATGTTGACCCTACCTAGCCACGTGAAGGCAGTTTTTGTCCAGTGCTGTAGGTCCTGTCTGACAGCAGTTATCAGTCTGGGAAAATTTGTGGTGTACAATAGGTCGTATCGGTCTGTTAGTTGTATGCCCAGGTATCTCAGGGAAATCTTGGCCCATGTGAAGGGGAATGCGCTTTTTAAACTCTCTGTCAGTGCTGGGGGTAGGCTTATAGGCAGTATTTCGGATTTCGTATAGTTAATTTTGAAATTTGATAATGTTCCAAAATGCTGGAGTTCCTGCATCAGGACTGGCAATGAAATCAGGGGATTCGTTAAGTGGAATAGTACATCGTCGGCGTAGGCTGAAAGCTTGTGTTCTACGTTGCCCACTTTCAGGCCTCTGATGTCCGTGTTCGCCCTCACCCTCCTCAGCATGGGTTCAAGGGCCAAGGCGAAGAGAAGGGGCGAGAGGGGACACCCCTGTCTCGTGCCATTCCTGATTGCAAATTTGGGTGAAAAAGTGCCGTTGACTTTTACTTGTGCGCTAGGTTCTGTGTAAAGGGCCAGTATCCAAGCTAGCATATTGGAGCCTATTCCTAGTGCGCTCAGGACCTCCCATAGGTAAGACCAGTCAATGCGGTCGAAAGCCTTTTCGGCATCAGTGGATAAGATCAGGTATGGGATTGGTTCATCTCTATTCCTAGCCCAGTGTATGAGCTGAATCGCCCGTATGGAATTATCTCTGGCTTCACGCCCCGCAATGAAACCAGTCTGGTCGGGGTGTACAACATGTGGTATTAGGTGCTTTAATCTATTGGCCAAGATCTTGGCCAGTATTTTAACGTCAGTGTTTAATAAGGATATCGGTCGGTAACTTTGTGGAACCGTGGGATCTTTACCTTCTTTTGGTATGACCGATATGTGCGCTAATAGGGCTTCTGGGGGGATATTGCCGCCCTTTGTCAGGGAGTTGAAGTATCTACACATAGGTTTCACGAGTGTCAAGGTAAATTTTTTATAATACGCTTTGGTGAACCCGTCAGGGCCTGGGCTTTTCCCATTGGGCAGGGATGTGATGGTGGATTCTATTTCCGCGGTGGTGATTGGGGATTCCAATTCTATTTGTTGGTCTGTGGTCAGCGCCGGCAGTCCGCTCCCGGACAGATATTCGTCAGCCTGTCTGCTTTGGCGTCCGGGGTCATCCTAGCATCTAGGTTATATAAGTTAGCGTAATAGTCGCGGAATCTGGAAGCTATCTTGGAGGACTGAAACAGCATTGTTCCAGAAGGTGAGCTGAGTTTGTGTATTTGTGTCTGGGCTCGTTTTGCTCGCAGGGCCCTCGCCAACATGCGGCCGCATTTGTTACCATACTCGTAGTATTTGTGGGATAGGTATCTCAGTTATCGTCTCGCCTGTCTTTCCAGCAGGCGCGAGAACAGCTCCCTAAGTTCAGTCAGTTCCCCCAAAACTTTGGGGTCCCCCCTACTTTGTGTTTAAGCTCCGCTCGCTGAAGTGCGGAGAAAACTCTGTCATAGTCTGCCTGTCGTTCTCTCTTTAGCCTAGTGCCTTGGGCGATAAGTTCCCCACGTATCACGGTTTTGTGGCATTCCCAGATCGTACCCTCACTAAGGCCCTCAGTGGTGTTTTCAATAATTAGTCAATGCCTCCGCAACCCTAGATTCCACTACAAGGTCGTCCAACAAGTTTTCATTAAGTCGCCAATCCCAGGCCCTATGAGTGCCCGAGGGCAGGGCGAGGGTCACGGTTATCGGTGCATGATCCGATATAGTAATACTTTCAATGGACGAACCTCGCAGAAGTTCCAGGGTAGGGCGGTCCACAAATAGCAGGTCTATCCGGGTGTATACCTTGTGCACCATGGAGAAGTAGCTATAGTCTCTATCTGTGGGGTGGAGAACTCTCCAGCTATCGACTAAGCCTGCGGTCTGAAGGGCTTTGCGAAAATGCTTAAGGAAGGCATGCGAGTGCGTAGGTTTTCCATGTGATGTGTCCAGTGAAGGGTCGGGGCTCACATTAAAGTCACCTCCCATTATTAGGACGCCTTCTCGGAACTCCGCTAGGCGTTCCAGGGCTGTGTCAATGAAAGTCAGCTGGTTTGAATTAGGGGCATAGATGGTGGCAAAGGTATATTTTGTGCCCGCTATGGTTCCTTTTAGGAAGACATAGCGTCCCTGCGGGTCTACTATGTCATCCACGTGCTGGAAAGGGCAGTTTTTGTGGACGGCTATTGCAGTACCTCTTGACTTGCTAACTGGGGAGGTACCAATGTACCACTGGTTATAGAGATGTGTGGGTAATTTGGGTCTGGACTAGTGTGTAAAATGTGTCTCCTGTAGGAAGACTATCTGTGCCTTCAGTTTTTTCAGTTCCCACCATAATTTACTGCGCTTACAGGGGGAGCATAGACCTCGAACATTATACGAGATTACCTTGAGATCAGCCATGGTGTTATGGAGTTGTTAGGTGGCCTCTGATTCTGTGGCTTGGTCCGGTGCGGTCCGCGCAGGTCCAGGTGAGTCCTGTAGTAGCGTGGTGTGGGGAAAAGGGTAGACAGGGAGGAAGGGAGGAGGTAAGAAAAGGGAGGAGAGTAGGGGAGGAAAAGACAAGTGTTAATAACATCAACAACAATAGTAGACAAAAAAACTAGCACAGTGAGCCAAACAACGGCTCAAATTAACTGCATTCTGGACCCGGGGGCTCCCCTAACATAGGGGGACCACCAAGTCCAGACCTATCATCCCAAATGGGATCTAAACCCATATACGGGTGGCCTACGGGGGGGTCGTGGGCCGACATGAAGGGAGGTAGAAGGGGCAGTCCGCTCCGCCCCCACCACTTAGTGTCAAATCTGGTGTTCCGACTGTCCAGGGAATGAAAAAAAAAAAATGGAGTAGAGGGGATAGAAAAAATTGTGACTAACAAGAAAAAGCGGGGTGAAAGGTGAGGGGTGGTTGGGTCCCATGGGTTGTTGGGGTTTCATGCACAGGGGCTCAGGGACGAGAGCTGGGCCAGGAGATGAAGGTGGAAATGAACCGCAAGTGCAAGTTCATGGCAGTCCGTCAGGGCCACCGAGACTCATTGCTTGCGCCGAGTCATGTCTCGGGAGTCGGGGTCCCGGGTACATATCTGGCCGCCTGTCCCCCTGTGGGAAAGCAGTCAGGGCCCCACTCAGCGCTGAAAAGGAGGAAAGTTCAGGTTCCGGGTGGGACTTCAGTCGTTCAGTGTGGAGGGGCCGTGTGAGGCATCTCCATCTTGCCGGCGGCGGCCGCGTCTGCGGCGTTGTGGTGCAGGCATCCAGGGCTGGGGGGGTCGGATGTTTGAGAGGCCCGCCAACCCTGAGTCTCCATGCCAATCGGGGAAGTCCACTGCGTCCAGTCCAAGGGCCGAGAGGAAGTGAGGGAGGTCGTCTTTAGTGCGTAGCGTGGCTGATCGGCCATCTTTAGTTACCTGCAGGTAGAATGGGAAACCCCATCGGTATGAGAGGCCAGCTCCTTGGAGGGCCGTCAAGACAGGCTTCAGGGCCCGGCGTTGCATAAGTGTGCGCCTGGAAATGTCCTGATAAAAAAAGAGGTGGGCACCATCGAAGTCAAAGAAGGGTCTGTTACGCATTTTTTGCATAATACGCTCTTTAAGGGTGTACTTGTGCAGTTTGCATATGATGTCTCTCCGGTTGTCCGCATCTTGGGAGGGTGGTCTCAGGGCTCGATGGGCTCGATCAATCTCAATACTAGCTGTGTCAGGAAGATCCAGGATTTCCTTGAATATCCCCTGTAAGGAGGGTATAATATCCCTGGGCGCAGTGGCTTCAGGCATGCCACGGATGCGAATATTTGCCCTTCTACTGCGATTTTCAAAATCGTCCATTTGGGACAATAATAACTCCAGCTTCAGGTCTTGGGCAGTGCATCTCATCTGCAGGGCTGCTATAGTGGGGAGGGTTTCATCCATCCGTTGCTCCACATCCCCCACCCGTGTACCTAGCTGTGTGGTGTCCACTTTAAGTTGCTCAATGTCTTCTTTAAAGGCTTTCTCTATTCTGCTTGTAAACCTCTCTAGGTCATCTCTGGTTGGCAGGGACCATATGTGGCGCTTTATATCCCCATCTTCCATGAGGTCTGTTAAGTCTGAGCCTTCAGCTCGAGAGGCAGTGGACCCAGGGGAGGACAGGGGGACAGAGTCACTCACCGATCCAGGCGATAGCTGCGGTGAAGCTGTCTGTGAAGCAGGCTTTGTCTGCTGCGCCGCATGCTGTTTGGAGCTCTTGCTGGCCGCCGGCGCCATCTTGGATTTCTCCGTGCCCTTGCTGCGGGTCCCGGGGAAATACGAATCCAGGTGCCCCTGACGGGATTTGTCGCCCCCAATGTCTTGCAGCGTGTTGCGCCGCCTCTGTGACATATCCTGGGCTGTTTTTGTGCCCCGGATCGTCGGTGTGCTAGTGATAAAGCGTCGGTGTGAGCGGAGCTGGGACCAGACACGTCCTCACTGCTCCATGTCCAGGACACGCCCCCCGCGTTATTTTTGTTTTTGATGTGACAACAGTTCGATATAGATAGGAGATTCGACATGACGCTGACAATAATGATCTGTGTCTATCGAACCTGTGGTCGAATGTGCCTAACCTTAAAGGGGGATTCCACCCGCGATTTTTTTTTTTTTTTTAAGTCAGCAGGTTCAAACACTGTAGCTGCTGATTTTTAATAAGGACACTTATTAAAGATCCCTCGGCACTGGCAGCTCCTGGCACCACCATCCTCAGTAAGGGAAACAGGCAGTGAAGCCGTGCGGCTTCACTGCCCGTTTCCAACTGCGCATGCGCGAGCCGCGCGGTGCTTTGTGAATGGGCCGGCTGCTCTCTGGGATACACACAGTTCCCATAAAGCAGCGCGTCCCATTCACAGGAAGACACCGCAGGAGGACGGAGGAAGTTGACCCACCGCGGACGATGAAGAGGCAGATTAGGGACTTCCGCATAGCACCCGCTATTTCTGGTAAGTATAAAAAAAAAAATCTTTTTTTAAGGATTTTTGCAAAAAAAAATAAAAATAAATAAATAAAAAAAAACTTTAACTCTATTAGTCCAAGATTATTCTACATAGAGAGAAAAGATTTGACATAGAGAGAAAATATACGACATTATAGAAACATGAAGATTCGACAAAACAGCTAAAAGCATACGATCGCAGCGAGCGGACATTTTTGGTCAAATGCTCAGCCCATAGGCTATAGAAGAATTCTAATGTTGGTTGACTAGTAATAATAATTAATAAATATAATTATTACTAGTCATACAACATTAGAATTCTTCTATAGCTTGTAGGCGGAACATTCGACCGGAAATGTACGATTGCGGCGTCGTACAGTTTATCTGCTCCGTCGAATCTTCTTAGAACATTCGACAGACACCATAAGCCTTCAATGACAGATTCAACCTTAAATAATTTGGATTTTCGGACGAATGCATTTTTTAACAAAACAAAAAAAATAAAAAATAATTTCGGGAGTAACTAAATAAATGTATTTTTCGGACGAATACGAAATTCCGAAATTAAATATTTCAGTGTGCACATGTCTAGCTAACACTTTAAACAGTTTTTTCCTTGGAAAAGGTTGGTTCTGTTGGTATCTCTGTCAGGGTTGCCAAAATGCCTCAAATGCCGAGAAAGTATCTGACAGCATGCTAAGGATGCATTCATTACTATCATAGGTGTGCGCAGTCTATTGCATTAGGGTGTGCACCCCAAAGCTCAAACACACACTACTGATCGCTCACGATGTTCATTCAGAAAGGGAAGGGGATGGGCAATTACGTATTTACCAGCCCCTTCCTCCACTCATCCTAAAACATCCTTGCAGCAACAGCTGGCGGGAGAGGAGGGAAGCTGTTAGCACTGGAAGTAAGGGGAATCTGTGCTGTAAAGGGTGATTAGGGTGTGCCTGGGCACACCTGGCACACCCTGTGCGCACACCTATGATTACTATAGATATTTGTAATCTTATCATATACTATGTTGATGGGGAAGTCAAATTTACAGTACATTGTGACAAGCTAAGAAGGATGTAGTCAATATGTGAGGAGGAGTGATGAACCATTGAATAGAATGTCTAAAGTGAGGATTTCTCAGAGAATTCTTAGCCATGTAAGTGAATGAGCCGGGTGGTGTCAGTGGTTGCTAAAGACAAGGCGGGTGCAGGCACATGCTGCATCTTTAGCAACCACTCACATGGCAACATTTACTTTCTCTGCATTTGAGGCATTTTGGCAACCCTGAAAGATATACCAACAGAACCAACCTCTTTAAACCTTTTCTCTAACAAATGCCCTAAAATTCCACCTGGAAAACAAAGGAGTTTGATATCCTGTGAACCTACTTAATATAACTGGAGCCTGTTTAATACTGAAATTAAAACTGGATAATCCTGAGAAGTAGCTAGTGAGAGTCTTAATGCCGCGTACACACGACCGTTTTTCATGACGAGAAAAATGCCATTTTTTAAATGGTCATTAAAAACGATCGTGTGTGGGCTTCAGAGCATTTTTCACGACGTGAAAAATGGGCATTAAAAATTTGGAACATGCTCTAATTTTTCTCGTTGTTGTTCACATCGTCGTTTTTCTCATCATGAAAAACGGCCGTGTGTAGGCTTTAACGACGTGAAAAAACGCGCATGCTCA
Source organism: Rana muscosa (assembly GCA_029206835.1). Lineage (NCBI taxonomy): Eukaryota > Metazoa > Chordata > Amphibia > Anura > Ranidae > Rana > Rana muscosa. Next base: position 522,780,122 of record CM055118.1, on the reverse strand, counting down.
GAAGCAAGTGATGAGACGGGAGCGCTCGTTCTGGTAAAACTAGCGTTCGTAATGGAGATAGCACATTCGTCACGCTGTAACGGACTGAAGAGCACGAGGCTGAAAAGCGCGAATCGTCTCTCACCAAAATTTACTAACACAAGGATCAGCAAAAGCAGCCCAAAGGGTGGCTCCATCGGAATGGAACTTCCCCTTTATAGTGCCGTCGTACATTTCGTACGTCACCGCGCTTTGCTCGAGCATTTTTTTCCATGATCGTGTGTAAAAAAGGCAGGCTTGAAAAGAATCACGTCGAGAAAAATGTCGTTTTTTTCAATGACATTAAAAACGTCGTGTGTACGCGGCATAAGAGGCTTGCATATGGCCAAGTTATGGTTTATGTTTTTACCCTATTTATCATAATTGTTGTTTACACAAAATAATTGTCTGTTTTGTGCTGTCTCTAACCACTGACAATATTAATGATATCCTTTCTTATGATATTCTGGGGTTGATTACTAAAGTTCACTTTGCAACAGAATTTTTCTTTAACTTTGGGAATGGGGTGAAACTTCTTTTTGCAAAGAAAAACCAATCACGTGGTAGGAAAATAAAAAGGTATTTTTGCTTGCATATGTTTAGATGATCGAAGTCAACAGGTCTTCCCTTCATTCACTAAGCTATGGGAAGATTCCCTTGCAAAGTGCAAATTCTCTTGCAAAGTAAACAGTTTAATTGTCTAATAAGTTTACCCCTTTAATAAAATATTGCTTTCATGTATATCATAATAGAGTCAAATGTGACTCTTTGATTGCCAATGTACTTTATTACAATGTTATACAGACAAAATAAACATGAATTTTTTTATTAATTTTTTACAAAATTACCTCTTAACAAGAAGATACAGTGATTTGTTGTGATGCCTTGTATTGTTCTAAGCAGCTGGTTTTGATGCTGGAATATTCAAGTATTATGGTATGAATTTATTTCCTAAATCATGTAAAAATAACAGAACTCACATGCAGTTGATCTTGATTCTCTCTGTGCCACCAGGATCTATGGAGTCCTGTGTGAGTCTCCATACATGAGCACTCCTGATTTGTACTATAACTCTGTGCAGCCGCTCAGAGCGCCGCACACACAGTCAAGGTGAGTGGGACACAGAGCATCTGTCAATCACTGATGTGGAAGAGGAGCAGAGACGTGGCCTTTGTTTGGTGTCTCTCTGGCACTGGCTGTGTGTGCAGCACTCTGAAAATCTGCGTGTAGAGGGGACAATTGAAAAAGGAAGCTCAGAGAAGAAAATAAAAAACATTCAAATGCATATGAATTATGTTATATGTTTATAGTGTAGCACCCTTTTAGTTAGCCTGTTAAGCAAATTTCGTTTTTGGCTTCTGCTGTAATCACAGGAGTTGTGATTGTTTGGTATGGTCTGCTCAGAGCTTCACAGGCTGAGGGTTTGATTGCTTCCACCTATCTCTAGAAGAAGTTTCTAGAGCTTAGCGAGTGGGAATTTAATGTTCAGTCTGAATATTCAGCGGGGCCTAGCCAACCCCTGGGGAGGTGTGCCCAGATGGAGCTAAGTTAACCACTTGCCGACCGCCGCACAAGTTTATATGTTGGCAGAATGGCACGGCTGCGCAAATGGGCGTATATATACGCCCCCTTTAATTTGGCGCCGTATGGTCACGCGTGGTGAGCTCTGTGACCGTGCCCGCGGGACCCGTGGACTCGATGTCCGCCGGTGTCCTGCGATCGGGTCACAGAGCACAACATCTCCCCGTTCTTCCTAGTGACATGTCACTGATCGTCTGTTCCCTGTCACAGCAAGCCACGCCCCCTAACAGTTAGAATCACTCCCTAGGTCACACTTAACCCCGTCAGCGCCCCCTACAGGTTAACCCCTTCACTGCCAGTGTAATTTTTACACCTTCAGTGCATTTTTATAGCACTGATCGCTGTAAAAATGACAATGGTCCCAAAATGGTGTCAAAAGTGTCCGATGTGTCCGCCATAATGTTGCAGTCATGATAAAGATCGATAATCGCCGCCATTACTAGTAAAAAAAAATATTAATAAAAATGCTATAAAACTATCCCCTATTTTGTAGACGCTTTAACTTTTGCACAAACCAATTAATAAATTCTTATTGCGATTTTTTTTACCAAAAATATGTAGAAGAATACGTATCGGCCTAAACTGAGGAAAAAAAAGTTTTTTTATATATTTTTTGGGGATATTTATTATAGCAAAAAGTAAAATATATTGCATTTTATTTTCAAAATTGTCGCTTTATTTTTGTTTATAGCGCAAAAAATAAAAACCACAGAGGTGATCAAATACCACCAAAAGAAAGCTCTATTTGTGGGAAAAAAAAGGCTGTCAATTTTGTTTGGGAGCCACGTTGCACGACCGCGCAATTGTCAGTTAAAGCAATGCAGTGCCGAATCGCAAAAAGTGGCCTGGTCTTTGGCCAGCCAAATGGTCCGGGCTGAAGTGGTTAAATATTTTGAAGCTCTGAGAAGCTTGTTTCTTTTTCCCCTGTGGGGATGGATCTACATGCTCAAGGGAAGGTGGCCTGCTTGTTTCTGGACCCCCCCCCCTTCTTGGACTAGAGGGTGAATTACCCTGCAGAAGGCTGTTCTCTGGACTGGCCAATTCCAGGATCTGTGAGCAGAGTGAAAGCCCCTGTACTGCAGTATTTTGTGGCCCTCAACTGCAAGAACCTTGTAACGGCTGCCCAAGTATGAAAGGGGTTAACGCCATTTAGGATATTCCCTCTCTGGACACACATCCACTGCCGATCCTCCACAGTCAGGCGACCGCTTCCTATAGGATTAATCCTTCCAAACATACGAGACAAACACTCTGTATGAAGTTTCCAACTGGACTGACAATCTTTAATGACAAACTTCCAGTTTTTTACACACAGAGAGGAGGTTCTTACATTCTCCTCAGACAATACACCTTTGACCAGACCTAATTTACATGAGCTAATTAACTACAGTGATGACTCAGACACATGACCTTTAGGCTAGCCTCACTGTCTCCCAATACACATCTGACATCTTAGCAGACACAGGTGGGGGCTGGATATGGTGACATTAGCATCTAACAGTATGTGTCCCAACATCATGAAGGAGTCACTTTTCAGTTAACCTGTTGAGTTCATAATCAAACAGTAAATAGTTCTTTACAGATATCCTGGGGAATATTGTGGAAAAATATCACTGTCCCATTTTAAAGCAATCCAAGACATATTCTTAATGTCCATTATTTTCTTGCTCACCCTGTGCCCAAAGTGACCCCTGTCACACATCTCCCCTTTCGGCAGAAGGCTTACACAGAAGGAGACCCCAGATGGGTTGACTCTGAAGTTAGTCCACAGTTCCATTCCTCTAATGCCTGGACAACCCATCAGCATGGCCGTTTTGCTTACCGGGTCAGTAGCTGATGGTGACGTTGTAAGGTTGCAGGGCGAATAATGGAATTCAGTTCTGGAACAGTCACTTGCTTTGCTCTCTCAATGACTCCCAAAACTTGTTGCTGATGCTCTTGGGAGAGGTAAGGCAAAACCTGGGCGCAAATCCCATTTAACCTTTTGACAATTTCAGCCTGTTTGTGTATTTCAATGTTCAAGCCATGGGACATCTCATAATACATGACGTAGTGTCGTTGCATCTCCGATTTCTCCCTGGCCAACTTGTCACATTCCAATTCTAGACTGTGATATTTTCCCTGATCTAAGGTACATGTCGGGGAAGATAGTCTTACCCAGTTCTCAGCCATAAGCGGGCCGGTTCCAGCAGCATGGGTCTGGGCACAGGTAGTCACTGGGTTGGCTTCAGCAGGGCCCATCGTGGCGTAAGCAGAAATGAGGGGGGCCAAATCATTCCCCAGTAGTACATCCGCTGGCAAATCCTTCATCACCCCCACATTCACGTGTCCCGAATCAACCCCCCAATCCAGGTGAACACGGGCAACGGGTAGCCGGAAGATGGTACCTCCCACTACTCTTACGGCTACAGTGTCTCCGGTGTGTTGGCTCTCTGGGATGAGGTTCTTCTGTAGTAGGGTCATGGTGGCACCAGTATCACGTAGGCCATTGGCTACCTTTCCATTGACCCAGACAGTCTGCCTGTGTTGCTGCCTGTTGTCCCGGTTAGCTACTTGTATTGGATCAGCCTCGTGCAGGACGCCCCAATGTTCTTCCTCCTCAACGCAGTGGGCCGCAGGCATGGATGTGCGGGGGTTCCCCCTTGCTGGCTGTCTCCATGACTGGGACTGCCTGGCTGGATTCAACGGACAGTCTGGCTTTTTGTGCCCTAGCTGTTTACACCAAAAACACCTGATGGGTTGTGAGTAGTTCTGGGAGTTGAACCTGGGCTGCTGAGAATAAGTGGCCGCTGGAGGTGGTGCTGAAGTTGGGTTAGAGGCTGATAAACTGGGCCGAGATAGTGGATAGCGCTCACTTTCGCCTGACCTTCGAGAGTCCAGATATTCATCGGCCAAAGTAACCGCTTGCTGTACAGTCCGTGGTCGCTTATCTCGCACCCAATCCCGTAATACCGGAGGGGTGTGGTTAAAGAACTGTTCTAAGAGTACTAGTTGGGTGATGTCCTCTATGGTATGAGCGTGGCTTCCCTGGAACCAGCCCTTAAGGTCTCGCTGCAGACGATGTGCCCACTCCACATATGTTATGTGGGTTTGTTTCCAGGATTCTCGAAACTTAATCCGGCTGGCTTCGGGTGTAATGGCAAATCGGGCTAGCAGAGCTTCTTTTACCCGGTCATAGTCTTTAGCATCCTCATCCTCCAGGGCCCGATACGCATCCGCCGCTCTGCCAGTTAAATTTCTTGCCAGTAAGGCGACCCGATCTTGGGGCCGTAGTTCATGTATCTGGCATAGTCTCTCAAAGTCCTGCAGGAACGCTTCAATTTCCTCTTCTCCTTCCTTAAATAGTTTGAATGCCCAAAAGGGCAACTTACGGACAGGCGCTGCATCTTTAGGCGTTGTCTCCGATTGCCGTATTTCCGCCATTCTTCGCTCATGTTGCCGCTCTAGTTCTCTCTCTTGTCGCTCCAGTTCTCTCTCTTGTCGCTCATCCTGCAGCTGGATGTCTCTAATGGCATTCTGTATGGCGGTCTCTGATGGGTTAGCCCTGTAAGGTATAAGAAGATCATGAACCAATATTCATGGTTAGAGTTCTCCTCAAATATATATATATTTTACAATAATGTTTCTCTGACATGAGTGTGAACAAGATGTGACTTTTGTGGTCAAGCTAATCTTTCTTCTGTGTAACAGGCATGTATATTTAGGTTGAAATGTGACTTTGTGGTTAGGCCTTTTCCGGGAAAAAGTTTATCTCACTTCTGCTTTTTAACTGACAGGTTGACCGCACTGACATCTGGCGTTTCTTATCTTCCTGTTTCAAATGTCAGAACATGTCTAGTTTGACCACAATTGACGTATGTTAACTGACCGCTTTTGCAGAAGTCAAAAAACCTGTTAGAATTTATTTTTGTCTAACTCATGAGGTTTTTGCTTATTGCTGATAGGTCCATAGGAGGGAGGCAACTTTTCTCGCTGTGTATAAAAAAGGACATGTAACCATTAAACGATATATTCTTGTATACCCATTCACTGTTTATTGGTGTCTTGAATATCCGACCGGTCAGAGAGACTTCCACAGATCCTGAGTCCAGCTCGAGCCAAGAAGGTCCAACAGAACCAAACAGAACCAGAACCTTTCAGTGGTACCAGAAGTGGGGTGATCCAATTGAACAGGTAAGACCCCCTTTAATTATTATTGGGAACAACAGTCTTGCCTTGTCAATTGGTTCACCATAAAGTAGACTCTCGAGAAAAGTTTTCTGGGACTCTGTTAAGATTGAAAGGTAGATTTAGAATAGATACAGAGGTTCTCGCTAGGTTGGCCAGACCAGGTTATTAGATTGAGAAAGAATCTTAAATTCTTCTCTACATAGGACGGATCTGTGGAAACTCTATATCTAAAGGTATACACAAAAAGGGTTACCTTTTTAAATGTTAACTGTATATTGTTGTCCTGAATGTAAAACTGGTTTATTGTTTGCTTACAAAGGGAAGACCACGTCATTAGTGGCAATTGTTCCAGGGGGGTATCATGTCAAAATTGGCAATGGTCCTATGTTCCAGGGATCAAAACAACATATGTTAAGGTTTAATATACACAACATACTACCCCCCAGTCCGGTGTTCGAGGGACTAAGTGTAGCAGAAATACAGTGTCTGGTTGTATTTAAAAAAGGAGAACACTGGGTTCCTTGTCATAAATCTATAAATTGTCATAAGTTTAAGGACATTTTCCGCCCCTGGAACGAAATAGAGAAAGCAAGACAGAAATTTTTTAATTTTAAAGTATAAGTATTATTGTTTGCTATTATGGGTAATCAAGCAGGAAAGGAAGCTGAACGTAAGCAGCACCAACCCTCTCCGATTGATTACATTAAAGTCAATTATGGGAAAAATTATACTGATCCTTTTTGGTCACTAGTTTTAAAAAGAACACATCAGTTAGAAGTGCCATGTTTGGGGGAATACGGACCATGTTCCGAGGAGGAGTGGGAGGAAGTGACCAGATTATGTGGCCAACAGGGATGAGCCGAACACCCCCCTGTTGGGTTCGCACCAGAACCTGCGAACAGACAAAATGTTTGTGTAAACTTTAGAACCCTATTAAATACAATGGACTCGAACGTTCGAAATCTAAAGTGTTAATTATAAAGGCTAATATGCAAGTTATTGTCCTAAAAAGTGTTTGGGGACCTGGGTCCTGCCCCAGGGGATATGTATCAATGCAAAAAGAAGTTTTAAAAACGGCCATTTTTTCGGGAGCAGTGATTTTAATAATGCTTAAAATGAAAAAATAAAAGTGAAATATTCCTTTAAATTTCATACCTGGGGGGTGTGTATGATATGCATGTGAAGTGGCGCATGTTTCCCGTGCTTAGAACTGTCCCTGCAAAAAATGTCATTTTTGAAAGAAAAAAATGCATTTAAAACTGACTCGCGGCTATTAATGAATTGTCGGCTCCCGGCAATACATACAAAAGTCATTGATAAAAAAAAAAAAAAAGCGTGGGGGTTCCCCAGAATTCAATTACCAGGCCCTTCAGGTCTGGAATGGATATTAAGGGGAACCCCGCCGCAAATTTTAAAAAAAATTGACGTGGGGTTCCCCCAAATATCCATTCCAGGCCCTTCAGATCTGGCATGGATTTTAAGGGGAACTCCACCCCAAATTAAAAAAAAAATGGTGTGGAGTCCCCCTAAAAATCCATACCAGACCCCTTATCCGAGCACGCAACCTGGCTGGCCGCAGGGGAAAAGGGGGGACGAGAGAGCGGCCCCCCCTCCCTCCTGAACCGTACCAAGCCACATGCCCTCAACATGGGGAGGATGTCCCCATGTTGATGGGGACAAGGGCCTCATCCCCACAACCCTTGCCCGGTGGTTGTGGGGGTCTGCGGGCGGGGGGCTTATCGGAATATGGAAGACCCCTTTAACAAAGGGGACCCCCAGATCCCGGCCCCCCCATGTGAATTGGTAAGGGGTACATTGTACCCCTACCATTTCACGAAGAAAGCGTAAAAAAATGTTTAAAAAAACACACAAACACCTTGAAAAAGTCCTTTATTTAAAAAAAAAAAAAAAAAAACATTCCAGCGGTGAAATCCAGTGTCCCGCGGCGATCCCGATGTCCAGCGCTGTCCTTCATTGGTTGTGCCTGAGCGGACCTGATGGGGAACTCCCTCTCAGTATTTTAAATGTATAGACCCGCCCCTTCTAAAGTTCCCCATCAGGTCCGCTCAGCGGACCAGATGCGGAACATGAGAAGGGGCGGGTCTATACATGTATTACCAAAGTGAGAGCAGTTCCCCATCAGGTCCGCCCCCTCGGTATGTCGGACCCGCCTACGTCATTGGCTTGAGCGGGGAACTTCCTTCACTGTGTAATTTAAATTTACATAGTGAAGGAAGTTCCCCGCTCAAGCCAATGACGTAGGCGGGTCCGACATACCGAGGGGGCGGACCTGATGGGGAACTGCTCTCACTTTGGTAATACATGTATAGACCCGCCCCTTCTCATGTTCCGCATCTGGCGGACCTGATGGGGAACTTTAGAAGGGGCGGGTCTATACATTTAAAATACTGAGAGGGAGTTCCCCATCAGGTCCGCTCAGGCACAACCAATGAAGGACAGCGCTGGACATCGGGATCGCCGCGGGACACTGGATTTCACCGCTGGAATGTTTTTTTTTTTTTTTTTTTAAATAAAGGACTTTTTCAAGGTGTTTGTGTGTTTTTTTAAAAAAAAATTTACGCTTTCTTCGTGAAATGGTAGGGGTACAATGTACCCCTTACCAATTCACATAGGGGGGCCGGGATATGGGGGTCCCCTTTGTTAAAGGGGTCTTCCAGATTCCGATAAGCCCCCCGCCCGCAGACCCCCACAACCACCGGGCAAGGGTTGTGGGGATGAGGCCCTTGTCCCCATCAACATGGGGACATCCTCCCCATGTTGAGGGCATGTGGCTTGGTACGGTTCAGGAGGGAGGGGGGGCCGCTCTCTCGTCCCCCCCTTTTCCCCTGCGGCCGGCCAGGTTGCGTGCTCGGATAAGGGGTCTGGTATGGATTTTTAGGGGGACTCCACGCCATTTTTTTTTTAAATTTGGGGTGGAGTTCCCCTTAAAATCCATGCCAGATCTGAAGGTCCTGGAATGGATATTTGGGGGAACCCCACGTCAATTTTTTTTAAATTTGCGGCGGGGTTCCCCTTAATATCCATTCCAGACCTGAAGGGCCTGGTAATTGAATTCTGGGGAACCCCCACGCTTTTTTTTTTTTTATCAATGACTTTTGTATGTATTGCCGGGAGCCGACAATTCATTAATAGCTGCGAGTCAGTTTTAAATGCATTTTTTTCTTTCAAAAATGACATTTTGTGCAGGGACAGTTCTAAGCACGGGAAACATGCGCCACTTTACATGCATATCATACACACCCCCCAGGTATGAAATTTAAAGGAATATTTCCCTTTTTTTTTTTTCATTTTAAGCATTATTAAAATCACTGCTCCCGAAAAAACGGCCGTTTTTAAAACTTCTTTTTGCATTGATACATGTCCCCTGGGGCAGGACCCGGGTCCCCAAACACTTTTTAGGACAATAACTTGCATATAAGCCTTTATAATTAGCACTTTAGATTTCTCCCATAGATTTTTCGAATTTGCCGCGAACACCCCAATTTGTTCGCTGTTCGGCGAACGGGCGAACAGGCAATGTTCGAGTCGAACATGAGTTCGACTCGAACTCGAAGCTCATCCCTAGTGGCCAACATAAACAGTATAATTATCCCATAAAAGACCTTGACAAAGATTACGTGACTAAATGTTGTAAGATTTGGGCAAAAGGGTATGAAGGAATATAGAAAGAAATATACAAGTGTAAAAATGGAAAAGAAAGAGCAATTAGAAGACGCAATAGGAAGTCCATCAGCTCCCCCTAATTTTTATCAAGAAAAAACCCCCTCCATATGCTATGGTAAAAGATGAATCCCTTGTCCCAAAGAAAATATACCCCTCGTTAGATCCAAATGTTATAGCAGGAGTATTAACCATAGCTAAACAAAAGGGAACTAATTGGTTGTGAGAGGGGGACGATAGAAGACAGATACAGGAACGTTTAAGTCAATTAGTAAAGGAGGAAGAACAGTGTATTAAAAAAAGAGGAAGATGAAGAAAAAGTGATAGAAGAAAAGCTGAGGAGGATAAGGATGATGAGGCAGTGGGTGGCTTGACCTCGGGGATAGAAGCCCTCAAATTCCCAGTTATTCACATGGGAGAAACCCCGGTCCATATCCCACTCCCCCTCGGGACGTTAAGGGATATTAAAGATCTTTGCCCAAAGCCACGCAAACACCCCAGAGAGGCAGCTCTGTTCTTACAGAGACATTGCGCGGGCACTGGCATGAATGCCGATGACTGTGAAATAATAATACAGACAGTGGATCCAGATCCCATCTGCGATGTAGAAGTTAAGACATTATTTGCTGATAATGACCCCTTTAAAAAGGCAAAGGGATGGGAATCATTTTGGGCAGCTGTGACAGCTGTTTGGCAGTAAAGTTACAAAGGAGAGAGCGCTTTGCAGATAATGTGCACTGCAAAGCAGGGACCGGGAGAAAACTTTTATTCATTTTGTAAACGGGTACACCAGTTATACAAAGATACAGGAATGGAGAACCCTGAACTGTATGTGAGCACAGTCATGTCTGGGGGAGATCCCAAAACAACACAGTTACTTAAATTAATTACCCCCAATTGGTCAACATTAAAACCTGATGCCTTTCTCGAAGACATTAAAAAAAGCGTGCATCCTCGGGCTTATTCACTACAAAAGGAGGGGTATTTCCCTCATTTAACCCCGAACAGATAAAAAGCCTGCAGTTATCTGCTGCACAAATGGTTGTCCCTTATACAAAACCAGTTCCCCAACAATCCCAACAAGTACAACACCAAGCATATCCCCAGGATAACCAGCAGGGTTATTTCACATGCAGGGACATGGGACATTGGAAGTCAGAATGCCCCCTTAGGAGAGGAACAAGTAGGGCAGCTAACCGCAGGGGTAATATGGGAAGAGGTAGATTGCCCGTTGGTACAGTTCATGACCAACATATTTTTAAATGAGTTTTGCCATTCTGACTGACCACTTCCTCTGGGAAGAGACTTAATGTCAAGTTTAAACATTCACATCAAATTTACAAAAGATGGGGGCCTGCTAGCTACATCAGAAATCTGTGATTTGTCTAACCCAAAAAAGACAGGATTTTAGAGGGTACTTTATGTTACTATCGGCACACCTTGAAACACACCCTATATGGGCACTGCATACATTGTACACCATACAAGCCCATCATTGTGGAAGGAGCAGTAATACATTACCAAAAACAATATCCCCTGTCAGAAGGAAAAATTGCAGGCATAGCACCACAAATAAAGCAATATTTAGCAGAAGGAATACTGAAACATACAATCAGTCCCTGGAACACCCCCATTCACCCAGTCAAAGCCAGTGGTGAATGGCGCTTTGTACAGGACCAAAGGGCCCTGAACAAAGCTATTGTCCCCCTTCCACCTTTTGTTGCGGATATTGCTACAATATTTTGTGAGATACCGGCAACGTCCAAGATCTACATGGTCATTGATTTAGGTATCGCGTTCTCTTCCATACCTGTTGCAGAGGAAGCCCAAAATTACTTTAAACCTGGGCTAGGCTCCCGCAAGGCTTTGCGAACAGTCCTGCAGCGTGCTCCATGGTCTTGAATCGATCTTTGAGCGATTGGGTACCAAAAGAAGGCTCAGTGTTGCTTCAGTATGGGGATGTCCTATTGCTGTGTAATAAAAATGAGGTCAGCTGTGCGGAGGACTCAGAGCACCTACTAACTCACCTCGCCTCAAAAAGTCACTTGGTGTCTCGCAAAGAGATCCAGTGGTGTAGGTCGCAGGTTGAGTACTTGGGGTGTATAATCCGAACCGAACGTTTGGTGTCACCAGCTCGAGTCAAGGCACTGTCCTCCTGGAGTCCACCAAGAGACAAGTCAGCGCTTCTCTCTTTCCTAGGGTCCATAATATACTGCAGGCAGTGGATACCTGATTGCTCTTATTATGATTCTATCCTAAGGTCTGCTACCCTGCAGGATGCCCCAAAGTTTATTGATTGGACAACAGAGAGGGTTAAGGCTTTCACAGCATTAATCAGCTCTCTAAGGCAAGCCCCTGCATTGGGACTTATAGAGTGCGCAGGGCCTTTTTCATTGTACTGTGTGGTATCTGGACCTACGGTTGCAGCGGTCCTAGCACAATCACATGGGAATTCTCTGAGACCCGTATCATACATCTCAAAGAAACTTCCAGATCAAGTTCAAGGTATGCCACATTGCTTACAGGCCGTAGCAGCCTGTGCAATGGCAGTACAAGGGGCTTCAAAGGTGGTTCTGGGACATGACCTCACACTGTATACTACACACCTCATGACAAACATGAACACACAACACATGACAACGCAAAGGTGCAGCGGCTATGAGATTATCTTGCTAAAAACACATAATCTAACCATAAAATCATGTTCAGAAACCTCAAAGCCCATTAGGTTTTTACATTCAGGAACACAATTGCACTGAGGTACTTGCAGAAACTACCCTCCCTAGACCAGACCTCACAGATGTTCCGTATCCAAATGCGGAAAATGTTTATGTAGATGGCAGCTGCTCCCGACCTGATGACAAAACTTATCAAACTGGTTATGCCATTGTTCAATTGCCAGATGTAATGATTGAAGCCAAATCTCTGAATGCTAGTTCAGTCCAGATTGCAGAACTCATTGCTCTAACTATGGTTTGTCAGATTTTTGAAGGAAAAGATGTAAACATTTACACTGACAGCAGATATGGGTACACGGGTTGACAAAAGATCCTACTGGACTTTGGTCAACCAAGGAGGGAATAATAGGGAATAAAAAGGGGTGCACCACATGATAGAATCCCTAGATTACACACAAGTCCCCACACAGAAGGGCAATTTAGAATATCTTTTGGTTATAGTTGACAGATTTACAGGATGGGTAGAAGCAATCCCTACCACAGGAGAGACAGCTAGAGTACTAATAAATCAGTGGATCTGTAGGTTTGGCCTTCCGGCCACTATATTGTCAGATCAAGGTCCAGCATTTACCTTGGCCTTAGTGAAGGAGCTAGTAACCCACAGAGCTCAGGAGTAGAGGAAAGCATGAACAGAACCATAAAAGACAAATTGAAAAAAGCAACAGGTGGCACAATGAAAAACGGGTTAGATTACTTGCCAGCAGTCTTATATCAAATCAGGACTACCCCCCACAGAACAGGAATATCTCCTTTTGAGATACTTATGGGTAGGCCATCACAGAGGAAACCTGATGAGGGAGAGGAGGTTAATCTTTATTCTTTACAGGAAGAGTACGTGAAACATCTGGTAAGTAGCCTTAGTGAAACAGAGGACAAGGTTGCTGTCACTTTTCCTCCTCTCTCCACAGAGCCTACACATCCGTATATCCCAGGAGACAAAGTACTGATAAAACAACTTGCCGTCCGGAAACAACCAGGTCCTATCTTCCAAGGACCATTTGAAATTCTGAAGGTTGCCAGAACAGCCGTTCTTACAGATCAAGGACCACAATGGATCCATGCATCCAGACTAAAGACATTTCCGAAGGGAAACTGGAAGAAGGTGAAGGAGAAGACAAAGACCTCTGTTCTGGAGAGTATTCCAGAAAAGGATCCGGAAAATACTCCCTAGTGGACCATAAAAAACAAGAAACTCTGAGTTCCATACCCATAGACACTAATGGTCAAAAAGGAGGGGTCACTTCGGCAAAACTTTTTCTTTTTTCCTTAATGATTACATTGTTTATTTTAATGCTCATAATCGTAGGACAGTGTTGGTCAGATAATTCTAACAGACCAAAAAGAAGTATGGAAGACAATTTTAGTGGTAAAATGCTGCTGCTTAAATTTAAGTATGCTTATGCTCAAAAATCAGGATATGAAAAATGTTGGATATGTAGTAAACTCCATCCTAGCACTGCTAGGATCCCCCTAATGGCAGTACCTCTAAACTTCACCCCTCTCCTAAACGGCACACCACCTGTCGTCCTTAATAATCCAATGATCGATGGGCTTCAATTCTTGAAGCCATGATCATAAGGAGGGGTTGTAAGGTATAAGAAGATCATGAACCAATATTCATGGTTAGAGTTCTCCTCAAATATATATATATTTTACAATAATGTTTCTCTGACATGAGTGTGAACAAGATGTGACTTTTGTGGTCAAGCTAATCTTTCTTCTGTGTAACAGGCATGTATATTTAGGTTGAAATGTGACTTTGTGGTTAGGCCTTTTCCGGGAAAAAGTTTATCTCACTTCTGCTTTTTAACTGACAGGTTGACCGCACTGACACCTGGCGTTTCTTATCTTCCTGTTTCAAATGTCAGAACATGTCTAGTTTGACCACAATTGACGTATGTTAACTGACCGCTTTTGCAGAAGTCAAAAAACCTGTTAGAATTTATTTTTGTCTAACTCATGAGGTTTTTGCTTATTGCTGATAGGTCCATAGGAGGGAGGCAACTTTTCTCGCTGTGTATAAAAAAGGACATGTAACCATTAAACGATATATTCTTGTATACCCATTCACTGTTTATTGGTGTCTTGAATATCCGACCGGTCAGAGAGACTTCCACAGATCCTGAGTCCAGCTCGAGCCAAGAAGGTCCAACAGAACCAAACAGAACCAGAACCTTTCAAGCCCCATATAATGCCAACCGCTCTCAAACTCGTTGCTGAAACAAGTCTTCAACTGACCGGGGTCCTGCATCACCATCCCTCTGATCCATCTCGGCTAGCTCCCTGATCAAGGTGGCCTTGTTCTTTGTCCCACCGGTCCCTCCACGGCTCTCAAGTAAGTCTTTCAGCGTGGCTTTCCTGCAGACTGCATAGCTGGTCATTCACTGTGGTGGTTTGGAGTGTCCCAGTAACTGGAGGGAAAATCCCACTGCTGCCAACCAATGTAACGGCTGCCCAAGTATGAAAGGGGTTAACGCCGTTTAGGATATTCCCTCTCTGGACACACATCCACTGCCAATCCTCCACAGTCAGGCGACCGCTTCCCATAGGATTAATCCTTCCAAACATACGAGACAAACACTCTGTATGAAGTTTCCAACTGGACTGACAATCTTTAATGACAAACTCCCAGTTTTATACACACAGAGAGGAGGTTCTTACATTCTCCTCAGACAATACACCTTTGACCAGACCTAATTTACATGAGCTAATTAATTACAGTGATGACTCAGACACATGACCTTTAGGCTAGCCTCACTGTCTCCCAATACACATCTGACATCTTAGCAGACACAGGTGGGGGCTGGATGTGGTGACATTAGCATCTAACAGTATGTGTCCCAACATCATGAAGGAGTCACTTTTCAGTTAACCTGTTGAGTTCATAATCAAACAGTAAATAGTTCTTTACAGATATCCTAGGGAATATTGTGGAAAAATATCACTGTCCCATTTTAAAGCAATCCAAGACATATTCTTAATGTCCATTATTTTCTTGCTCACCCTGTGCCCAAAGTGACCCCTGTCACAAACCTAGACTGCTTCACCCTAATTTTATGAGCTCAGAAATTCTCATGACCCTCAGCTGGGAGTGAAAGATTGTAATGCTGCAACCTAGAGATAAGGAAAGTTTCCTCTGAAGATTCGTGCTCCAGCGTTTTGGAGTAAGTGTGATTCTCACAGACACACATAAATCTCAGGACAAAGCATAATTTTTAAAATGAGACTCTTTCCCATACCTTTCTGCAACAGACTATACAGAGAACTAACAATTTATCTCAGCCTACCTTAAATGAGAGAGTACATTAAAACAGTAGAACACTACTTTATAAACCAGCAGCTGTTAAGACAATTAATATTTTAGTTTCAAGTATGTAATATACTTCATACTATATAGAATTCAGTAGTCAAGGTTTGTACCACACACCATAGCATATAAAGT
The DNA here is from genome assembly GCA_029206835.1 of Rana muscosa. Taxonomy (NCBI): domain Eukaryota; kingdom Metazoa; phylum Chordata; class Amphibia; order Anura; family Ranidae; genus Rana; species Rana muscosa. The sequence goes on along the minus strand of CM055118.1, from coordinate 522,764,492 downwards.
GGAATGGTCATATGTATGTATTATATAAAATGGCTTATAGGGTACACGGGGTAGGAGTGTGCAGCGTACAGAAATAGAGCTGAAGGTCACCTTAAGGCTCCAGGAATGCTGCTCAAAGATAGATGAAGTTTTGAAAATGCTTTGTAAAAGCTTGATGTACACACTGCACTTATGCAGTCTGTATGTCAAAGGCCTTTGAGAGATAAAATGGAGCAATTCCCAATACAAAATAGTATTGAAAATGCTCTGTGGACATTTACAAGGATATTGAAGCTTATGGCAATCTAAAGTTTATTTTATAACATTCTCCCTTTAATTCCACAGTATTGTCCAGGTGCCCGTATAGTTTGTGGCTTTGCTCACAAAATCTGGCATCAATGACCACAATAAAAGGCCAATACATGCTACATTTAGATCTGATTAAATAAAATTTATTGCGAGCAGAAAACAGCAAGTTTTTGAATCACAAGCACTTGCGTCAGCGAAAACAGAATAACATGGGATAGTTGAGGTTATTGTTGCTGACTTTGTGGGAAGCTGCTGCTGCTCCAACTTCAACCACTTCCCATTGAAAAATCTGATTCTTTAAAATAAAAAGAAGAAATTCAAGTTAAATGGAAATACAAAATGCTTGTTATTTCAAAGAAATAATTTTGACATTGTTTTTTTTCTACAGTGGTAAAATGTATTTTGGAAATGATCTGGAGTGGTGAGTAAAAGGGGAAAAGGGCAAATGACACCCGGGCCAGCATTTCATTGTTGCACAAGCATAGCTAATACAGCAGCGTATGGTTCCTGTGGGTATCCCCTTTACTGCTATTTAATTAAATTATTTTGCTAATCTTAAGCCCTGTACACACGATAGGTTTTACAGATGAAAACAGTCCGATGGACTTTTTTCATCGGACAAACCGATCATGTATGGGCCCCATCGGTCTTTTTTCCATCGGTGTTTAAAAATAGAACATGTTTTAAATTTATCCGATGGTTAAAAAACCGATAGCAAATTACTATCGTCTGTGGGGAACTCCATCGGATAAAAAACCCACGCATGCTCAGAATCAAGTCGACGCATGCTCAGAAGCATTGAACTTCATTTTTCTCGGCTCATCGGAGTGTTTTACGTCACCGCCTTTGGAACGGTCGTTTTTTTGACTGATGGTGTGCAGGCAAGACTGATAAAAGTCAGCTTCATCGGTTTTCCGATGGAAAAATCCATTGGTTAAAAAACCATAGGAAATCCGATCGTGTGTACAGGGCTTAACACTTCACAGGTTCTGTTTATAGAATTTCAGGATAGGAGATAAGCATAGAAATATGATAGCAAAGGAATATAACAAAATAACTATAATGGCCACTTCATATGATTTTTTTTCTATAATTCTCTGATATATTAAATATGAAATTGTGTCTCTCTACAAATTAGTATAAAAAACGGGGAGTGGGTAGCTCCATACCAATCCTCACAGGGCTGATTTTTACAAAGAACTACGTGAAGACATATACATATTATGGAATTATTCTTGGTAATGCTTCATTGACATGTATGTTCCCTTAACACTGACTTTCTGTTTGGATTGGATATATGCCTTCTCTGTTTATGTCAATGCATATACAATGTTGATGCAAAGTTTTGGATCTGCCTTTTCCTGTTTTTCGTAAATAAAATATATGAAAAAAAATATATATGAAATTGGTGCTGATTAAACACATAAGTCATCTGCAAAAGGATAAAGCTGGTTATGAGTCTAAAGTGGTTGTAATCCCTTACATATACCCAGTGAAGTGACTGGCCTCAGATGATACACAGAGATTAAACAAATCCTCCTACATAAGTTGTACCTGTTTATCTGCAGTCTTCTCTTCTCTACATCCATTCAAAGTGCTGAATTTTGAAGCTTTTCCGAGAGTTCAGAAAACAGGGGGCGGAGAGATGAAGTTACACTCTGCAGAGCTCAGTAAGAAGAGCTCTGAGAGCTGATTAGTGGGAAGGGACAACCCCCCCCTCCAACCTTCACACAGCACACAGTAACAGAGTAGAGGCTGTCAATCTGCTGGAGGTCCCTTTCCTGACACCATGTTCTATTGGTGTCAGGAAAACTTGTCAGAAGTGATTCATGCTGATAGAGGAACAAAGCAGCAGAGAGAAATTACACTTAGAGCTCTTAATTGAGACAAGCACCCACTATAGAGGGATATTCTTTGCCTGTTATTTACAACCACTTTAAATTCTTGTTAGTGTAAAAACAGGCTGGTTACTCTTGTTCTGTGGGAAACAGTCTCCTGGGCTTAAAGGGACACAAAATTTGGGTTTTAGGTATGTCTTCTTAACTTAAAGAAAACCTTCCATTGCTCTGTCTCCTCCAAATCTCCAAATTCTTTATTCTCCTGTTGTGATCCAACTTCCTGTTAGAGGGAAGCTGCGTTAATTCTCAATGGTTCTACTGTATGTAGGAATGTAGCCAACCTCTCTTTCTCACTCCCAAAATGGAGTAGAGACTATGGGATTTGTAGTGTGCATAGAGCAGTGCACATGATCACAACTAAAGTGTGCGTCTCATTCCAAACAAATGGAAATGAGGGAAAAAGGGGGGGACATGACAATGAACACAGTAAGTGATGGTTTCATAAAAAAATTGATTACAAGGCCATTAAGTATTGAATGTGTATGGTTTATTTTTGGAGAAAAGGATGTAGTTCACTGTCACATTTAAATAGATCTAAAAACCCAACACTAATAACTCATATCAGCTTTAATATCCTAATGTAATTCTGAAAGTTGGCTTTAACAGTAGAAATACAGTTATTTCATAAATTCCCACTTACATGTTATCATGGCATAATTCTATTTCCTGTATACAAATATAATTTTCAATTCTTAATTCACTATAATCGTACAGATATTACACATATTTATGAGGAGTGATACCCCTTCTTTTCTCTTATCTCATATTTTCTAGATACACATATCTTGATAATAATTTTTATAGAAATAACTTTTAGAGCTAGGAGTATATACACAAAAATACACATAAATATTTTTAACAAATTATACATAGATTATATATTATATTCTATTTTTATATACACATTTATATATTTTACAAATTAATTTTATTATTTTTATTATTCAACACAATTTATTTAATACAACTTTAAGTGTTGGACCATATTTATTATTTATTTCCAGGCATTCCGTTGCAAAATAACATGTATTAAACAGTCCTGTATAAACACATTCTAAAGCCTCTTACACACGATCGGATATCCTATGGATTCTAATCTGATGGTTTTGTCCATCGGAAATCCGGTGAAGCTGACTTCCATCAGTCTTGCCTACACACCATCAGTCAAAAAACCAACCGTTCCAAACACGGTGACGTAAAACACTCTGATGAGCCGAGAAAAATTAAGTTTAATGCTTCTGAGCATGCGTCGACTAGATTCTGAGCATGCGTGGGTTTTTTATCCAATGGACTTACCCATAGACGATCGGAATTTGCTATCGGTTTTTGATCCATCGGAAAAATGTAAAACATGTTCTATTTTTTAAAACCGATGGAAAAAAGACCGATGGGTCCCATACACGATCGGTTTGTCCGATAAAAAAAGTCCATCGGACTGTTTTCATCGGTAAAACCGATCGTGTGTACAGGGCTTTCGTTTCCACTAGATCTATTTCCACGTCTTTTTTTTAAGTCCGCCCCTCCCATCTGTTTCCCTCTGCTAATAGATGTCTCTGAGAACCAATCACATCCGCTCTTTCATCTTTCCTTCCCTATATAAGATTGACAGGTTTGTTGGCCAATCAGGTCTGAAGAAGAAGCCGTTGTTCGAAACGCGTTACTGCCCCCTCCATGTCAGCACGCCTAGCACACCTGCGTTGTGACATCAAATCCGGCCGGCACCATCTTGTTTTCCACGCTGGTTACGGCAGCGAGCGGCTGTTTCCTGGTTCCATCTAACAACACAGCCAGAGCCTAAGGCTGCCACGACACTGGGACCGCTGAGAGAGACATCGCTGTAAATGCTTAAAAAGTGTTTGCAAGAGTTTGGATTTAATTTGTTACTCAAGTCAAATTTAGACTGACGATGCCACTGTCCAAAGGTGTCTCCGTTGCTCTTCCGCCCAGAGTAAGACAAAAGGTGTGTTAATGTCCAGATCTCATGCTAAAAAAGAAGAGGGAAAAAAAAAAGACAAAAAAAATAAATAAAATGAATGCAGCCACCACAACATTAGTAAGCTGCAATATGCCAAATTGTCATTTTTGGGTTTATTACTGCTTTAATGCTAGCATGCACTGGCAGAGCTTTGAATCTAATGAGCAGAACAATTATATACTGTAGACCTGTCAAATCAAACATTCAGAATGGTTCATTTTGATTTGCACTACAACTGAAATAATGTGCAGAAATTATATATTTTTAAATCTGACCTTTTGAGATTTCTAGATTGCAGACATGTATCTGGTAAAGATACACTTGTAATATACAAAGCATGTATTCAGGTACTGGTACTCTTTAAATGCAGTTTGCTTTGTCGTTATTTCTGAAACATTTCCTTCTATGGAAGAACAGCTCAGGGAATGTGGATTTATTGTCTCAAGGATCTTGTGATAAAACCAAAGTAACAGGAAAATCTGTTTTTACTTTAAACCAATGGAATGTGCTAGGGAATGGGATGTTAATCCTTTATTCTCTCTGACCCAAATTTGCAGTGCAAAAACTAGTGAGGCTTAGACAATACACTTACAATGTATGTTTCATTTACCTCCTAAAACTGTGAAGACCTTAAAGCTTTTATCTCTAATAAAATCTGTCCTCCGTACATTGGTAGATATAAAAATTACTTCTGTGAGTGCTGTACTTGCACAGAGGTAACATGAGATTTACAGAGTTCTGCAGAAAGGAAGAAAGTACATTAGATTTGACTCTATAGTTCTCTGTGTAAGTGACATTTATAACAAATCATTAAAGCGGTACTAAACCCAAAAAGCAAAAATGTATTATACTGTTTGACCAAAGTTGTCAAACAAATCAGATTTATTTTTATGAGGGCGTAAACAAAAACTTAGACAAAGGAGTAGCTGTAGATATAGTATACTTGGATTTTACTCCAAGTGCTCAGTGTCTTCAATTTTAATGACGCCCATTATCACCTCTGTACCAAAGTGTTCCACACTATACTCTGTGCCATCAGTGTTTTCTCCTCTGTGCCACCGCCTCCAAACCAGTGAAAACTCACCAGAAATCCTTGACCCCCTTTTCTCAGCAAATGGGTCAATAAGCGATTTTCCCAAAGGGGACGCTGTTCCTTTAAGCTCCTCCTTCACCCCTTTTTGTTCAGCATATTACACCATGCTAACCACATAGCTCGCGCACAGGGAACAAAAGGAAAATCACCCACATAGCATAAAATCTTTATTTATTTATAAAATCACATACTATAAAATCAAATGCACTCACATGAAAGTGTGTAGTGTCCCAGAAGACACTGGAAGATGAAACACGTAGGTGTGGAGCTAACAGGTGCTGACGTCATCCCCGCACAGAAGTGCCTAGCTCACACAGGATAAGAGTGGAGCCGGCACGGAGTATTAACAAGCATTTTATCTGAGTGCTGGGACACAGCACATTTTCATGTGAGTGCATTTGACTTTATAGTACATGATATTATAAATTAATAAGAATTTTATGCAATGCGGGCGATTTTCCTTTTACTCTCTGTGGCTGATCTATGTGGTGAGCATAGATCACGTTACTGGTAGGTGTAAACACAATCCAGCGCCACCGGGAGTGTGTGTAAACCCCCCCCCCTGCTTTCAGATCCGTATGACGTATGGACCTGGCAGCGAAAGGGTTAATGTTCATAAACGTAAAGTTATGCATATGGGGGCTAAAAACATGCACACATAGTACATACTTCCATACATAAAATGGCCCTCATCTTGTTAATCCTGAGGGGTAAATCTGATATTTGTTTAATGTGTCCGGAAAAGAAGGCCTTGCTGAATATGTGTATTTTTTGGGAAAATCTATAAGGAATGAGGTGGTTTCGTTTCCTATCCTGAAATCCAGAAATGATAGAAGGAGTCAGAACAGCAAAGACTTGATAGGTGTGTCCTAGGAAATTTAAGGGTTCATGGGTTCAGTCGGCCTGCCAAGTGTTCTCCTTGGTATGGTAGTATAGAAATTTGATGATAGTGTCCCTGGGGGAGGACCGTCAGTTGTTCGATGGGCTAGGACGTGGTGTACTTAATCGAACTCCAAACGTTTGATTTGGATGGAAGGGATGGGTTCCTGTGATAGGGTGGCCATGGTAGTTTGCAGGTCAATGACGATCTTCAGAATACCATGGATGCACAAATTGCTGCACCTCGACCTGTTTTCCAGATCCTCGAGCTTAGCATGTAGGTGCAAATTTTCTTCTTTAAGATTGTCTAGCTGTGTCATGACCCTCCAGAGAGATTACTGCATCATCCATGGGGGATTTGAAATCTGCAGTCCTCTGACCTAGCTCTTGTATCTCCTTAGTGAGCTTGTCTGTGATCTTCCTGGAGGTATTCTGCAGGGCTTTTTGTAGCATCTTGTCAAAGCATACAGAGGGGAGAGGCAGGAGGAAGGAGAGCCCCGGCCTGCCAGGGCCATCTTGGAGTAGTACGCACCAGGGCTTCCTTGATGGGCTTTGACTTGCTCCTGGTAGTCTGGAGTAACCTGTTGTGGGTCCAGGGAGAGCATCTGTGGTGTGGAGCCGGGCTCAGAGTGGGTGCCCAATAGCTGTTATTTGCTACCGAAAAGTGCGGAGCTCGGTCAGAACATGTCCTGAATGTGTGTATTTTTTTAAAATAATGATTAGTCCAATATATAAGGTATTCATTTACATCCTTTTTTTTCCCATCTTTCACTTAGTGAACATTTGCAAGAAAAATTTCTCACCATTCTTGATCGTCAAGCAGAACTAAACTGTATCTGAGCACCAAAATCTGAAAATTATATTTAATGAATTTGTTTTATTCAAAGAAAACTTGCCCATTCATCCGTCGATCCATGTCTCCATGCTTTATTTTGCTGAGAAATCACTTTGAAAACACCCCTTGGTGTGTCTTGAATCCATCTGCCCTTAGCTCAGACATTAAGGCAGGAGGATGTACTTAGCTGAGAAAGCCCCTACTCCCCTCCTCCAAGTGAAAGAAAAAAAATGCCCATAAAGACTCCTGGGATGTATGACATAATTTGGCCTAGGCCAGGAACCAGGGAACAACTGAAGAAGTGTAAAAAAAAAAGTTTAAAACAAGTTAGTATAGAGTATTTAGCTTCCTATCTATTTACTAATGCTAGCAGCATAAGGATTTAAAATAGGTAATGTTGATTGGGGAGTTTAGTTCTGCTTTAACTATGGAACCAACATATAAAATATATCACCCTCACCACTTTACTCTTAACAATGGTACCACCATATAATGCATATCACCTTCACCATTCTTACCCTTAAGAGTAGATGCCATATAAGCAATGTATGTCTTTTCATAATTATGTAATTGTTAAGTGAAAACTGTATCAAGATGGAACTAATGCCCCGTACACACTATAAGAAAATTAAATTTTTGTCCGAGGAACAATCGTACGATTTTCTGATAGTGAACTTTGGACAGCAAATTCTGATCTTCCGAACAAAAATCTTTTAAAGGATAAACTTCACATTTTTTTTCATACAGGAACAGAACGAATAATTTTTGTTTAATGTGTACCATTTTTGTACGATTTTCGTACAAGAAATATCAAATACGAAAGACTGCCCATGATCAGAAACAACATAAAACAAAAAAAAGCCTTTGTCGCACGAGAATTTTGGTACATTATTTCTATCCTCGGTTCCGATTTGCTGTAAAACATCGAGGAAAACCGGCTGATCGTTCGCCCGATTTTCTCAAAGTGCGTACGGGGCATAATTCTGTAAGATGTTTTAAGCTGTATGTGGAATACTAAATAAACAGATAAAGATAACAACCAAAAAGCTCCCAATGGTACAGTCATCCAAGGGGACAACCCCTGCTGCTGGGAAGTGCTGCCAGTTTTACAGGTTCTCAATTCTGTAGCTGAAAGTAGAATGTCCCTTTAATTATATTTTCCGAGTTTTCAGTCTAGTAATTCTCTATATTTTTGGAAAAGAACAGGAGACCTACACTACTTTTAGCAAACAGTTTTACATGTAGTACAGAAAATAGGATTTGTCTGCTTTATCCTAACAACAGCTGGGACGGGCTCTGCAGCGTTTTACTAATGGTGTTTACATGCATGTCCAAACAGTTTTTCTGCTTCCTCCGTGACATCATCCAATCCATCCAGGTTTACAGGATCAAAGGATAAGATGAAAACAATCTTGTATTTTAAAACACGAAAAGGCTGACTATAATACAAATATCAGAGGACGTGATCTTTGTATTTCCACCATGCTTACAGCACTGTGACCGTGTTCAGCTTTTCACATTATTTGTTTCAACAGATGTGCTTTTTTTTTCTTAAGAGAACATCAAGACCAAAGGAATTCTCTTTCCTTCCAACAGTTCATGTGACTATTATATCATAATCATCTGATACGGGCTCACTACTTTTTCATTTTCAGCATAAATTGTTTTCCCATTTTGTAGAAGCAGATCTGCTTTGTACAATATTTCCATAAATTATTATTCAATATTATGTACAGTATATGTACAGTATATGTTCCTAATAATATAAAGAAGGACAAGGTGTGCCAAACTAAGTGAAGCATATAGCGAACGATTTATTTAAAAGCAAAAAAGCCAAGTGGCTACTCACACAGTAAAAGTGAGAATCAGGCAAATAAATAGCGATGGTGATGTCTGTGGTCACTGTAAGGAACACAAGTTTGGAAAAGTCAGTGAACCGGAAGTGACATTCGAACGTGTCAGATGACGCGTTTCAAAGCTTACGCTTTTTCCTCAGATCTAAGTGGTGATTCAAGATGTCCATCTTTCATGAGCTGACGTCAGCAACATGTGATGGCGTCCGTAATTGTAATTAAGTTTAAGGGACCAGAAGCATAACAAATACCAGGAGATACCAGAAAGTTAATATACAGCAATAAAGATACACCATTAAATTAATATCACTAGATAAAATGAAAAAAGTATATATATATATATATATATATATATATATATATGAACAGAATGAGGAATCAATAGAATGTGTAAAAAATATATAAAAAATACATATATAATGGTCAGAAACGCTATGCAGGAACACATATGTTACCTATGAATATATACTACTATGGAGAGGGTTTTTTTTCAAATTATTAAAATAATTGAAGATAAATAATTAAAACAATCTATCATGAGAGTTAATTCGTGATAAAAATTAATAATTACATTTTTTTATTAATTAATTAAAAAAGAGAAAAATTCTGAAAAAAACTCACTGCTCCCAATAGGTGTTACTGGTACCACTAGCAATAGAGGTAACGAGATTTCATAACAAGACTGAGTTATGAATATTCATATTTCCTTCAGCCAGCCCAGAAGGAAGGTCAAGCCACTGGTGCATGCCGAGGGAGGATAAATATTTGTGATAGGCTTAGTGATCTCCCTCTTCTCCCAGGCTGAGGCTTGGGGAGGTGCTGCTGAGTTGGGCTCTGCTACATGTCGCCTAACATGCTGAATATGGGCTGAAGTGGTCTAGGAGCTGCCCTGCCTGTAGATGGAGAAAGCTGTGCCAGGGAGGAGTCATAGGGGAGGACCCTTGTTGTTGCAAGTGCCTGGTGACTCACTTGGAGGAGGATGCACTGAGCCTAGCACTAACTAAGATACTGCCTACAGTATTGCCATGTCAGCTTAAAGATTCTGACACAGTGAAGATGGGCACAAATCTGGTTAGTCTGTAAGTGACCTGCTTATCTGGGACCAGTAAACCTCACCTCCATGACCAGTGGCGACTGGTGCTCAAGAATTTGGGGGGTGGAAAACCACGACATCCCCTCTGAGCGTGCAGGAGATGGACGAGTAGGCAAGGGGGTCCTCCTTACCTTATCAATCTGGGTGTCAGCGCAGCGATCCGACCTTCGCTCCGAGCCCACCCTTTTTTTTAAGCCAATTAGAGCCTCAGGCTCTGTTCATGTCCTTCAAAAAAAAAAAAAGCACATTGGAATCCATGCATCCGGTGCCCTGCATGTAGATTACAGGGGGGGGCGTGCCCCCCTTTGGACGGGCCGCCACTGTCCATTACTGTTCTACACTAAATCATTAAAAAGCGATTGGCGCCCAGTGTTCTTTCTTTTCCCCACTCTTAGCCATGGACTGGGGTGGAATGCTTGCCCGTCCTCTCCCTCTGGAGGTACCATTGTGCCTCCGGGTGTCAGGGGGGGTGCTACACCATAAAGTTATATTAAGAGTTCCTCCGTGTTACAAAAGTTGGAAAAGGCTGACCTAACACCAGAAAAGCTGTGTGTTTCACCTTTAGATTTATCCAGTCTTGGAACTCTTTATAATTAAAATACCAGTAAGTCATATTGCACAGAATACTACTAGTTCTGCTTCTACTCAGTATAAATGATCACTGCACTGACGTTTACTTTTTCCATTGTTGGCGGAAAGTTCAAGCAGAGCAGTGTCTCTTTTGGCTTAAATTCAGAGAGAGTAGTAGGAAAAATACCTCACTTAGCTGTCATCCCTCACAGACCAGAAATAAATCATTTTGCTGCTTTATGAGTAGCTTTTATAGCGATTAAACAATTCATTCCAAAAAAGGGCAAGGGATGGATCGAAGATTCTGTATAATTTTGCATCTTTGCTATATTTGCTTTACAATGTACAGTATATATCACAACATGGCAGCTCTAACCTGGTATTTTTGTATTATTTGAAAGTAACATGGTACAAGCTAAAAGCTCTATTTAACATGTATTTTTATAACAATGGATTGTTACGTAGATCTTACTTGTAATCACCTCCAAAAGTGTCATGAGACATTCGAGCTAAAATCATGTGACTTTCAATTTGGGAAGAAAATCTTTGCCAGTCAGGGAAACCGTTTCCTCTTCTTAGTCAGCTGCTACATTCTATTACAATTACATCATTTCTGCACTAGTCTCACTTTCCAAATAGACCGTATTTTCTCTGGAAAGCATTACTACTGTATTATACAGAGTTGTACGTTTTAGAATGGTGAGCCAGTATAACGTGGCACATTTTCTAGAACTATGCAGTTTTCAAGTTGCAGATCTAAAGGAAGAATACTGTAAGAAAACATGAAGTTGTTCTAAAGGCTCAAGGTTTCATACCTTCATGCATTCTATGCATGAAGGTAAAAAACCTCCCCTGTGCAGCAGCCCCCCCCCCAATACTTACCTGAGCCCCATCTTGATCCAGCAATGTGCACGATAACCTCGGCTCTCCAGGGACTCTCCCTCCTCATTGGCTGGCTCTCGCTGCTGTCATATACAGCCAGTAAGCCGATGAGGAGAGAGAGGACATGCAGAGCCAGGGCTCGGGAACGAGCCTGCTTGGGTGACTCCATTGCAAGTTGCTCGCTCTGGGAGCACTCGTCAGGAGGGAGGGGCCAAGAGTGCCAGTGAGGCACCCAAGAAGTGGAGGATTGGGGCAAAACCCCTGCACTGAGCAGGTGAGTATGACATGTTTTTTTTTTTTTTTTAAAGAAAGCCTTTAAAATTACTTTCAAACAAGTTCACATGTTTAGAACTAACTGGACTTGTTTCAAATGTTATTCAGTACTTCCCAAAAAACAGATTATACAGGCTTGCTGAACCACTTCTTCTCTAGAGCAATTTTTTTATTTTTTTGCACACATGTAGAAATCTGAACATTCAATATTTCCTGAAAGCAGTTACACAACCGTGTATCAAATGCATATTTTTAGGGAAAAATATCATAAAATTAATTTAAGTGCACAAAATGCAATAAAATACCCAATGTTTTTGTAAAATATAAAGGATGGGGTTGCATTGAGTAAATAGATACCAAACATGTCAAGTCTTAAAACTGCATGTACCTGTGATATCGCAAAAAAAAAATATGGTACCCCAAAATCTCCATAGGTGACACTTTAAAACTCTTTGCTACTAATCATTTTAGATGTCATTGCAAGCTATGGTGCTAGAATGATTTTTTTGGTTTTTAACAAATTTTGTTATAATTTTATTTTTTAAATGTATTTATAAATGTATTTAATGTTATTGCTATCACAAGGAGTTAAAGGATAAGTTCACCTTTTCAGAAAAAATAAATATTAAATGCACATTTTTTGCAGGTAAATAAAAGTGCATTTATTATCTTCTGTTGCAGGAGCCTTTAAAGCATTTCACCAGCAATTAGCAGATCGGTGATGCCATGCAGGTCTCCTGCAGACCTGTCAGTGTATCTGCTTCCTCGTACCTCGTATGACAGGACAGGAAGAATGAATGAACTACCACTTCGCTTACAGCGCCGTGGTAGTTCATTGTAAACTACAAGCCCACAGCTGCAAAGGCTGCCGGATCTTAAAGTTTTCCTTTCACAGAGCGCTGTGAATTAATGACACGGCCGGGTGGAGAAGGACCCTGGGAGGTGCAGGGGGGCGGGGCGGTGCATTTATAACATGTTACATGTAACACCCCGAATATGGGTCTAACATGTAACATGTTATGAAAGGTGAACTTATCCTTTAACAAACCCATATGTGATAGCATTGGGCAGGTGACAGGTAATCTTTATGGAGGCATTAGAGGTCTATTAGAGCCCAATGTCTCCCCTGCCATCCAAAGCAGCTAACTGAGCACAGCTCTGGAAAAAAGAGAGGGTGGGAGGAGGGACCACTCTAACATTTGGACATAAGAGATTGCACAAAAGGACCCTATGGACTAATTTAAGGACTTTGACGGTACCAATTCATTAGAAGAGTATCAAAAATGTATTGTATAAAATTTGAAATCATTGAAACATTTCATAAAGAAATAACATGACATATACAGTGCCTTGAAAAAGTATTCATATCCCTCTAAATTTTCCATATTTTTCAATGTAACCAAAAACGTAAATGTATTTTATTGGGATTTTATGTGACAGACAAAGTGGCCCGTAATTGTGAAGTGGAAGGAAAATGATAAATGGTTTTTAAATGTTTTACAAATAAATATCTGAAAAGTGTGAGTCTGAAAATAGAGTCCACCTGTGTGTAATTTAATCTCACCATAAATACATAGAAAGTACAGGCCGGCAACTCGACAGCTTCTCCATAGAAAATATTTATTAAAGCATTACAGCAGTAACATCATCCAAAATACTGACACGTTTCGGCCTTAGGCCTTCATCAAAAGCAGGCCTTAAGAGCAGAGAGTAGAGAGATGACCTTGCCAGTCTGTTGCTGCTCTTTTATTGTCCAGTCACAAGCTGGGGGCTACTGGATGACCTAGCTATGTTGCTTAAAACGACCCTATATTCTAATTAACAAAAATGAATGTAAAGGTGCAACAAAATCAGGAGTTTTAAATTCGTACTTGCAGTGTTTTTCTGTCCATTTTTCTCATTTTCGTATAATAACTAATTTCAATAATTTGAACTTGCTAGAAATTTGACTGCTTCAAGAAGTCTGTTCGCTAGCACAGCCCTTTCCTCTTAACCACCTAACGACCGCCCCATATACATATACGTCGGCAAAATGGCACGGACAGGCACAATCACGTACCTGTACGTGACTGCCTTCGTATGGGTGGGGGGTCCAATCGGACCCCCCTCCGGTACATGGAGCGGTGGTTTTCCGTTGGGGAGCGATCCGTGATGAGGGGGGCCGCCATTGGTTTCTGGCCACCCCCTCGCGATCGCTCCCGGCAAATGAAATGCTTCCCTTGCCTGTGTAATGTAAGCACAGGCAGAGGAAGTGATGTCATCTCTCCATGCGGCGCTCAATTCGTCCAGAGCGCCGTGGGGAGAAGACATCAGGTTAGTGCACTAACAGTACACTGACACCAGGACACATAGGTACATAAGTCGCCCCCCCCAGTCACTCCCAGATCACCCCCCAGCCCCCAGTCACAGTGTCACTGATTGCAGTCATCATGTATTTACTGATCACTGCAAACAGTGACATTTGTGATAGCAAAAGTGTCAGGGCAGTTAGTGTTAGGTCCCTTTAGGTCCAGGGTAGCCCCCCAACCCCCCCCCTAATAAAGGTTTACCCCTTGATCACCCCCAGGTAACCCTTTCACCCCCTATCACCACTGTCACTAAGCAATCGTTTTTCTGATCGCTATATTAGTGTCGGTGGTGCCGCTAGGTAGTCAGTTATTTTTTTAGGTTCGCCGCCAGGTTTTTATACCATCAGGTACCCCCATATATTACCTAATAAAGGTTAAACCCCTTGATCGCCCCCCCCAGGTAACCCTTTCACCCCATTTTGCCAGTGTCATTAAGCGATCGTTTTTCTATAACGCTGTATTAGTTATGCTGGTGCCGCTAGGCAGTCAGTTATTTTTTTTAGGTTCGCCGCCAGGTTTTTATAGCGTCATGTACCCCCATATATTACCTAATATAGGTTTAACCCCTTGATCGCCCCCCAGGTAACCCTTTCTCCCCCTTTTGCCAGTGTCACTAACAGTGGCGGCTGGTGATAAAAAAATTTGGGGGGGCGCAAACCCTTCCAGGTTCATACCTGCCCATCCTTGGCTGTCACGGCTCCCAATACCCGGACACACTATACACAGAGAACACATTGTATATTATACACATAGCATACATTGTATATTATACACAGAGCATACACACACTATACACAGAGCACACACAGAGCACACATTGTATATTATACACAGAGCACACACACACTATACACAGAGCATACACACACACACAGAGCACACACACTATACACAAAGCACACACACACACTATACACAGAGCACACACACACACACACTATACACAGAGCATACACACACACACACACACACTATACATAAAGCACACACACACACACTATACACAGAGCACACATTGTATATTATACACAGAGCACACACACACACTATACACAGAGCATACACACAGAGCACACACACACACTATACACAGAGCACACACACACACTATACACAGAGCACACACACACACTATACACAGAGCACACATTGTATATTATACACAGAGCACACACACACACACACACACTATACACAGAGCATATTATACACAGAGCACACACACTATACACAGAACACACACACACTATACACAGAGCACACAATGTATATTATACACAGAGCACACACACTATACACAGATCACACACACACACACTATACACAGAGCACACACACACACACACACACTATACACAGAGCACACACACACACACACTATACACAGAGCATATTATACACAGAGCACACACACTATACACAGAGCACACACACACACACACACACACTATACACAGAGCATACACTGTATATTATACACAGAGCACACAATGTATATTATACACAGAGCACACACACTATACACAGATCACACATTGTATATTATATACAGAGCACACACACTATACACAGAGCACACACACACACACTATACACAGAGCACTCACACACACACACACTATACACAGAGCACACACACATACACTATACACAGAGCACACACACACACACTATACACAGAGCACACACACACTATACACAGAGCACACACACACTATACACAGAGCACACACACACTATACACAGAGCATAGACTGTATATTATACACAGAGCACACACTGTATATTATACACAGAGCGCACACACACACACACTATACACAGAGCACACACACTATACACAGAGCACACACTGTATATTATACACAGAGCACACACACACTATACACAGAGTGCGCACTATACACAGAGAACACTATACAATGGGGTTATTGTTTAGGGTGGAGAGGCAGGGAGGGGGGTTATTGTTTAGGGTGGAGAGGCAGGAAGGGGGGTTATTGTTTAGGGTGGAGAGGCAGGGAGGGGGGTTATTGTTTAGGGTGGAGAGGCAGGGAGGGGGGGTTATTGATTAGGGTGGAGAGGCAGGGAGGGGGGTTATTGTTTAGGGTGGAGAGGCAGGGAGGGGGGGTTATTGTTTAGGGTGGAGAGGCAGGGAGGGGGGTTATTATTTAGGGTGGAGAGGCAGGGAGGGGGGTTATTGTTTAGGGTGGAGAGGCAGGGGGGGGTATTGTTTAGGGTGGAGAGGCAGGGAGGGGGGGTTATTGTTTAGGGTGGAGAGGCAGGGAGGGGGGTTATTGTTTAGGGCGGAGAGGCAGGGAGTGGGGGTTATTGATTAGGGTGGAGAGGCAGGGAGGGGGGGGGTTATTGTTTAGGGTGGAGAGGCAGGGAGGGGGGGTTATTGTTTAGGGTGGAGAGGCAGGGAGGGGGGTTATTGTTTAGGGTGGAGAGGCAGGGAGGGGGGGTTATTGTTTAGGGTGGAGAGGCAGGGAGGGGGGTTATTGTTTAGGGTGGAGAGGCAGGAAGGGGGGTTATTGTTTAGGGTGAAGAGGCAGGGAGGGGGATAATTGTTTAGGGTAGAGAGGCAGGGAGGGGGGGTTATTGTTTAGGGTGGAGAGGCAGGGAGGGGGGTTATTGTTTAGGGTGGAGAGGCAGGGAGGGGGGTTATTGTTTAGGGTGGAGAGGCAGGGAGGGGGGTTATTGTTTAGGGTGGAGAGGCAGGAAGGGGGGTTATTGTTTAGGGTGGAGAGGCAGGGAGGGGGATTATTGTTTAGGGTGGAGAGGCAGGGAGGGGGGGTTATTGTTTAGGGTGGAGAGGCAGAGAGGGGGGGTTATTGTTTAGGGTGGAGAGGCAGGGAGGGGGGTTTGTTTAGGGTGGAGAGGCAGGGAGGGGGGTTATTGTTTAGGGTGGAGAGGCAGGGAGGGGGGTTATTGTTTAGAGTGGAGAGGCAGGGAGGGGGGGGGTTATTGTTTAGGGTGGAGAGGCAGGAAGGGGGGTTATTGTTTAGGGTGGAGAGGCAGGGAGGGGGGGTTATTGTTTAGGGTGGAGAGGCAGGGAGGGGGGATTATTGTTTAGGGTGGAGAGGCAGGGAGGGGGGGTTATTGTTTAGGGTGGAGAGGCAGGGAGGGGGGGTTATTGTTTAGGGTGGAGAGGCAGGGAGGGGGGGTTATTGTTTAGGGTGGAGAGGCAGAGAGGGGGGGTTATTGTTTAGGGTGGAGAGGCAGGGATGGGGGTTATTGTTTAGGGTGGAGAGGCAGGGAGGGGGGTTATTGTTTAGGATGGAGAGGCAGGGAGGGGGGTTATTGTTTAGGGTGTGGAGAGGCAGGGAGGGGGGTTATTGTTTAGGGTGGAGAGGCAGGGAGGGGGGTTATTGTTTAGGGTGGAGAGGCAGGAAGGGGGGGTTATTGTTTAGGGTGGAGAGGCAGGGAGGGGGGGGTTATTGTTTAGGGTGGAGAGGCAGGGAGGGGGGTTATTGTTTAGGGTGGAGAGGCAGGGAGGGGGGTTATTGTTTAGGGTGGAGAGGCAGGGAGGGGGGGTTATTGTTTAGGGTGGAGAGGCAAGAAGGGGGGTTATTGTTTAGGGTGGAGAGGCAGGGAGGGGGGTTATTGTTTAGGGTGGAGAGGCAGGGAAGGGGGGGCCGTTTTAGGATGCAGGAAGGGGGGGCAGCTGCCAGTCACTTCCCTGCACCACAACACTCAGCAGCCCCACCCTCCCCCTCCATGAACTTCTGCAGCAGCTGAGAAAAGTGAACAGAGGTGGGGGAGGGGGAGGGGGAGCCAGGCTCACGGCAGGACACACACAGTACACTCCGGGTGGAGCAGTCACTGACTTTGTAACAAGCAGAGGAGTGTGAGGACTGGGGGATGGGAAGCTTGTTGTCGGGAGGGGAGAGACAATGAGAGAGCTCACCTCCGATCCCAGCACTCAGTCACTCACCTGCTGCTCTGGTTCTCCTGCACTCAGGCTCAGCTCTTCACCCACCCGCCGCAGCTGTATCCGCTCCCCGCAATCTTGTCTCACTCCTGGAGCCGAAACCGAAAGTGACACGGCCACCCGGGAAAAGCACCGCCCATTTCCTACTGTGGTGCAGACATGACGAAGCAGAAGGACCAATGAGAGTGGAGAGGCGCTCTCCAGCGCGCCACGGAGCTTAAAAAAAACCTGCAAATGAAGCGTCTTGCCTGCATTGCATTGGCATGACGCTTCAATGACGCTTCAATAGAGCACTGTGCCCGGCGCCCGCCCTGAACATAGTGCACTAAAAGGACCTTTTTTTTTCTTAAAGGGACAAATTTTTAAATATTTTTTATTTTTTATTTAATTTTTTTTGTTACTGGCTTTGAGGGGGGGGGCGGCGCCCATGCGCCCCCTATGGACGGGCCGCCACTGGTCACTAAGCAATCGTTTTTCTGATCGCTGTATTAGTTATGCTGGTGCCGCTAGGTAGTCAGTTATTTTTTTAGGTTCGCCGCCAGGTTTTTATAGCGTCAGATACCCCTATATATTACCTAATAAAGGTTTTAACCCCCTGATTGCCCCTAGTTAACCCTTTCACCAGTGATCACCGTATAAGTGTTACGGGTGACACTGGTTGGTTCGTTTGCTTTTTATAGTGTCAGGGCACCCGCCGTATATAACCCAATAAAGGTTTAACCCCCTGATCGCCCGGCGGGTGATATCAATTAAGTTTTAGCGTCATAGAGGGTCTGCGTCACCCCAGGCAGCGTCAGATTAGTGCCAGTAGCGCTAACACCCATGCGTGAAGCATACACCTCCCTTAGTGGTATAGTATCTGAACAGATCAATATCTGATCTGATCAGATCTATACTAGCGTCCCCAGCAGTTTAGGTTTCCCAAAAACGCAGTGTTAGCGGGATCAGCCCAGATACCTGCTAGCACCTGCGTTTTGCCCCTCCGTCCAGCCCAGGCCACCCAAGTGCAGTATCGATCGATCACTGTCACTTACAAAACACAACACACATAACTGCAGCGTTCGCAGAGACAGGCCTGATCCCTGCGACTCCAGTGCTGTAGGGGGTGATTTCACCACCACAGTTAAAAAAAAAAGCATATATGCCGAAGCATGGGGGCAGCATCTGCGGAGGAGCGATTTGCTCCTAATGCCGCGTACATACGGTCAAAATTCCGACGGAGGCTTGCCCGTGGAAAAGTATGACCGTGTGTACGCGGCATAACTTTTGCGGGAGGATGCCCCCATGCTTCGGCATATATAAATGGTGCATGTATGCCCATCATTAGAAGTGGGTGAATGAAGGGAGGTATTCATATAAATGGGGGGAAGGGAAGCACTCACAATGCCACATCCGCAAAAATACTGAATGAAAAAATAGGGAAAACTCTAGGAGGAGAAATACCCAACTTTAAAGGCAATGACACGGTAGATAGACAAAAAATAAAAATGTATTTATAATAGACAAAAAACACAGTAACTACATGATTGGAAATAATTCAAATGTCACAAGATGGAAAATGTGGTCCCTTTTGCATCAACGCGTTTCGCTGCGAGGCTTCTTCAGGACGACTCAAGGATAGCAAGAGAAAAACAGGACTTGCTATCTTGGGACTGGCGGGGTATACGTTAACCCTCGTTAGAAAGAGTGCAGTCATGCACAAATGCAATATAAAAAAGAGAATTATTCACATCTCAATAGTGCCAGAATAGAGTTCAAGGTGCTTCTTATAATGAGGGATGGCTATAGGAAGGAGTCGTTTGACTCAACACGCCAACAGAGCCCCCAATAATAGATATACAGAGATATACTGTATGGGGACAGTTGTAGGTAGACCAGAGCTATCAGCACACATTGCAGCCAGGCATGAGGGCAGTTATATCCCTACAATCGATCAGATATGCCAGACAAGCAGGAAAAGTAGCCATGCAGTTGTGGCCGCAACTGGTCTAAAACAAACAAACAGATGCCCCCGGAGACAGCTCCAATTTTTTTTAATTTATTTTATCTACAATTTACTGATGATAAAAATATATTGTGACCTGCCAATGTATTAACTTTTAGCTGGGGTTCCCTGATATGTGAACATTATTTCAAAGGCTCCTCTGGAGCAAAAAGGTTGAGAAAGGCTGCTTTATAGTATTCCTCTTTGCTCTTACTTTGGCAGATACGTTATGGTTATGTAGAGAGGTGAAGAATGGGGTGGCCAGCACAAAGAGTAATTAGACACTCCCATTAACCACTTAAGCCCCGGACCAATACGCAGCATAAAGACCAGAGGTGATTTTACAATTTGGCACTGCGCTGCTTTAACTGGAAATTGTGTGGACATGCAATGTTGTACCCAAACAAAATTTGCGTCCTTTTATTCCCACAAATAGAGCTTTCTTTTAATGGTATTTGATTGCCTCTGCGATTATTTTTTTTTGCGATATAAACGGAAAAAGACCGAAAATTTCGAAAAAAAAATATATTTTCTACTTTTTGTTATAAGAAAAATTGAATAAACTCAATTTTAGTCATACATTTAGGCCAAAATGTATTCAGCCACATGTCTTTAGTAAAAAAAATGTCAATAAGCGTATATTTATTAGTTTGCGCAAAAGTTATAGCGTCAACAAACTAGGGTACATTTCCTGGAATTTACACAGCTTTTAATTTATGACTGCCTATCTCATTTCTTGAGGTGCTAAAATGGCAGGGCAGTACAACCCCCCCCCCCCCCGCAAATGACCCCATTTTGGAAAGTAGACACCCCAAGGAAATTGCTGAGAGGCATGTTGAGCCCATTACATATTTATTTTTTTGTCCCAAGTGATTGAATAATGACAAAAAAATTTAAATTACAAAAAGTTGTCACTAAATGATATATTGCTCACACATGCCATGGTTATATGTGGAATTGCACCCCAAAATACATTTTTCTGCTTCTCCTGAGTACGGGGATACCACATGTGTGGGACTTTTTAGGAGCCTAGACCCCGAAAACCAAGCACCGCCTTCAGGATTTCTAAGGGCGCAAATTTTTGATTTCACTCCTCACTACCTACAGGTATCACAGTTTCGAAGGCCATAAAATGCCAAAATAGCACAAAACCCCCCCAAATGACCCCATTTTGGAAAGTAGACACCCCAAGCTATTTGCTGAGAGGCAGGGTGAGTATTTTACAGCTCTCATTTGTTTTTGAAAATTAAGAAAGTAAAGAATTATTTTTTTGTTTTTCTTTTTTCAATTTTCAAAACTTTGTGACAAAAAGCGAGATCTGCAAAATACTCACCATACCTCTCAGCAAATAGCTTGGGGTGTCTACTTTCCAAAATGGGGTCATTTGGGGGGGGTTGTGCCATCTGGGCATTCCATGGCCTCTGAAATTGTGATAGGCAGTGAGGAGTGAAATCAAAAATTTACACCCTAGAAAGCCTAAAGGCGGTGCTTGGTTTTTGGGGTCCTGCACGCGGCTAGGCTCCCAAAAAGTCCCACACATGTGGTATCCCCGTACTCAGGAGAAGCAACAGAATGTATTTTGGGGTGTAATTCCACATATGCCCATGGCATGTTTGAGCAATATATCATTTAGTGACAACTTTGTGCAAAAAAAAAAAAAAAAAAAATTTTTTTTACGCAACTTGTGTCAACATATAAAATATTCCATGGACTGGACATGCCTCTCAGCAAATAGCTTGGGGTGTCTACTTTCTAAAATGGGATCATTCAGGGGGGGTTTTGAACTGTCCTGGCATTTTATGCACAACATTAGGAAGCTTATGTCACACATCATCCACTCTTCTAACCACTTGAAGACAAAGCCCTTTCTGACACTTTTAATTTACATGAAAACATATATTTTTTTGCAAGAAATTACGTTGAACCCCCAAACATTATATATATTAGTTTAATTATATATGTTTACACATTTCACCTATATCTTTCCATAAGAAGTATACATATGCAGTTATTAAAATGGACCAATTTGGGATAACAACCAATTAATTTAAACACTCAAATAGGGGTTAGGAGGAGCATCC